>JACDJE010000240.1:888309-985270 GCA_016647715.1 Pavo muticus
GCCTCAACCACCCTCACCGCCCAGCTCTCTGCCTCCTCCCGCACCCCCCCCTCCCTACCTCCCCTTTTTCATAACTCGGCCAGGAGCGATCTGGAGGGGGGGGGCCGAGGAGCCAAGCAAACCTGTAGCGGCGGAGCCAGCTGGTGGAGAGGTGAGTCCGGGCCAGGGGGTCTCCAGCGATGGGGATGGAGGGCTCCGTGCACCCCCTGGGGGCACCAAGTGCTCCGTGTGACACCGACCTGTTGGACCCCCCCTGAAGGCAGCGAGATGCTGCGGGTGCCTCCTCTCCCTGCTCGGCGCTGTGGTTCGGGTGTTGCGGTGGCTTTGGTTTTATTTTTTCCCCCCTGGCTGTGGGCACGCGAGTTGCCATGGAGCGGCGTGGCAGTGGTGTGCTGCCTCCGAGCCCCTCTCTTTAATTTGGAGGCCCTCTCCCCACCGGGAGCGCGGTGATGCAGTAGGGTACCGCTGCGGTGCCCTGCTCCGTGGAGTTAGGTAAGAGCGGAGATCCCCGAGCACAGGGAGCATCCGCCGATGGAGTAGTCGGGTCTTAATGAGTGTCAAAATCAATGAACGCATGTGATATGCAATGGGGGACTTGGCCCTAAGCACCGCCTGACACCGACGTCGGAGGACTCCCAAAGAGAGTCTGGTCTCCTAGAATTGGATTTGATGCATTCAGCCTCTTCGTATGGCAGAGATAACTCCCACTGCCAGATTTAATATATGGTTTGCAGTGATTACTGCCTGCTGTACCCACCTGAAGGGATGCGCCGAGGAAGGCTGAGCGCTTTGTGGTGTCCTGAGCGTGAGCTATGTGCTCACCCACCCGCAGCTCACACCTCATCCACCCACCGAGTTGCACTGTTTGCACAGAGCAGCTCCCCCCGGGCACCCTGAGAGCTCCACGACGCTCCGGTGGCTCCGGAGGTGGTTGGGATGGAGATGGACTCCGGGAGGAGAGGTGGTGGATGGGGAGCTGAGTGCAGACGGGCTGTGCTGTTTGGAGGAGAGGTGCAGGGCTGCTCGCTGGGTACCACTCCGTCCTCCTCGCTGTGTGGGAAATGGAATTTCCCCATTGTTCAGCTGTGCAGTAGCTGCACGAGGATGTGATTGGCAAAGCTCTGGATCGCCCAGGTTGCTCGCATCACGTAGGCAGCTGCCACTGAAATGACACACTTGATTGAAGGCCAAAAGCACCATATACGTAACTGCCTGTGATTAAGCTCCATATGATGCCTCGGAGCGAGTAAAAAACCCCTCCTTCGCCTCGTCTTATTTGGAACAAGAACACTGTTGCAGGGATATCGTGTGGGTCACGCTGTGGGTTTGGGGGCAGTTCGGTTTGGTTTGGGGGTTGGGTTTTTGGGTTGGTTCTTTTTCTGCTTATGGCTGTGGAATTCGGTGACCTGAAGCGATCCGGCAGCCGCGCGGTGCCCGATGAGAGCCCTCTGCCATAGGTGTGCCGGTGGCTGGGGATATCACCGTGACCAGGTAAGGGCTCCCACTGCCATCCTTTTCTTACCTAGGGGATATCCCAGCTGGCTGATAAGGGCATGGAGGGGGTCTTTGCACCGATCCCCACTGGCATGCATGTGTGGTGCTGTGGCTGTTTGTGCCAAGAGGCTTTATCCGGGTGGTCCTGTGTGGAGCCAGGAGTTGGACTAGATGACCCTTACAAGTCCCTTCCAACTCGGGATATTCCATGATTTTTTTACTTTTCGGAGTCATTGCAGGTCCTTGCCCATTTGCTCAGGGCACACACTGTACCTGTAGATAAATCCCCCCATGTGGCACTCGTGGCTGAGCCCTGGGATGTGCCTGGGAGGGCTCTGTCCTTCAGGAGATGTGCTCTCTGGGCACCTCCTGCCCGCTGGGGCAGCACCGAGGCAGAGCTCAGTCCTGCAAACTGCTGGCTTGCATCGGTGAGCAGAAGCACTTTTGGAGCATCTCCTTGTTACCCAGTCTGGCAGAAAGAAAAAAAAGACAAGCAAACCAACCATCCAAACCCAGCAAAACTTACACCTGTACCCATGCCGATTTAGGGAACATCTTTTTCCCATCTCGGCTGCACCTCCTCTCGCTGTACTTCATGATCAGGCAGTTTCTACCTGGCCGTGACGTGCCGGAGGGTTATGCTGATGCAGTTTATTCCCACCATATCATGATGTATGGGTATCTATCAACATAGATGAGTATACAAACAACGTTTTTGTGGCTGCTTGTCCCAGCTTTCCTTCCCAGCCCTGCCTGCTACATGCAGTGCCAGGTCCTGTGCGTCTCATGCAGCCACCAGGAAGCGGTCCTCTGTAAGTTACCATGCAATGCAAGCCCTTGCGTTTTATTTTACTCCAAATGACCTAATTCCTAAGCCAAATGGTTGGCTGACCGATAGCGAGATGATGGTACTGTGCATGTTTTATCGTCCAGGGTTATTGTAAGCTGAGCTGAATACCCGGTGAGAAACAACGTATATTAGCAATACCAGTAAACATCATTTTAGTCAATTGGTGCACATATAACTTTATTGATTCGGCATGAAATATGGCAGGCAATCTATTAGGGGATGTAAAGAGAAGCAGGCAGAGCCTTTTCAGAATATGTTGGGGATGCAGAATGGCTTCGGGAGCGTTCGTTTTAACCAGGTGGGTCGCTGAGGCAAGCCATGGTGATTTGTACGGCTCCTGTAAACAGTGCCACGTCAGTTTTACTCAGCTTTGTGTGGTCTACAGCTGTAGATCTATCAGTGCTTTGCAGGACTGGGAGGATATTTAGTTGTATTTCTAGTGTGAAAAGTGCAAGCAAGTAACAGAAGTGAATACACAGGGTATTACACAATAGTGCTTGGGCTGTCATGGAAGGGGGGCAGTAGAAACAAACGGCTTCACAGGTCTGCTTTTAATTAAAGGCAACCTACTCTGATAAAAGCACAAAAACCTGAAAATGTTTCTCTGATTGAAGGCTTTTAATTAGAGCTGCAGCGTGGATTTCGTCTGTTGAACCTGAAGTCCATGGGTAGGGCATGGGAAATGCATAGCAATCCGGTGGGCGGCTCTAGAAGTGCCCTTTTGTTCCTTGTGCTTAATATCTGCCTGTGGAGGCTCAGGGGTGTAATTTTACATACATTTTTGCAGCGTGCTGAAAGCAAACCGTAACGTCTGCGCTGTGTGCTGTCGCTGTCTGCTCCCAGCTGAGCAGCACAGACCTCCCTTTGCTGTACAGCACCGCTGGGGGCTTTGCCCTGCACAGGGGTTTGGGTGCTGTGCTGTGACCCATAGCTGTGATGGGGACACGTGTGTGGGGAGAGCGTGTGTGCAAACAGTTTCCTTGGGGTCTTCTTTCACGTCAAACAATAACGTGAGGGAGCCCAAGAGGCAGGGAGCTGCTCGGTTGCATCCTTTGCAGGGTGGGATAGCAGAGGGAACAGACACCCCTGACATCCCGCTCCCGTTTGGCTTAATTCCTTCCTAACCCAAATTGTCTTTGTGTGTGCACTCGCCTGCAGCCCAGGGCCTGATTCTGCCAAGGGGTCAGTAGGGCAGAGCCCTGCGGAAGTTAATGAGGCTCTGGGATTGATCTGGTTTAATGAGGTTTTCTTCATTCTCCTCTGTTTGCAGGACTGTAGCTTTTTGCATAGGTACTGGGATCATAGCAGAGGGTTACCCAGTCCTGCAAAGCCATAGGCAAACAGCTAAGCAAATAGCCCTCTGCTCGGGCGAGCACTGCTGATGCTTGCAGCCTGTCCCAGCAAATAGAATAGAATAGAACAGAACAGAATAGAACAGAACAGAACAGAACAGAATAGAATAGAATAGAATAGAATAGAATAGAATAGAATAGAATAGAATAGAATAGAATAGAATAAATTGAGTTGGAAGGGACCCTTACAGATCATCTAGTCCAACTCCCCTGCGATGAACAGGGACACCCACAGCTCCATCAGGTGCTCAGAAGGTGAAGGTGTTGGGAGTTTTGCCATCACCACCCTGCACACTGCAGCCCCCAGGGGGATGCGTTTGGAGACCCGGGCATATTTGTGCAGCTCATTTGGAAGGGTGTGGGGACGTGTCTAGATAAAAGATGCTACCAAAAATGTCACAGCACTGTGTTCTTTGGGATGGGTTTCTACATTCGTTGTTAAGCTTAGGTACTCGGTTCTGCCTCCTTTTAAAACCTGCAGTTGAAGAAAAATGCCCTCTCTGCACTCTTTTTTTCTGCATATTGGAGACCTCTTCCACGGCAGTGGTTCCCTATGGAGAGCTGTCAAGCGTTATGCAGATGAGATTCCAAACAGTTGATCATTCCTGCCAGGTAGTGGGACTGGGAGCAGGCAGCTCCAGAGCAAATCCCAGGGAAAACAAGAAAATGACGTCCCCGTAACTGTTTTCAATTATTCAGTCTCAGTGGTTCTCCTTATGTTTCAAGAAGGAACACGCAAATCTCTCCGGGTCTAGCTTGTTTACGGAGCGCTCGTGGGTTTAAAATACAACCAGCCTTGGATTTCTGTTGTACATTCCCTTCAAATACATACTGACATAAAAAGAGGGATGCTGTAATTTGTGCCACCCCAAGAGCTAAATCCTGCGCTCCAGCAGGAAACGATCATTTTGGTTTCTTGGAACAGCTTCGTTCTGATCTTCCGAAGACCAGTAGCCCAAAAAGAAGGAAGCCTTCCTCGAGGCTGCTGAGCTGCTCTCTGGTGGGGTCTGGTGCCTTTGAATGGAGGTCTTGGAAGATGAGGTGCTCAGGTTTGGTCTCTCTTCCCATGGGCAGCCAAGCAGTGCTGTGGTTGGTTTCAAACGAATGGCCCCGGGTGCTTAGGGTGGAGAAATGCTCGGAGTGAGTCTTGGTTTGAAACTTCTACTGTGATCCACCTCGAGCTTTAATAGAATTGTGGCAGTGTTATGATTACCCTCGCCGCTTTAATTACTTTCTGTCTCGTTTATATATGTTGATGGCTCCCATTCTCACAGCTTAAAGGAAACTTTCTGTAGGAACCAGCAGCCAGTCCTGTTAAAACTGAGCCCTCCCCAGATGTCCAAAGCCTCCTTTAAAGAAGAGGCCTGGCATAGGCCGCATTTATTAGGAGTAATTAATTGTCCTATTAAAAAATCTAAATGTTTTGGCATTTCATTAATAATACATAAGCAACCAACAGGCTATTTGTAGTGTGTTACTTTGTTAAAGCTGCTGTAAAAATTGTCATTATTGATATATTTCATGTTTATAATTACTCATCTGTGACGCACTCGGTCTGTTATGAATAATCCATTGTATATTGTTTTCTCAAATAGGCTGCTTGCTCAGCGTGCTGGAGGTGCCAGCAATTGCTTCTAATAATGTCTTCATGTCTGATTTATGTGTGTGAAATGAGTGCAACTGGACTTGAGTAAGGGAACAGAAGCACACTCAGAGAGCTGTCCTAGGGACACTGATAGGCAAACACCCAACGGCTGGAGGTGGAGGAGAAAGTCGTGAAGTCAACAATGGTTGGGTCGGAAGGGACCTTAAAGATCATCCAGTCCCAGCCCCTGCTGTGGGCTGGGTCCCCCCACCAGCTCAGGCTGCCCATCCATGGCCTTGGGCACCTCCAGGGCTGGGGACATCAGATTTCCCTGCATATCTCCAGCTCGGAGCTCAGGATCTCACACTTGGCTTCCAGCGAGACATCTGCTCCTGTCTGGGAGACAGCAGTGTGTCACTTGGCCTGGTGCTTCGTTCCAACAGTTAATCACCGTCACCATTAAAAACCCTTGCTTAATTTCCAATTTGCATCTTTATAGCCTCAGCTTCCCACCGTGGAAGTCTTTCTCCTTTAGATTTTAAAGCTTTTTTGTAGCCTGCGTTTTTTTCCTCTCATAAACTCTGGTCATGTCCATAAAGAGTCTTTCTGTCTTTTTGGCAGCCTGATGCACACTACAGGTCCTGCCTTCCTGTAGAGGAGCTGCCCCTATGGAAGGTACTGGGAGGCGGGTGCTTGCACACCAGGGCCAAAGCTCCATTCCCAGTTCCCATCTGAATTTTTAGAGGGTGGGAGAAGGGAAGATCAAGAGATTGTATTTCGTTGCTGGTTTTTCTTTTGCTTTTTCATGTCAGCTCAGAAGCTTTCAATGGATAGGATGAGAGGGAACAGCCTCAGGTTGCACCAGGGGGGAGGTTCAGGTTGGTTATTAGGAATAATTCCTTCTCTGAAAGAGTGGTGCTGCAGTGGCACAGCTGCCCAGGGAGGTGGTGGGGTCATTGTCCATGGAGGTGTTCCAGAGCCATGGAGATGTGGCACTGAGGAATGTGGTTATGGGGCATGGTGGGGGTGGGTTGGGGTTGGACTTGGGGATCTGAGAGGTCTTTTCCAACCTTAATGATTCTGTGATGCTATGAAAGACAACTTAGGTTTGTATGAAATTTGGACTGAGCTCCATCCCTGCAGCCAGAGGCAGAAATTGCAGAAAGTGGGAGAAGGAAACCAGAAGGCTTGGGATTGATGGTTGGGGGATGAGTTTGGAGACCAAGAGGAGCTTGTGTGAATTAGTGGGTGCGAGTGAGTTGGGTGTGGTGGCAGCTTTAAGCCTCTTCTGGAATCGAAAGGCATCTCTGTAGCCTTGGCTGTGATGTGCCTGCTCTGGGGATGGAGCTGTCAGGTCCCTGCAGCCCTGCCGACCTGGTGAGTTAAGCTGAGGATCACCCTGAGCCAAAGTTAAAAAATAACAAACAGCAACTGTGATTTAAACCTGTCACGTTGTGTTCTCACATGTTCAGCATTCAGAGAGGAGCATGCTTTATTTTATACTCGACCCAGCATCTGCAGCTCCTCCTTTATGCAGGATTCAAAGGCAGCAGTGTGGCTTCGGTTGTTTAGCAATGTGATGTCTTCTGACGTGACCTTCCTCTTCTTCCTAATTGTCAGATATCCTGGAGAAGGTGGGGAATGAAGCCACTCAGAGCCATCTGAAGTGCTTTGTAGTCCTCCATCCTGGAAGTTGGTGGCTTGCAAAGTGCCTCTTTGCACTGCATCCATTAGGCTTGTCACTCAGTGCTTGTTTTCTTCATTTCGGAGGACTTTTTCCCACAGTTACACCCTTAAATGTTGGAAGTGGTCCAAGGTTTGTAAAGTCCTTTTACTCCCTGATTACCAGGGAGAAGTTCATTGCTGGTATCCCCTCCAGCAAAGCGGAGATCTCGATTTTCTTGGTCATTGTCACAAAGAGGGGAGTGTTTTCCTAGGCTAATACCAATAGATAACCCCATCCAGCACAAATGCCATAGATGGTGTGATAACAGCAGGGGAATATGTGGGTAAGGCAGCCCTGCTCCCAGGAAGTGGGATTACTCCTGTTTGCCAGAAGTAAAAACAGAGCCCTTTCAGAGGAAGCTTTGGGGCTCATTTGCACTCACAGCCCAATGACTTTGCATTACAGACGGAGGAAATTTGGCTTCCAAAGCTGGCCTGGTGTGCATATGGCACTGTGCAGGGGAAGTTCGTGTCTTTCTCTTCCTGCAAAAGATCTGTTTAAATACAGCACTAAAGCACCTTTACGTGTGGTTTTAGGGGTTTGACTTTATTGGTATCAATAGCCAGGAAATACAAACTTCCTCAAAGGCTCTCCCCCCTGGGAGCATCTATTTTAGGGCTTTCTTTGGAGACCCATTAGGCAGCAGACCTTATTTTTCTCAATCCCAAGGCGCCCTTCCGAGACCCACTCACGTTGATTTTCTAGCTACAGAAAAGCCATCTGCCTGAGCACACTTTTCCTTCCCAGGTCTCCTTACACACCTGAGTTGAGACTGATTAAACAAGACGTCTGCATTCCTCTGCAGGAGCTTAAATCCCCAGAGCCCCTTCCCCACATCCTCGGAGCTCCTCCCTGTGCCCAAATGAGATTCTTTGGGTCTTTCCTTTGGTGGGTTGGGCTCATCATGCATTGAACTGAGTGACTTAGTGCTCTTCCTAGCAGCAGGATGTTGCCAAAGCCACATGTCTGCAGCAAAATGCTTGACTTGCTTTCCCTTAAGTGTGTTGGCCATGAGCAGACGTGTGGATGTAGTCCAGCTCCATTGCTCCTGGCTGCAACCCTCAGCTGCTCTCTGCTTGGAGAGAGGTGAGGGAGTCCTCTGTGGGCTCTGGGGCAGAGCAGACCACAGAAGCAATCAGGCTCTGTGGATGTGTCCCCTGAGTGGAGCGTTGTGCCTGGAACATGAAGGATCAAACTGCCCAGGGACTGCTCAGAAGGTACACTGCATTCTGCTCTTCCCTTTGGATCTATGTGGAAAGCATATGTTGTTACACAGCCCGCCTGGAAGGGTAACATTCAGCTGTGGGGGAAAGGAGAGAGTTGTTTGGAAGTCACCACTCTCGTTGCCTTAGGTGTTGTCATGTTGCTCAGTGCAGGGAGAAGCATCTTTAATGCCGTTACTTTACTTGATGACTTTAAAGGCTTTTAGAGTGGAGCTGGAGGGCTTACAGATACGGTTAGCTTTCCCTATAGTCTATTTGCTTCCTGGATTTTCTGTGTAGTCCCATGTTTTTTATCTCTAAGAATCATAGAATGGCTTAGATTGAATGGGACCTTAAAGATCATCCAGTTCCAACCCTCTGCTGTGGGCGGGGTTGCCAACCTCTCAATAACTTACACTATTGCACTGCATGCATGCTCTTTCCATGCCTCTGTGTTTTCCATTCCATCGTCTTCAACCCTTTGCTCAACTTCAGCCAGGTTTATGGTAGAGTTTTTACCACATTCCCACCAGCGCCCTTTCTACCTGCTCCATATGACACCTTCATATTGGTGGCTGTGGGACCAGTGGGCATCCAGGATGGGGACCTGTTAGCCCAGGTTTCTTACCTGCAGATGGGCAGCAGGCAGCATCCTCCACATTACATCTGGACAGAGAAAGTATATGCATGGTCCAGGCCAGGAAGTGGAAGTGATGTTGGGTGTTACATGCCCGAGGCCATAAAACCAGGATCAACCCTTGGGCATCGTTCTGTGCTGCACGTAAGAAGAGGTGGGTAAGAGGTTAGCAAGAAATCTTTTCCAAATTGGTAACTACCAAAGGACATCCAGGATCGATACAAATCGATCCCGATTCCATCTCGTTCATTGATGCTTAAGCTAAACCTTCCTGTTTAGTCGTGGTGTGGATTTTCAATTGGGTCTGAAAGCCTTCTTACAAAACATATCACAAGAGCTGGGGAAGAATGCAGATGGGGTGAGTGCAAATACGTGAGCATCATGTAGCTGCTTTTTTATTTTTATTTTTTCTGATGGCAAATTGCTTACAAACATCTTGTAAATCTCATCAGTGTGGTTGTGCTGAAAGGGAAGGGCTGGCCATGCTGGGTGTTACGAGTCTGTAACCTGCTGGCTAGCCTGGCACAGGGAATCAAACCTTGACAACGTACATGGTAACATTTCCATACCTGTGTTTATGGGTTCTTTGAGGGTTTGGGGGTTAAATGTCAGTGCTTTTATGATACTATTCAAGGAGATTTTGTTGCTTCAAAATCCTGTAATGCCTTTGAGACTACTTTCAGCATGCAACATGCTTGGTGGCAAATGGGTCTGTTGGGGATGGGGAGCAAAGTGCTGCTCTCTTGCCTGCTGCAGGGCTTGTACAGCGCTGCATGATGTGGATGGAGCCCAAGCGTCCTCCCTGCTCCCATCTAGAGGAGTTGGGGGAAGCACTCAGTACCCCATGATTCAGCATGGGTATCGCTGCCTATGGGCATTGCCATGGCACAGGTCACGTCCCATCAGCACCAGTTCCTTTGTATGGGAGTTTTCCCTGGATCTCAGCTGGCACTGTAGGACCGGCCTTAAGGTTCCTATGTTTCCCACACGGACCTTTGGGCTCAGCCCGAAATGAATTAGGACCAAATGGGCTGTGCTAGGACAGACCTCTTGTTCCCAGATGGGCATTGGTCACTGTGTATTCCCATTAAGCACAGTGTGCTTTGCAGATGATGGTGCTGTGCTTTATGAGTTCTCCCTTATACCACCTCTCTTGCCATTTTCTCTCCTACTGTGAGGCTCTGTGGCAGCGGAGTCCCACCTGCAGGACAGAACATGTGTGGGTTCCTGGCTGTGGGGCTGTGGGTCCAGTGCTGAGCATCTCTCCTTAGAGCCGGAGGCAGGCTGAATTCCAGCAGCTCTGCAGTGCTTCTGTTGAATAATACTGGACTTTTTAAATAATTACATACCTAGGTGGTGGAATTAATCCAGGATTTCTCACTCTGGGCTATCATGGGTCCCTCCTGGTATATTAAAATGCAGTACTGGACCCCGGGTGGGGGCTGAATTTAAGCACGTCAGCACTCAGGAGAGATGTGTTGTCGTATTGTTGTTTTCTAATGTATTTTTTTAATGCTTGTCGAAGTGAGAGCGATGTCAGTAGTGCCTCAGAGCAGCACAATGTACAGCACCGTCCCTCCGGTGCGGTCCCAGTGCCCCAGCCCCACTTAAATCTCTCTTTAATTTGGTCGGCGTTTGAAAAGCTGTGCAATCGCTTTTACATCGGGCTCGTGATGATGGAGAGAAAGCACCGATCGATTCCTGTCTGAGTGCTGTACGGAGGGGCTGGGAAGAGATGAGGGTGTGCACAGTGCCTCCCCAGCGCTGCTTACAGGGTGCGGAGCAGCACCAGGGACAGCGGCAGCCCCGTGCAGTCCCGCAGGGGGACGAACCCCTTGGCGCAGAGCGATGTGTCAGAGCCAGCATCCATCAGAACGAAGTACATTAATTGGCAAGTGCTGGGAAATTAGAGATGCGCCTAATGAAAAAGAAAACCTTGTTTACGGTTTCTAATGTGCTGCTGAAGAAGCTGGCTCCCAAATAAAAATACTTAAAATTACGATTAGGATTTATTTACATAATTACTGAGAGAGAGATTCTAGGGAGACGTGCTGAGCAGCGCGAGAGGAACTTCGTGGCTTTCCTTCCCTCTGTCTCGGGGTTGGTTTGCTCTGGGTGAGTCCATTAAAGCTTTTACTAACTCAGCAAGGCAACACATCATTTGTTACAGAGTAGTCCATAGATGTGGGTATATATATTTTTGCTTTATTGACTGTGGTGGGAACATAGGGCTGTGGAAGAGCCAGGTTATCTTTGTAATGGCACTCTTGGCTGGGGAGTGATGCTGTAGGTGGCACTTACCTCTTTAAGGCCAAGAATCCTGATGTCCTGGCACAATGGGGTGAGCATGTCCTTGGAGATGGCTTCACATGGGGCCACATCCCTACAGGTGTGCAGGGATGTGGGCTGCCAAAGCTGCCCTATAAATGTCAGGTCCTTAGTGGTGCTGGGTGGGTGGCTCTGCTGGCTTTTCTGATTGATATTTGCAATACAAAATGCAATAGATCCATGATGGGCTGCTCTGATTGAAACCAGCCAAGGAGATGACAGATCTGCCTCTTAATATTCCAATTGACTTTGGCAAACTTGCCTCCTTCTTCTGTATCCTAAATCAATGTGTAAGTGCTGCTGACAGTAATTTCCACTTTTGTCTGTGCAGATGGCTGCCCTTCGCTAGGCTGCGGTGTTTATACCTGCTAAGTTTGCAAACACTTTCCCGCTCCAGTCTCCCATTGAGCAGTATTTTTCCTTTGCTGTCATGTTTGTGAAATGAAAATGTTCTTCGCCAGGCCCTGCTCGCGTGGGAATTTTCCTCCTGCAGCCTGGAAGGAGGCACACACTGCGGTGCGTGCTGTGGGTGGCGGCTGAGCTGCCCCCGGCTCTGGGTGCTCCAGAGCAGGGTCCATGCGTGGCTCTGACAGCCATGCACTGTGCCTTATAATTGCATGCCAGTGTACACCCCTATGCACTGTATTATTATTATCAAATGCTAAGTCTGTGTACTGAAAGCTGCAGTATAAGTGTTAGGGAGTCATATTTTACTACAGTGCTGCAGCTCTGTCTCTGCTAATTCTTGTCCTGCATAAAGAAGAAGCTGCTGCTTTTTTCCCCATTTGTTTAGCTCCTGCTTCAGACCTAAATTTAATCTGCAGTCCATCAGTCATGCACCCGACTCTGGTGCACGTTCCCTGGTGTAGCATGCAGGAGACGTTGGTCTGGGAGGCAGCTCCTCCAAGGCAGGTTACGGCACTGCTCTGAGTGAGCCATGAGAAATCATTAAAATCAGCCATTCTCTCCCCTTTTGTCTTGTGCCCAGGGAGAAGATGCCATTCCACCATGTAACAGCTGGCTTGTTGTACAAAGGCAACTACCTGAACCGATCACTCTCCGCTGGCAGCGACAGTGAGCAGCTCGCCAACATCTCCGTGGAGGAACTGGATGGTGAGTGATGTCCGTGCAGTTTTCCTGGATGTTTCAGGATGGGAAGGGCTCGTTCTCACCTTATCATCAGCACTGATGCGCAGTAGATGCATGAAAGGTGTTCTCCCAATAAAGGTTGGAAGGGAGATGGCTCAGCAGGTCTGGGACAGAGAGAGCTCCCTGAACAAAGCTATGAGCTGAGCTGGAGGCTGATGGTAACCTTTGCTTTTGCCCTTCTGCCTGGAAATAAGGCAGCTTTTGAAAGAGTAAGGCTGCTGCTTTTCTGGGTGAAACTTTGCAAAAGAAAAAGTTGGACTGATAGTTTTCTATTAAGATGTTTTCAGCCATTCCCTGGGAACCTGCAAGCTGAGTCTGTCTTCTGAGCGATTCTTCTTGTTAGTTCTATGAACTAACAAGAAACCTTTCAAAAGGTTTCTCTTTGTTTCTCAGTATAACGAGGCACACAGAAGTGGCTTGTGGCTTAGGGAACTGGAAAGGGCTTTAAAATTCCCTTTTCCAGGTCAGTGATGTGGAGCACAGACTGGCCATGGACTGGCAAAAACCAGCAGGGAGGTCACCCACATCTGCTGCCTGGACGACCTCCACAGTTCCTCCCCTACAGATTGTTTGCTGCTTGTCCCTTCTCCCCCCAGACAGACTGGGAGGCCAGGTAGACTCCCAGTCTGGTTCCTGGTGGGAATTTCTCTTTTCCAGACAATTTGTAGCTCACCAGGGTCGTTTTGGAGCAGCACTTAATGTTGTTGACAGCTGGTCTTTGAGGGCGTTGGAACTAATTGAAGCTCTTGGTTTGCTTCCCAGTGGACATTTGGTGCGAGCCGTGATGACAGTCAGTGGTCTCGATGGAGAACTTAATGGGTAAATGAGCAAGGGAATGGTGCAAGGTGGAAACGGTCCTTCCAGGACAGGTTGGAGGCGTTTTGGCAGAACAGGGCAGCATTTCTACCCTCCTTCCCCCATTTCACCTACACTGTGGTGAATCAGACTGTAGTTTTTGAGCTTTTTCAACTCTGAACCTCTGGCTTTGACTTTGCAAGTTTGACAGTAACTTATCTAAAGCAGAAACAGGATGGTTTTTGGGTATTTGTCACTGCTTCTCTTCTTCCCAGTGTGCACTGGAAGCAGTTGAGGTGAGATGAGCAACATGACAAGCCTCTGTCCCTGCTGAGCTGGCACTCTGAGGACACAGGGTCTGTAGGAGCATCCTATGAGCACTTTTGGGACACTGAGACTGTGCTTGAAGATGAAGCTGTCCAACTGGGTGAACTGGCTCCGATTCTGTGCATCCTACAGGTGGCAAATTATGCTGCAAGATGAAACATAGCTGTTGTCCCTGCTCAAGATGCGGGAAGGCAGCTCACATGCAGAAGCTCCATCCCATTTCTGCCCTTCCCACGTTGGGTGGTGTCCCTCAGCATCACATCCCATGGCAGCTTTGGATGGGAGCAGCGGTACAGGAACACGCTGTCCCCGGGGAGAAACCAGCCCTCGAGACACCGTGGGTCATCTCCATTAATTAACAGCAAATGAAGTGAATTAGGCGTAGAGGAGCTGCCTTTTGAGAAGGCAGCAACCAAGTCGCTGCTAATGTGAGTCCTGCATCCATTTAATTTGGTCTGTGCCCTATTATAACCGTGCTGCAGAATTGGAGAGCAGCAGATTTCATTCATCTCTGCTCACAAAGAGTATCCCCCTCGTTCTTCAGAATGGCTAGAGCTCTTTAACTAATCATCCGTTTATTCTCTGACTGCTAAGCACAGGCTTCTTGTTACAATTTAGTCATATATTTTTTTTTTTTCTGACAGCCTTTTGCTTTACAAACACCTATCTTCAAGGGCTTTATATCTCTGCCATGAAGATATGCCCCAGTTCTCAGCTCAGCAGAGAAGAGCTCAACCTCAGGCTGTTTTTTTCCCACCTGTGAATGCAGAAGTGGCACTGAACTGATTCGCATCCACTAAAGCCAGAGTAGCCTAAGATGCTGGAGATGTTTTTCTGTGTGTAGCTACCAGAGCACACCTAGCCACTGGAAATCATACATAACTTCAGGTCAGCAGGCGCTGTCTTACTGGGATTTGTTACTGGCACCAGCATAATGCCCAGGTGTGCTGGGATTAGGTGAAGGCCCCACTGCTCACTGTCCAAACCCAAATCACAATGGGCCTTTTTGCCCTCGAGCTTGAATTATCTCAGAGTGAACAACAAAGTGTTCTTCCTTGAGAAGTTAATGTCGTCGTATGGGAGCTTTGTGGATGTATTAAGCTGTGATAGCTCTGTGCCAGTAATGTATTTGCGCCTAATCACATAGGCTGCGAAAGAGATGCATAATTCCCTGTGGCTCTTTTGTCAGTGAGATTTGGATCCCGAGGCAGTCCCAGCCTGCTGACTAATTCCAGGCTCACGTGTTAAATAAAGCTTTAAAGGTTTAATGCGCTTTCTGGGGAAGTCAGTGGGAATTTTCAGTACCCATCTGTGCACCTGACTTGTTGACAACCAACAAGTGTCAGGCTGATCCCAGCCCTTTTTTCCACATCTGGCATTGCACATCTCTATGTTGCTTGTGTTGCGAAGGGTTTCTGCAGGTGTGTTGGCTCTGGGATGCTGCAGGGCAGTGCTGCCTGGCTGGGGTATGGCATTGCTGCTGCTGCCGTGGATGAGGGATAGTGTGGAGATCAGGAAATGGAAAATATTTCTGTCTTAAAGCAGTACAGAGAGGGAAGGAGTCCCTTTTCTTTTGGATGAACACACACCGCTCATAGCAGTGTGCCTCGAGTGCTGCTCTCCTCTTCTCCCACCGGTTATTTTCCTCTACAAAAACTTTGCATCAGCCATCTGTCGGCTTTGACTCCAGTCTATTTTCCTCCATCCTGCTCTAAATACTACACTGGCAGCAAGGGAAGAGGCTGGAGAGATGACAGGTGTACTGGAAATGCTAAGTCATGGCCTGAAACAGCGAATGAGCACCTGGTTGGAAGGCAGGGCCAACCCAGGGGAGCTCAGGTGCATGCAGTGCACCTGAAAGACTGGAATGGTGGAGTCAGGATCCACCCCTTCCCAGAACTCATTTAAGGGTTGGCAATGGAGGTGAGGGCATCTCTTGCTGGAGAACCCTGCCTACCTGAGACCTACCGAAGGTAAGCAGCTCTTTTCCTTCATTTCTGTATCAGTGGCTGCTGTGTTTGGGCTCGTTCCCATTTGCTGTGGCAGAAGACTTTGCCACCCTGCTGTTATCATCCCATTATAGCATTACAACAGGTCGCACTGATGGCTCACTTGTTCCTGGTGCTGTGTTTGCTGTTTGCAGTTCTGTAGTAGCGGGATGGGTTTGGAAGCTGTCGCTGTCACAAAGGGAATTAACTGGCTGGAAGCTGTATTAGGCGATGCTTAACTTGGTTACGCCAAGCAGATGATGAGGTTGGAAGTGGCAGGCCATCCGTAACCCGGCTCTGAGGGACCACGGAGAGCAACAGGCTCTCAGATGGATGTTATTGCCACATGCACAGTGATTTCCAGGCATGAGATTATAAATTAGGGCTGGGAGGAACTGTTTTACATGTAGATTTTCTGTCTGTTGTTGGGTGACATAAAATTGTGGCACGGTTTGTGCGTGCTCTGTGGTTTCCACGTTCCTTTTAAGCTGCTGTCCTCACACTGCAAACTGCTAGGGGTATTTTTAATAAAAAAATGGTGGATGGAAATCATCGAGTCAGGCTTGAGTCATCCACCTCCATAGGCACTATCTAAAGAGTATTGTCAGGAGGTAAAAACATTTCCATAGTAGGAATCTGACAAATATCACCTGAAGGAAGGCACATGCATTCTAAGTAGGCTTTGCAGAAAGTGTCTGTGAAATGCATTACAGTCGGAGTGCTTTGCAGTGAAAACCCACATGTGGACCACAGCAGCAGCTATCTGTCCAGAAAGACAAGGTGATAAATCCTTACATGACCCAGATTTCCCTGCAGTCAGCCATGCCCATGCAGAAGCTATGTCACTATGCGGCGCTGGGATCATTTATGGGCATCTGGTGGCTCAGACTGTGCATCCCCAACCCGGGTGGGGTCTGTGATGCATGCATGGGCTTGGGAAATGTTGGGAGATGCTTTTTTCTGCTTGTAGGCATCAGCCTGATGCAGTCCCTAAGGCTGACATCCCAAGTGGAAATGGCAGCTCATGGCTTTGCCAGCCCAAAGTGGAGACATCAGCAGAGCATCCTGCGCAATGGGGCTGAACTGCTGCCTGCAGTGGTCTTTGAAATGAGAATCTGGCAATCCCAATGATCTGGGGATCGTTGCAGCTTGTACCCCATGTTGTAGGATGTGTTTACCTGGTTCCTGCCACTTGCAGAAACTCTCTGCTGGGTCCCTGATTCCTGGGCTCTGGTGTAAAAGTCAACAGTGAGAGTACATTGGAAAACAGCTCTTGAAATAATTAAAGGGCATGGATAAATGATGCCCGTGTGGATTTTAAATCAACAGTTGGCTCCAGCGTGCCAACAGCGCAGGCAGTGAGGAGTGGCTGGAGGGGCACTGGGGCTGCACAGCAGTGTGACCCCACCCCTATTGTGCTCCTGGGGCTGGGGGCACACTGCGGGGGGAGCAGGCAGAATGGTCACACGTTGGCTATGCAGCCATGCTGTTGTAGCCCTATGGAAAATGTGGCTAGAATTGAGGCTGTGGTGTCTGATGTGATAGTCCTCGGTCCCAGGTGAGGTGGAGCAGCAGTGTGCTCGAGGAGGGAAATCTGAAGGGACAGGCATTAGTCACTTCCCTGACTCATGGAGCAGCAACAGGGCTGCGTCTGCTCCGCTCGGCGCTTTGCCCATGGAAAAAAAACAAAAGCTCGGGGAGGTGGGATGGAGAGAAGCAGCAGGGAGAGCACCACGGGGCTGGGGATGCTAGGAGTGCCCTGGGACAGGGCACGGTGGGAGTCGTGCTGCTGGCTGGGCTCTGGGCGTGGGTACAGGCTCCAGTGAGCAGCCCGTTAATTAGCTGCATGAGGCTGTATGGAGCTCGTTTTCTCTCTGGCAGAGTTCTGTTTTAAAAGAGAGGCTCATCCACATTGTCTCCGTTGTGAGTGATCATGGCTGAAAATGGAGTAATTTAAGTTTTATATTGGGCTTTAGTAGTGTTTTGTGTCTCTGAATATAAAACTGCAGCATCACTATGCAGATCCTTCTGTGGGCAGAAGCAGCCGTATCCCTGACTTTACCGAGCTCCTTCTGCTGATGTTCCAGTTGTGTATTGTAATGACAGTGTGGATTTCCTTGGGACTCGGCAGTTTCAGGTATGAAGTAGCCTCCATTGAAAGAAAATAATAACAGTGGATACAGCATAAATATTTTGCACCGTATGAAGTTGTTGCAAGGTGTGATCTGTTCCAGACAGCGCCGTTCCAAGGAGCAGAGCCTGGCAGGTGGGTGCACAGTGCAACAAATGATGTTGGGTTGCACGTTTAGGGAAGGGTTCATGGAGGTTCTGTTACCCCCATCCCATATCCACACTGTGCAGGGCATCAGGGCCAGCAGGCAGAGGTTTAACTGGAGCCCCTGCCCCTGGAATGTAATACCGAGCATCATCTCATAGGGAAGAATCCTTACAGCAAGGGGGTATAAATAAAATGAGATTGGCTGCCAGCAAATTAGAATTACAGGGATGCCATCTGGACAACAATTAAAGAGATTGTTTGAACTCCAGTGATGCTGACATAGTTATAGGAACCGGCTGGCAAGCGAGCGAGCTGTTGGTGGTGGAGATGCAGATATCCTCGGTTTGGAGTGAAGGCTTCTAGTTTATTGCAGCAGAGAAGGAGTCTCTTTAGGATGGATATGAAGAGGGCTGAGGGCTGTATCTCTATTCACCTACCTGGGCTCCCTCACTTTGTGCCTTGCTCCCCAAGCCCTTTTGGACACTGCTGTTCCAATACATGGGGCTCGGTGGAGAGATGGGCTTTCATTGCCTGTGCAGCCCGGGGGCACAGGAATGGAGCAGATCCAGAGCTGAGTGTGCTTTAAAGGGCATTTAAATCATACTGAGACACATTTGTACAAATTTTAATATGATTTTTTAAATTTTTATGCAAGCTTTTCAGCCAGATGATTAATTTTTCAGGTTTCCTCTGTCCCTTGCCTTACACCCCTGGCTCTGGCAAGTCTCTTTTCTACCAGTCAGTGCTGCTTTATGCATTCAGGAGCCTCACCCTTATCTGTTAACACTGGAAATGTGCCCCTGGAGCAGTGGGAATGGATGGGGACCAAAGTAGGACCACCGCATCCTGGACCTAAAAGGTGACACATACTTGGGGCTGGGAAGGAAAGGAGAGCTAAGGCATTTTTCTCCACCATTTCCCAGTGGAATGGACATCGATGGGCTGTATGTGCCCGGTCTGAAGCCAGACTTCACACATTCCTCCTTTAATTACCATGAGATTGAATATGTACAGATTTGGATGTTAATGTGGCACTCTGCGTGTGCTCCACGTGCCCTTCTTGCAGAGTGTCGTGTGCCCCTTCCAGCTGCAGAGATCAGTGCTGCAGCCCAGCTGTGTGAGCTCACCGTGTTTGCAGCACGTTGTGATTAATTAAGTCATGGCAAGCGGTAAGCAAACCTCACATCAGCTCCCTCACCTCTGCTGGGGTGGCCTCTCACCAAACCACAAACGTCTGCAAAAAGCTGCTGGTCTGGGGGCCCACTGCCAGACAGGGGCTTTGAAGAGGAGCATTCCAAAGTAGGAATTAGTTGTCTGCTAGTCCAGGTATCCATTTCTGCTTCTACTTCTTCCCTGGGATGCTTTGGCCATGGCTTTGTGCCTCAGTTTACCTAACAGCAGCGATGTTCGTGGGGGAAGAGGAGGACACTGCATCCACTGCTGCTTGGATGGACCTCTGGTCAAGTATCGTCCATCTTGCTCCCTGTGAGCAATGGCTTTGCTGTGACCCCTGTCCCCAAGTCACTATGCCCATGGTGACAGCTGAGTGGGTTGGGGCTGGCATAGGGGAGCTCTGATTTGGAGTGACCCCCTGGCTTTTCCCCAGCTGCTGTGCTGTTGGGATGGGAGATGCTTGCTGGAAATCTTGGTTTACCATTTTCACTTGCATGCTTGTGGGTTCTGATATAATCTCAGCACAGTCTGAGTGGAGAAAAGAGTGCAAATGTCAGGGAAAGTGAGTGGGAGCCATCGCTCTGAGCATCCCAACTTGGGGTTTGCATCGGGCAGTCTCCTGCAAGTTTGAAGCTGGGGAAAGCAGGAGGGAGAGGTGATGGGGAGCCTCATCCAGAGCTGGATCAGCTGTTCCCAGAGTTGATGAGCTGGCAGCCAGCTGCTCCTGCAGGACCCAGCACAGATGGGTGTAGGAGTAAGGAGAAGGAGCCCCACGGGGACATGCAGCTTTCTCTGGCTTGGCTGGATTTGGTGACATCAAAGGGGATCAGCACAAACCCTTTGAAGTCAGGCTTATCTCCTGCCTGCCTCCGAAAACAGAGGGTGCTGATCCTGCAGGATGACTGCGGTGGTTGGGGGAGGTGGGTGCGGGACCCCAGTGAGCATTAATAGCAAGGGCAGTGCAGGCTGAGTGAGATCTCAGCTGCCTTTGCTTCTCTGTTGTGACACAGGGGTGTTTCCAGGGCTCAGGGTGTGCAGCACAGCACTCCGGAGCTGGGCAGAGAGGAGTTCATAAATGCTCCATGAGCCTCCTCTGCCAGAGCAGCCACTGCAGCATGGGCTGAAATCACTGCAGCTCCTAAGGCTGATGCCAACATGGCTCAGATTATTCACTCTCAGAAGGAAATAAGTTAAAATATTGGCATTCTGCAGGCTGAGGTCAGACCGAGGTCCCATGCCTTGCACATCATATGATGATGCTGCCACATTTGGTCCTGCACTACCAGAGCTGTGCGGGATGGGCAGGGATCTGGTCCTTCCTCTGTGGGTGTTTGCAGGGATGGGGCTGGCTGGATCTGTGGGCAGCGGGTCTGGCCCTGAGGGCAGAAAGAGAGAGGGGTTGATGTGGTGCTGTTGGGATCAGTGGGACCTGTGTGAGCATCACGTGAACCCAAATGTTTGGAGCGTGAGATCACAGACTGCACAGAGCTGGTATGCAAAGTCCTGGCAGCACCAAACACATGGAAGAGTGGATGGGATCAGAGATCTGCCAGGAAATGGGACGGCTTCGGCAGGCAGGGAGCTGTTCAGCCCCACAGGGCATCCTGCAGCAGCAACAAGAGCAAGGAGCACAGCTTTTGGAGAGGCTGGCATTTGGTATTTTCAGTTATTGCAGAGCAGCACGGAGTTTTGGTCCAATGTATCCTTTATCTTTGTATGAATTCTGTCAGAAAAATGAAGAAATACACCAGCAAAGCCTTGGGAGTGGAAATGTACTCTACTCTCACGTTCCTGAATGTGAAGCATTAGGTTGTCATTTAGGAGAAATCCCTCTTTCTAAATAAGCCATTAGAGCACAAACCTATTAGCAACATGTGGGACGAGGCAGAATTTTGTGTTTTAGGATTATTCTGTTGGGCAATTCCTATTTAATTTGCTAGGAAGTGCAAATCTCATTACTTTTCTTTCAACTAAATCTAATCCAGGGCATGAGATTTTGTGAATAGGTTTGGATGGGAGGGGAAAGAAATATGGCTGCGTAACTGATTGTAATTGCTATTGCTTCCCGGAGGTAAAAAAAGATGGGGAGCACTTTTTTCTCAGCAGTTCTGTGTTTGCACACAAGGACTAAATTGGCCTTTGCAGGGACGCAGTTGTTGCTGCCTCTGAAATGTGGAGCGGTGTTTGCAATGCATCTGGTGGGGGAAATGTCCATCACAGGTACTTAAGTGCTGCTTGTCACCGCTTCGTGAGTTTGATTTCAGTGCTGCAGAAGGGAGAAAGCAGAGGGAGAGTTGGAGGATATTGCATTCAAGCAGGCTGGATGTGGCTCTGGGCAGCCTGGTCTGGTGGTTGGTCACCCTGCCCATGGCAGGGGGGTTGAAACTAGATGATCTTTGAGGTCCTTTTCAACCCAGGCCATTCTGTGATTCTGTGAAATGATGCTCTCTCCTGCTTCTCCCAATGGGAAGGAGGAGATGCTGTTGGGCTCAGGCTTCCTCATGGGGCTGTGCCTGTGGGGCTGGCAGTGAGACTTGGGGTAGGCACTGCCTGCAGGCTCAGCTGTGCAAATAAGGGGTTTTTCAGTCCACCAGCAGTTAATAATGGAGGGGGGGGGGGGGGAACTTCTGTTGCAGCCAAATCAGCACAATTTTTTGCATTTTCATCTTCCATGAGCTGGGAGGAATCTGCTCTGTTCCAAAGCAGAGTGTTTCATTTCGAGTTTGAGCTGTTTCACTTATTCCTGTCCTGAAGGTGTGGTGCACTCATACCTTTGGGCTCACTGAGTCCTGTGCTTCCTGCAGGGCAGCCAACCAGCATGCTTTGTGTTGGTGGGAGCCTGGGGTCCTTCAGCCACTGAGGGCCGATCAGGTTGGATATTAGGGAACATTTCTTCTCTGGAAGAGCAGTGCTGCAGTGGCACAGCTGCCCAGGGGGTGGTGGAGTCACCATCCCTGGGGGTGTTCCAGAGCTGTGGAGATGTGGCACTGAGGGATGTGGGCATGGTGGGATGAGCTGGGGTTGGACTTAGGGATCTTAGCAGACCTCCCTTGAGGTTGACAATGAGTCTCAACTGCAAACACCTTGTGCTGTCACAGGTGCTTTAATTGCGCCACTGACGAGCTCCACGAGCCCAGCCTGGGCTGCTGGCAATGCTCAGCACTGCTTCTGAGCAGTAAAACTATATGAATTTGGATTGGATCAAGATGCAAAAAGAAAAGATACTTTTCATCCTCCTCCCCATTATGGGCTATGTAAGGGGTCAGGTAGCTGATGACTTCTTCAGAGTTCATTCCAGTTGCCTTCCAGGCTTGTTTCTCAATAGCTTATTTCGCTATATTCCTCATCTTTTTTTTTTCTCCCTCTCATTTTTTTTGCAATAAAGGCTGGAATCTATGAGCAGGGGAGGTGGAAGCAAAGCAAATAAAGAGCCTGGCTCAACGTGGGCTCTGGGGGGAGGCTGTGTCTGGCTGCAGGCTTTCTGCTGTCCTCCACTGGGGTCCAGTATTTCCCGCCTGCCCTTGTTGGCTGTGATGATAGCACAGAGCAGACGTGCTTTGCTTGCTGTAAGCCCTGTCGATAAGGGCAAGGCTCTTTTGTCCCATTTAGTGGGAGAAGGTCGCATAATAAAAAACGTGGAAGGATGTTGGATAAGACAAAGCAGCACCTCACTTTATGAGTTGTTCCCACAAGCTCTTGTCGAGGGCTTTTTTTGAGCAGGCGATTGGAGGGATTTTTTGGCAGGTTAAGTTTGTTGTCCCCTGTGCAACAGTGCAGAGAGTCAAGGCTTCTGGCTGGGTTCTGCATCGCCACGGACACCTCGCGTGTTGCTATGGCACAACAGGAGTTTGGCAGTGTAGAAGTGCTGACTCAGTATCGCACAGGGTGATGTCTCCGGTGGTGTTTATTTGCAATAACAGAAGCCTGAAGCTGCTGTTTTCAGGTAATTTCTGCAGTTATTGTGCTTCCTGACACTTTCCAGCACCGAACCAATTTGGGTTTGAGATCACGGCGTGAAGTCCCGGCACATAAAAAGCTCTTCTGATAGCTGCTTGACCTTGCACTGTGTGTGTCTCTGTCAGAACAGTGTTTAAACCCAAAGGTTTCTTATCTCTGCATTTCCTACCCTGCTTGGCTATGCGGGAGAAACCTCCATGAGGTGTTTCTTGAGAGGCCGAAGGCTCCGTGCCCTCCTCCTTGCTTGGCTTCCAGCTTGGGAAGGGACTTGTCATCAAAATGAAACGTGCTTGTTTTGCAAATGTGAAATCCTGATCCTGTTGATATGAGGAGCAAAACTCCAACTGACAGAGCTTGCATTTCACTCTCTGCAGCTGGAGAAATTGGACATCTGGTTAACCTCTTTGTGTCTCTTTGTAATGGAAAGCCTTTTAGTCCTGGCTCCTGGAGCAAGTTCCATCCCCACAGCCTGGGTTTCAGCATCCCTAAATTAGTGGTAAAAGTCAGGACATCCACCTGGTCCTGGGTCTGCCCGTGTCTGTGTGTGCACAAACACAGGTGATGTGTTGGGATATGCAAGTTGGCAATGGCTGCAAGCCTGTCCTGTCCTTGCTTGTGATGCATCAGCCCAAGGCTGGTGTAGGCATTTGGGCTGAAAATGGATGATGGAAGAGAAATAACCACTTTTGAACCTTAGCCCCTTGGGTAATTACCAGTGTGGTAATTTATGTAGTTCATTAGTAATCTGCCAACTTCCTCCAGTCCCACTTCTTCTTCCAGCCCTTGTTTGTCAGACCTCTGGGGTTTTGATGGGATGGGAGCAAAACAAATTAAAACAATGGACTAAAGGAAGTCTGGCATTGGCAATGGATGATGCTTGGGAGCTTTGGAGCTACTGGGTTCTGGAGTGGCTTTGCAGTGGCTATCTGAGCTTCAAACCATGTGTGATGTTGTGTGGGGAAATGCTGGGCAGCTGTGACTAGCTTTCATGGGTGTCAGCTCAGGGATATATGTAGGAATTGTCAAGCCATAAATACTTGGTGAGCACTGGAGTGACTTTTTAATTTTAGTAGGAAAACCAGAATGTGGCAGCCAGAAAAAAAAGTGATGCAAAAATAGTAGTGGCCCTTTTGGGAAGAGGAAATAATATTCCACTAAGACAGCAACCCCAATTAGATGAGAGCCTTTAGAGAAGTGAGTAGCTAATTACCTAGATAAAGACGAGGCAACTCTCGCACATGGCAAACAGATTTATTGGGGGACATTTATCTATGTGCATATGCCTGGGATGTTTTATATTCTTGCCACAAACCCAAAATTGTCTGTGCTTTGTAAATATTGTGGTTGATGGCTATAAAGATTTCCTGTGAGATCAAGTTGGAAGGAGTCATATGGTCAACCACACTTACCAGAGTTGGAGAACTGGAGGATTTCTTTAATGGTTCAAGCAGCCGAGGAAGCTTTTGGGACATGGCCAAGCACACACAGCCCTGGTTTAAGTAACCACTGGCACTTGAAGGCCAGAGCCATGGTTGGTGGCCTGGTGTGACCCTTTTGGAGCAAGTTGTTGTTTTTAAAAGCAAGTTTGTGTTACAGCTTGACACAAATGCCTGCAATAAGCACCATGTATTAGTTCTGTCACTGGGGTGTGGGGAATGGCTCTGCTGCTCTCGCAGCAAATGGGAACACCATCTCATCTTTTAATATCAATTTTCATCGCTTCTGCACGTCTCCAAATCACGTTTTGACATTAATAAAAATAGCAAAGAGTTTGGAGAAAGTAGCTTTGGCATCTACAGTGTTTAATTTGCAAAAACTTTCATGTAGAGTTTAATTTAGACTGATGAGAGAGGCAGTTTTATGAGTATAAAACTCCATTAATTACAGATCCTGTCTTAATTATAAATGGCTTTATTTTAAAGTGAGTTTTACAACCAAAATTAAGACTTGGAGCAGTTCAATCAATACAAACATCAATTAGACCTGACTTTGTACTCCAATTAATTTATAAAGCTTCCCAATGAAGTGTAAAAAGTGTGCCACTTTGTACTCTTCTTCCTACCATTCCCGGGCACCAGGAGGTCTCCATGGTTTCATTAGCAGCTTCCTAACGATAAGCGTGGATGGAATAACAAGCCTCCCAGTGGTCTCCCATTTCCCAAATAAGCCAATAGAGTTAAATGCTAAAGTGGCCAAACCTGGCCACAAGCATAGGGGAATATTGGTACCCAGCAGGTGCTCAGTGTTTTGACCATTTGGTTGTGGTCCCACCAGGCTGTGGCTGCTCCAAGGAGCTCTGGGGCTGGGATGCAGTCACTTCCCACAAGTGTGAATGTTTTTAAAGCCTTTTTTTGGGTTCAGTACCGTGATCCTGATTGTATGAAACAGGTAGAGATGTGGCACGGTTCAGTTCCTTGCACCTTCTTGGTTGGTGTGGAGTATTGGCATTGCTATGCTGACTCTGGGGATGTGTGTCCCCTAAATCCTTTGTCAGGAGCTGAGGATCCAGTCCGACCAAGCAGTCAGGATCAGCTCCTGGTGATGCAGCAGCACTTAGCTCAGTCCCTGCTGGCCCTCCAGTCCTCCCTGCAGGTGGAGGTGTGCTCAGCTACCACGAGCGTGCACGGAACCATTTTCCAGCACCAGAGAATGAAACGAAGGGACCTAAGGAATCCCAAGGGGAACCAGGAGCATTAACAGATGAACTGAAACCTCTTTTTACTTCTCAGCTGAGGGCAGGCAGCCAGGAAACAGAAAAGCTGGGTTCCTAGAGGGCCATTTTGGCATCCCCCTCCCTGCAGCAGAGTGCCGTTCACGTGGGGACTGGTGCCACATGCAAGGTCCTGGATAGAGTCTGATATTTGTTGTTTAATACAGGACTTAGGAAGCTGTGGAGCATTGTGAGCTTTCTCTGGACCCAAGTGTGTTCTCCTCCTACCGTGTCTCTCCACTTACCATGCAGACATTCTCTGGTTCTCTTAGACCTGTAGTAGAGGGAGCAAGTGACTATAGTTTGACTATGCATAAGGTCACGTAGAGCGTGTGGAAGGGATGGAGCCGGGTATTAGCAGAGTTTTTATTTCCTTTCTGGTGAAGCAGACTCTTCTAGTAAAGCCAGGTTTGAGCTGCGGAACTGTTTGAAGCGAGGAACCGAGCAGCAAGCGACAGGCAGGCAAACAAAGTGGAAACCTGCTCTGAATTATCATAAGCTTTTTTTATTGTTCTAAGCCCTTTCAAGCAGAGCCATTTGTACTGGAGCAAATTCTCCCAAGATATTTTTAGAAGATACGAGCAGAAAAATATCACTCCATAGCAAGCTGTTTACAAATCTGCTAACCTTGTTTAGTGCTAGTAAAACTCTCGGCTTGGTGTGCTGCGGAGCACACTAATTACTTGACAGAAATTACACAATGGTGTCTTTCTGATGTGCTGTATGTTGGCTCAGCCCTGCAGCTGGGCCCGTGTGCAGCATTTTGGATAATGAACGGGGAATATTTCGGCAGCTTTTCCATGAAAATAGGGAGAGTGAAGCAGGCAGGAGGCAGACCCTGCCAACTAGCCACTGCTCTCTGCCTTTTGCTTGCGTGCTCATTTCTGTAATGAGGCTGTCCTGCACTTGTCTCACCATCCTGTGTCTGGTTTAGGGGCCCAGGTGTCACCCTCTGTCACTCACTGGACTTTGGTTGACCATGGAATGGGTCTCATGGCCATTCCCCATTGCATCTTGGGTGCATGCAGTGGTGGGATTCAGATGCTGTGGTCATAGGGCTGTATGAGTACATTGGCAGTAGGGATGGAGCTCCTTAAGGAAAGACGAGTGGGAGTTGTCTGTCATCCCAGTGGGCCCCAGCAGCCTGTCCCTCTTATGAGCACTGGGCACAGGGGTGCAGCTGAGCTCCTGCCCCAGTGACCAGCTCTCAGCAGCCTTGGGGACTCTCCTGTTCTCATGAGTGCTGCTTCTGGTATTCATAGAATCATAAAATCATTTGAGTTGGAAGGGACCTTTAATGGCCATCTGGTCCAACTCCCTGCGATGCACAGGGACACCCACAGCTCCATCAGTGCTCAGAGCCCATCCAGCCTGACCTTGAATGTCTCCAAGGGTGAGGCATCCACCACCTCTCTGGGCAGTTTGTGCCAGTGCCTCACTAGTTGCTGGTGGGATTTCCACCATGACTATTTAGGTCAGCCCTGAAAACTTGCAGGTCTCTGTATTCTACTGGAAAGGGCTCAGCAACAACCCGATGCTTTGCAAAAGAGGGATCTTCTGAAGGGTTTGATGGAAGCCCAGTGCTTATGGTGTCAACTGAGTGTTTAACAGTGGTTGGATGGGCCAAGCTGGAAGGACAGATTAAGTTTTGTGGTTGCTGGACAAAGGCTTTTCATCCTGGTCATGGCTGAGGTTATGGTAATGGTGTGGAGGATGAGAATGAGGAACAGCTGTTTGTTGTCTTATCCAAAGTGAGAGCTGGAAGTTGGAAGGAGGTGTAGGAGGGGAGATGGATTGTCACATATTGAGTAGTAAAAGCATGGAACTGGACTGATAAAACTAAATGTGGTCATAAAAGAAATCTCTGGAAGATAAATTGTGGGAGTGTTTGAAGCTGGGCACTTGGCTGAGCATCAGAACTGCCATTTGTGGGCATGTCCCACAGCTGGTTTGAGCACCTCAGGACACTTCCTTGGGAGGATGTGGGCTTCGTTTGACCAACACTGCCCTGAGTGAGCTTCACCCAGGCTGTGGGTGGTGACAGGGAACATAAGTCCCCTTGAGAGCCCTTCCAGTTCCCCACTGGGTTCTGTGCCATGCTGCACATGTGTTGGACCACATGGTCAGAGGCAGAAGAGGGAAAGCAGCCTGTGTGCCACAGCAGGACTTTTTCCTTCTATTTTGCTCTCCTGCAGTGTTACTTAAATATGCTAGAAGGGAATCTCAGAGTGGGGGTAAAGAACAAACATGGGAATTAATCCTTCTGCTGTGTCCCAGCTGTGCTGTACGGCTGAGGACTGGAGAGCAGCGATCCCATGCCAGGCTCCTGCTGGGCACCGTCCCCCTGCAGGCAGCTGGGATGCAGCCGATGGAAGGGAGCACAGCTGGGATTTCCCTCCTCCCTGTTTGCCTTGGACATTGCCAAGTCCTCCCTTGGAGCTGCTGGCAACCTGCAGCACTCACAGCAGCTTCCCAGTGAGCTCTGGGATGTTGATTCAGTGCCGTAACGTCTCCAGGATAAGCAGCAGTTTTGTCCGGCGCAGCAGTGAGCCCAGCTGGGCTGGGAGGCAGAGCTGCATCACAGCTCGGCACACAAAGCTGCAGGCTTTTTTTGCTTTTCCCCATCACTTTTAAAAACATTATATTGGGGGTTGAGACTGGAGACTAGCTTTACCTTGAATTCAATTATGTAATTAATGGCAAAGCTGCCAAGAACTGTCAGGAGTCTTTTTTATTCTTTATTATATTTCTTATGAATGCAAATAGATTAATATTTGCGAGCTGTGCTTCTAGAGTAATTTTATCAAAACCCTTCATTATTGTCATGGGAAATTCAATGCAATTTTAATCTGGGACCAGTTCCACTTTGCAGTCTAGCTAGACGATGAATGTTAGAGGTAGGCACTGTGGGAGTCTGCAGCATATATTGAGCACGTGTAATGGATATTGGGCATGAATAGTGGGTACTGGGCATGTATCATGTATTTGTATATGTATATTCTTCTGCTTGTGTATATTGCTGCTGTGCCTATGACCTGTCCATGCTGATCTTGTATATACAGTTAATTAGCTGGTACTGATAATGAATGAAATCCTCTCTCGGCTGTGTTATGCTACGAAAAGCAATACAAGCAGTACCCACAGGTACTGGTATGGCCCAGCTATGTGACAGCAGCTGATGCTCCAGTGCCTGCTTTGTTACAACTTGGGCCACAGTGTTTCTTTCAGAAGCAAGTTTTCCCTCCCAGCAGCGTGAGACAGCAAATGAAGTATGCACAGAGCAGACCTGCATGGCACTCCTCGAGGCCTGCTGTCAGATTGATTGCTTGAAGTGCATTTGAAATCAAGTGCTGTACGGTCAGCTCTAGATCATCTCGCCATCATTTTTCATGTGCCAGTAAGTAAAACCATAGCGAATAATGCAGCTGGTTGAAAACGGTGAAGCTACTCGGTCTTGTAAATCTGAGCTGACCTCACCGTCTCTTCCCTTTGCCCTTGAGTGCAGTGTAATCATCATGACATAAATAACAAGCGCGGCGATATAATGGAATTATATGAGCGCTGCTATTGTGAGCGCTGTAAAAATAAGGCCGGCAGTACTTGGCAGAGCCGGGATCAGCTCTGAAGTAGAGGAGAGGTTGAATTGATTTCCTCTTCCTTTTATCTGTTGGGAGAGGAGGAAAAGAAAACAAGTCCTGCTATGGTTGTAAAGGAGCTCTGTGCCTGCTGGTGGGGTGGCGGGGCTGCGTGATGGCTGCTCTGAGGCTTTTATTTCCACCCTCTTCTTTCAATCCCTGATTTCCAACTGATCTCAGTCCCTGGAGGAGTGGGAAAAAAGATGAACTGGAGGGTTACTGAAAGGCAGTTAAAGAATGAAGTGATTATAGAATCACAGTCAAAGGTTGGAAAGAAGCACTGAGATCTTAGTCCAACCATCAGCCCATCGCCACCATGCCCACTATATGGCGTGTATGTCCCTGTTGGGCATAGTCAGCATGGGTTCATCAAGGGGAAGTCCTGCCCTTGCAATGTGATTTTTTCACTTGCTTGATAGATTAAGAGAAAGCAGCAGACATAGTCTTTCTGGATTGCAGTTAGACTTCTGATACTGTACCTTCCAGGCAAGCTGCCCAGCTGTGAGATAACATGGTTCATATTGTGCTGAGTGATGAAATGGCTCAATGGCGGAGCTCTAAGGGTGAATGAGGGCTCTGTGCTGGGGCCATTCCTATTCAATGTTTTCATCAGCGGTCTGGATGCAGGACTGGAGTGCATCCCCAGCATGTTTGCCAGTGATGGGAAATGCTGTTGTCTCCCTGGCGGGCCTTGCAGAGGGATCTAGATCCTTTGTAACACTGTGTGATCAGCAACAGCATGAAGTTTAACACAGATAAATGCTGGGTTCTGCACCTGGGACCAAGCAGGCCCAGTCATGGGCACAGGTGGGAGCCAATTGGCTGGAGGGCAGCTCAACCCAAAGGGACCTGGGGTGCAGGTGAGAGCAGCTCAAGGTGAGCCAGCAGTGTGCAGCAGAGAGGCAAACTGCATTTTGGGATGTACTAAACACAGCATGGCCAGCTGGTCAAAAGAGATGGGAGCACCTCCCCTATGAAGACAGGCTGAGGGAGCTGGGCTTGTTCAGCCTGGAGAAAAGAAGCCTGCAGGGTGACCTCATTGCAGCCTTTCAGTACCTAAAGGGAGCCTATAAACAGGAGGGGAGTCAACTCTTTGAAAGGGTAGATAACAGCAGGACAAGGGGAAATGGTTTGAAGTTGAAGGAGGGAAGAGTTAGGTTGGATTTAAGGGGAAGTTCTTTACCATGGGAGTAGTGAGGTGCTGGAACAGGTTGCCCAGAGAGGCTGTGGATGCCCCGTCCCTGGAGGTGTTCAAGGCCAGGTTGGATGGAGCTCTGGGCAGCTTGGTCTAGTATTAGATATGGAGGTTGGTGGCCCTGCCTGTGGCAGGGGGGATGGAGATTCATGATCCTTGAGGTCCCTTCCAACCCGGGCCATTCTGTGAGTCTGTGACTTTCTCATTATTGCATTGATGAGGCTGTATCGTTGTGCATATATTGTGGAGCTGTGAGCTCCCCTCCCACAGAGGAAGGAGATGTACTCCCTGCCTTCAGTTGGCCCTCCTGGCAGTCAAGGTGAGCCCAGTGCACTGGGAATCCGCTGCAGGATGTAAGCACGAGGATCATCACCTGTGCAGCCCATAGCAGATAAAAGTAGCCAGAGCTCCCGAACTGATCCTGCCTCCTGCCCTCATGTGTGCAAACCCTGTGGCTCTGGTTCTGCCTGTGTTGTGGCCGAGGAGGGTGGGGATGTCATGATGTAAGGGTTTCACAGCCTTCTTGCAATGCACATCTCCCTGTAGAGGACCTTGAGGAGCTCTGTGCCCAAGGAGAGCTTACTGGGAGCGTGAGCTTCTGTGCAGGGCTGGAAGAAGCAGATGTGAACGTGGGAGTGGAAAGCCCTTTCCTTGTAAGCTCAGAGAAAGGGAGGCATCAGGTGGCTCTTCCAGCGCTGGGCTGGGAGCAGAGCAGACAACAAGGAGGTGTTCTTTTATCTCATCCCTGCCCACTGCTGAAAGGCCACTGCTTGAATCAGATCTAGCTGGAAGAAAAAATTCTTTTTGTGATTTCTTTTTTGATTTTTTTTTTTTTATTCAGCTCTTGCTGCACCTTTTGTTGCATTCAGCCTCTCGTTTTTTATCTAGCTCCTTGCATGTATAAGATATGCCATATATTTTGCTGACATGTCTACCTACTAAAAATACTCTTATCCTTCTGGGGAGAGAAAATATGGAATGTGTGTGTGTATATATATATATTCCATATGCATCTAAAATCCTAAATGACATTTTTCCAATGTTGTGTGTTTAATGGGAATTCACTAATTAGGTACATGAGAGGCTAGAGAAGATGATAGTTTCACTGTGCTCAGTTTTAATACAAAGAGTACTACGGTTGCTAAGAGACTGATACTTCAAGTTTGGAAGTCTTCATCCACACTAGATACATTATCTTGGCAAATTGGACTTTTTGAGTTGGCAGCAAATGGAAAAGAGTAACTTTTAAAAATAGAGATAATTTGGATGACGTCAAAGACATCTGGTGTCCTTTTCTAGAAATGTGAGACTGATCTATTTTGCTTATGTGTATAAATCACTCTGCACTCAGTGTGAGGTTTTACTTATGCCTGCATTCAGGTCTGATTTTATTAATAAATTTCCTGTGTACTTAAGATATTTAGCCAGGTATACTTTGACTGTACAGGCTCTATGTGTGCAGCAGGTAGTGCCTCTCCTCCCTGTGCATCCTGGAGCATCTCGGCTTCATGCAGCATCTCACGGTGCCACCTGGCTAATGGGCTCTCATCCTAATTTCCACCCTGAATTGTGAAAAGTGGGAAGGTGTGTCTGCTCCGAGTCATGCCTCATCATCCCTTAATGCCTTCTGGTCTCCTCACGTGTCACAGCTCCGGAATGGCAGGGAATGGCTTTGAGTGGCAGCTGGAAATCAGCTTGGGACTCTCCTGCCATGCTTAAGAGGCAGCGGAGAAGAAAAGAGGGAACTGGAGAAGGAGCTGAAATGAGCAGCACAGGAGAGGGATTCAAAGATAGAAGGTGGGAGGAGATGGCACAGGGTCGCTGAGGGAGAAGGATTGCATTTGCACAGTGAGTGATGCAGCTGGTGGAGGAGGAGCGCTCCGGGCAGGATGCATGTGAGGACGGAGATCTGGGGAGGATGGGAACAGCAAACATCTGCCTGAGGATTCTCCAGCCACTGCCTGCATTCTGGTAGTGTCTTTCCAAGGGATTCATCAGCACACCGGCACCCTGAGTCACACAGATAAAGCAGAGCTGCCTGTGCATGTTGGCTTGCAGTGCTGGGGAAGGCTGCTCCCCACTTCAGGTGCTGTTCCACATCCCAGACAGGGATGGATGGCTGGGAGTAAATTGTTTCCTCCCCAGTGTGGCTTAAGCTGGACTTCTCCATAGTTGGAAGGAACACATTTGAATTTTAATATCATCTCTGGAAGGCAATTGCAGCTTATGCGCTTGATTATGTGTTCAGGCTATGAGATTTTGTGTTATTTTTAGAAATGTTCACTTGCTCCACGGACCAGGAGATACAGGAATGGCCAGTGAAATGTGAACATGTGATAGGTTTTGGAAGCATCGAGTGAGCGCAGAGTGAAAGGATGACAAAGGCATGCTACGTGGTTTTTCAGGCTTAAACAATGCGCTGTAATTGTGTGTCAGAAGTCATTCAGTTTTGATATCATGCCAGCTAATTAAACCGTCCTCTCTGAAGAGACTTACTGTACTTTCAGCTTTGCTTTTTCATTCTCAAGAACAAAAAACACCGACGGCAGCTCTCGTGTTTAGCTCTCACGTTGGCATTAATTTGGATGGGAAGCAGTAGATGGGAAATGGGAGCTGCAGCCAAATCTTTGTCTCATTTGAGTGGTGTAAGCCAGGTTCACTTCCACCAAAGGTGGTGGAAGGAAGAAGAGGACCATGTGCCATCCCATATACTGCATGCTTATGCTGTCACTTGTCTTTGGTGGCTTCCCTCCATCCAAATTTTCATTGATTCATGAGTCATGAATCCCACCGTAGCTTTTGTTTCTTCTGAGTGATCTTCTTTGGTATTTTATCATGATGTTCCTTCGTCATAAGCCATGGGGCATAATTCATAGCTCGGTGTCCTCACACAGAAGTGGGATCCCCATGTTGGGTACAGCCTAACAGCTGTGGGAAGAGCTGGATTTTTGAGTACCAAAGGGCCAGCCAGGTGGAGAGGCTGGTCACAAGACAGACATGCTCTCCAGCAAGCACTGGCTGGAAAAAATAAGGTTGTGAAAGCAAGGAGGGAGGAGGTACCCACTGCAAGTCCTTGCAGCCTTTTCTGTAGTCAGAAGACTGCCTGAGTTGGGTGATTGAAGTGTCTGGGAATATTTGGAAGAAAATCCATCCTGCACCAGGCACTGAGCCCACTCTGCAATGTAAAATGGATGCTTTAACCCTAAAAAATGCAGGTTTCTATTACGCTTCAAGGCAGCAGCCCCAGGCAAACAATTGGTGTTCCTTTATCACCTGTTGGCACTGGCTTCTTCAGTGCTACCTTGAGGCTTAGAGCAGGTCCTATGTCAGAGTGAGGTGGGGAGGTGAGGAGACATGGGAGCATTGCTTTGGGGTCTGATGTGTGGTCTTTGGTGGGTTTGCCCCAAAGCTCTTCACTGGGAGGAGAAAACCAGCTACATCTTGAACCATAGATGGAAACCCTCAGGTTCCCCTTAGCTCACATTTTATCTACTCCAGAGAGTCTGGCTGGGCTGCTCCCAGAACTCGGTTGGTACAGAACCATGTCCTGGTGAACGTTTAGCATTCATCTGCCCCCATGGAAATGACTTTGGAGTATTAAACCTTGGAGAGCAAGAAAGTGCTGCCAAACTCATTCCTGATTTGGGGGAAGGGAAAGGAGCAGGGAGAGGAGAGGAGAGGAAAGGAAAGAGGAGAGGAAAAGGAAAGGAAAAAATGTTACTTAAAAGTAGAAAATGAAAGGGAAAAAAATACTTCAACATGATTTAAGCTGTCATTAAAGCTTGTGGGTAAAGAAATCCCTTTCCAGCTCTTCAGCTGGATTGACCAAGCCCGCCTCCAGCATGCATTTTACAATTGAATTCTCAAGGCTTGCACAGAAAAGCTAGAGGTATTTGTTCTCGTGCTTTATTTTTGTTTGCCTTTGATAGGTAGAAGCTGCAGTTTCATTCAAATAACCAGTCAGGAGCAAATATTTCAATCGCTGCTCTGAAATGCTTGGAAAATGTGAGTTTTCAGTGCAGTGTTTGTTTTCTGGAAAATAAAGATTAACAGAGCAAAAAGAAAACCTGAAGAGCTTCTCCTAACACCCATATTAAGTACTTCATAAGGAAAAGCCTCTCTGGATATTCAGATGAAGATTTCTGCATTGTGAGGGTCCTCAGTGACGTGATATGCTTTGCTTAACCTCCTGAGAAATACAGATCTCCAGATTACTGGACTGGATAGTTTGCATCAGGGAACAGCTTTCAGTTTTCCATTTACACTTCCAGCTGGGGATGTTTAAAACTGTCTTTATAGCGTCCCTGATTTGATCACCTGTGGCTGGATGCTGCCCAGAGATAAAGACCATTTCCATTCCCCTCCAACAGCACTTGATACGGTACAGGAGCAATTTCTGTTGTTACACATGCACCTTCTGCCAGGGAGGACGAAAGTCTCAGATAACAGAGCTCAGATTCTGTGGTGATTAGCAGTGAGTTTGCTGCTATCCACGTAAAGGGATGCTGTGGGACTGCTTTGAAATGCTGAAGCTGTGTTGGATTTGCACGTGGGCTGGAAGCGATGCTGCGGTGCTTTCGGTGCCTCCTGACCCTGAGCTTTCTCCAATTGCTTTATACTTTGTGAATCAGTAAACCTGGACCAAACAGTGTGGAGGGAGCTGGGGAGCTCGAGCTGATTGTAATTCTTCCAGTGGAGACGTTTTCCATCAGACAAATGCAGAATTGATTACATTCCCTGTTGACAATGGCCTTTTCAACTGAAAATAATAGAAGAACTCCATTCTCAGCAATGCTGCAATATTTCGGTTTGAATTTACAATTTAGCTTCTTAAAATATTAAATAACTTGGCCACGAAACACTGGAAATTCACTTCTCTGGAAGCAGCTCCTGCATGGGAATGATAGATGAGCTTTGGTCTTGTTGCACCGCGAGGCCACCAGAAGCAAAGCAAACAGAAGGGCAGCGCATCGTGGTGCTCCCTCCACATTGCTGCTGGAGCATTTGCAATGAACCCTTTTCATTCATCGTGCTTGATCATGGGTGCTGTAAAGCTGGGGGGAGCAGCAGAGGGCTGCACAGAGCCCAGCCAAGCGCAGGATTGCAATTTGCCAGCCAGCAGAGCTCCCGTTTCTGGCAGTGCCTTTGTACGGCCAGAGCTGCTCCATCTCCATCCTCCTTCTCTCTGCTTGTGCAATGACTTCTCCCATCTGTCTGCATTACTGAGAGCTTCCAGCATTGGGTTTTATCCAGTCTTCGCAGTATCCTTCTTTAGCCTCTGTGCAAATCACCTGGATGGAGTTTGGAGGCTGCAGTAAGTCTTGGCCAGGAAAGATCCAGGGATGCCCATACTGTGAGGTGAAAATAAAGGAAGAAGGATTGGCACAAAGCAAGGGGGAAAATAAAGAACTGAACTCCCTGTGTTTGAATTTGATTTTATGTGAATAAAAAGCAGAAATTGCAATTTATCTCTGTCTCTCTGACCAAAATGGTATTTCTGCCTTACTGAATACTTGACAGGAGCTGCCATTGCAAAACAGAGCTCTGTATTTTTCCTCTGTTTGCTCTGAGCTTGTTTGTCTGTACATGGAAGCTCATATTCCTGAGCCTCCAAACCCTGTAGAGGGAAAGCTGGAGAGGATGAGTTAAAGTCAGATTTGGTTTGCCAAGCTCCTGTTCACAAGATACGCTCTCAGTAAAGCAATTTATGTGTTATAATCACTTCAGCTTTTAAGGAGAAAAACTGTCTTTTTATGGAATGGAGTAGATTGTGCAACTTGGGTAGCAGAAAATTCACAGGAACAGGCAATTCTGAACTGGAAATCATGAAGTTATGGGTGCAGCGTGGTCCTTCTGAGAGGCAGTCTCTCACCTTAGGTGGCGATACTGGAGGAAAGAGTAATGGAAATAAATCCAAGGAGCTGGGGGTGAATGTGACGATGGGAAAGGGAGTAGGGGGTGGTTGAAGCTGTGTCTCCACTTCAGCAGTGGAAGAGGAACGAGTAATACCTCACTGTGGTTTTACGTGTGTGCAGGCCTATCCCATGTGTCCAGAGCGACCTCCACCAGAGATTGAGATGCTTCCCCAGTCCTTAGCATTGTAAGTCCGTATTAAGTTGGGTTTAATGTGCTGCTGGGTAGCCATGTGGAAGTTAATTAAAGGCAGAGCGACTTCGAAAGCAATTGAACTCCAGTTAAAACTTGCCCCAGGTCTTGCCTGTCCTGACACCAGGATAGTCTGGGGACAGACAGGAGGGTGCCAACTTCGCATCATGGTCAGAGCCAACTCTCCGGGTGCTGGTAACAAATGGGTCCCTGCATAGCTGTTCCAAGCACATGATTCTGGATGGCAGGTGTCTGCATTTGAATATTGGGCAGTAAATTTTCAGCAGTGAGTACTCAAACTCTTAATTAAGCTCCTTTGCAAAGTCTAGGGAACGGCTGGAAGTGATGGCAGAGGTTATATTTCCTGAGTGGTTATTCCAGCCAGGAATGCATGAGGGCTGCTCTAGCAGTGAGTCGGTATGGGATGCAAATTATATGTATTAAAAAAAAAAAGATGGGCAGCTATTATCTCTACAGCATTAATGTGAGCCGTCCATCAGCAATATTGAATCAAATCACTCTCATTCTCTGAGATTCTGCAGAGTGAGGTCTTAAGCTCATTACCTGTTTATGACCAGCAAATATTTCATTTCTGATGATGAAGTGGGTATTGATGTCAATGAAGTAAATCAGCAGCTCTCAGATAATACAGGCTTGCTTCTGACGAGCTTGTTTTTGAATTAACAGTTCTCTATGTGGCTCAGCTGTTCCTAGGATCATATGCACTGAGCAGAAGTTGCCCTGGAGTGGGGCAGTGTAATGGGAGGGGAAATGTAGTAGGGGTTGGAACCACGTGATCATTAAGATTTCAACCCGAACTACTCGATGAATCCATGTGTTGTTCTGTTCTGTGTAAAGGATGAGGGGAGGATATAGACTGTTTCTTAATAAAAAAGGGGCTTGGGAAGAGAAGACTGAGATCTGTTTGAAAAACAGTGGAAATCAGTTCTCGTATTTAGTAGTAGGTCTGTAATTGTAAACAGAAGTGGTGTGATGTGTCTTAAATCGATCTGCTTTCGTACTGGTGATCTTTCACTGCTAGGAGTTGGTTTGGGTTTGTTGTTGTTGTTGCTTTTAAATGAAGAATGAGTAATGCATTTTTCCCCTCCTTAGAATATCCTGGGCTACAGCATTCCCAAAAAGCCTCGCAGAAGCTCTGAGTCAGCTTGCAAATAGCCCCACTGCACATCCCAGGGCTGGGAGGGCCTCCCCCCATTTGGGGGTCCCAGCAATGGCTTTCACCAGCAGCACACCTGCCTGGAGCTGATTCCATGGCATTTTCCAGGGCTCAACAGTTCGTGGAAGGAGATGAACAAAGAACAAGAGGAGAATGCACAGGTTTCATAGAGTTCTCTGGATTTAGGTGTTCTGCCCCAATTGCTGGAGGTCTGTAGGCCTCTCCTCCCCGTCAGCTGCAGAACCATCACAAGAGGGATGTCTCCTGATGGCTGCACCCCACCCAGCATGCTGGTGGGTGAGCAGGATCCCATGGGCCGTGCCAGGAGACCAGGGCGCCCCTCTGGAAGTGGCCTCAGGTGCAGTACTGACTCTGCACCCATCTCCTGTAGAATGGCAGTGATACGTGGTAGAATCTCACGTGAAATGCTGAGACCTTTAGAAAAATGCTCTCCATCCATTGAATAGACATGAGGCATTTGCTGATGCAGCCAGCATCCATCCTGATGCTGCTATTTATAATAACTTGTTTGGTTGTGGATGCTCAAAAAAAAAAGCTGCACGTTATGAGTTGTTTGGTTGAGAGATTGGAACCACAGAGCCGAAGATGCATCGGGAGGACCAGAGATCTGGGCAAAGTTTTCTAACAGTGATTGACAGACGATACACGTCAGTGCATCAGCATGTGAAGAATTAACACGAAATCGTGTTGTTTTTTTGATGGTCGCTGCAGTGAGTGCTGATATACTTGGAGCAAACATTTATAGCCTAAGTTATTTTTCTTAGCGTATTGAGGCATAGAAGCATAGGCTGGAAGAGGGGAAGCTGGTTCCTCCTGCTGGAGGTGACCTGTGCCTGGGGTGGCTGAAGCCACATTTTGCAATACTGCAGTTGGGGTGTGTGTGTGTGTGTGTGTGTGTGTGTGTCTGCTCCCTGCATTCAGAAACTTTTTCTCTAATTGCTAGGCTAAATTTGCACACATCCATTTGTTCTTGGACCAGTATCGCTTTTCACCTCAAATAGCTTTTCTCTGTCCTCTTCCTGCTGTCCTCAGTGCTCTGCAGATGGAAATTAAAGGGCTTCCACAAGCTGACTCCTGCTTTTCTCTTCCCATCTCCATTTCCTCCTTTGCACTTCTTTCACTGTGAATTCATCACTCCATGCTCAGGATCAGCCCGTACCTTTCCTAGGCACTGGAAACTTGATTATTCTGTGCTGTGTATGGTCAGTGGCTGGAGCACAGTGTCTGCTACCCCATTTGGGATGGAGCCCAACATGAGCCCCGCTTGTCTCCTGTGTAAAATTTTAGCCACAGTAGGAAAATTTATAGGGAAGAGTGGAAGCTGCTGTTGTGCCAAGTTCTTCTGACAGCTGGCTTTCAGCACAGAGCTTCCCCGCTGGCTCCGTGCGATACTGCAGGGCTCGGGCAATTACAAACCACTCAGCATGCACCATCCACAGAAGGATGCAGCCACATTCACAGAGCATCCTTGTGACAAGGAGTGTGACTGCTGCTGTCCACACCGACCTATCCTCAGAGTGAACATCCTCCAGTATTCCCAATCCAGCCCCCGTTGCCTGCACGAAAAGCTTCCAGTACCTTGTAGTGGCAGATAGAAATGCGCAACAATAAAGGCTATGGTAATGAAGCGTTCCTGCAGGTTACTTGGCAAGTGTTGAATGTGTTTGGGAACATAACCACAGGAAATGTGATTTCCACAAATAATATTTTTGCCATGGAAGGAAAAAAAAAAACACAGTCCTGCCAAACTGTGTATTAAAAATCCCAGTCCCTCCAAGGAGAAACAAGGCAGGGCACTTCGTTTTGAAGCAGACCTTTCCAAGCCGAGGTACTCCAGTTTGCTTTGCCTTTTTCAATATAACTGTCCAAGCTGCTGTAGAGCTGGGGTCGAGTGCTGTGGGTCATGGGTCTTAAGCCCAAGTGTTTATGCCCTGATCCCAGCAGCAGTGTTGGTCCATGCGTGGTTTTGGTGATGCTGCAGTGGGGCAGGTAGATGTGGCCCCAGGTTGCAGCAAAACGCTTTGGTTTGGGGATGCGGGGCTGTTTCGCTGGGATTGGGGTTAACCAAGTGAAATGCTTTGACGCTTTCAATTGGAGTATTTTGGGAGGGGAGAAGGGGTATGTTTCAATTAGGCTAAAAATGTAGATATTATGACACTTTGTTGCAGTTTGCAGCAAAATAGGAGTATAAGAATAGCAGATGGAGGGATGGAACTTTCCATTTTTTTCCAACAGGCATAGTAGTTACAAGTCTCACTTAGCACCTCACTCAAGGACGTGCTATTTGCAGCTTTTAGATCATTCAGTTTGTACTTTGGTGCCCAAACTTGCAATTAAGCGAATGAGACGACTGGCAAGATGCACGGTGGTGGTATTCCTCTTGTCATCCTAATGAAAATAACCTTATAGGGCTCTGATAGTAATTGCTGTGTACTTAGGGTGTGGTAGTTACAGTGCAATTACAACATTTACTAGGGCGGTATTTATACCCAGTGAAGTCAACTGGAACCATCTGCGGTGCCCGAGGGTGGCTGGTGGACACTGGTGGCTCTGGCTGAATTTATCTCTCGGAGCATCATGATTCATCCTCACTTGGGAAGCAAAACAAAAAATAATGATGGTTGCCTCTAGTTACCAGTCGCAGGGAAATCATCAGCAAATAAACCTGCTGCTGAACTTCAGGAACGGATGAGCTGGGGAGGCTGGGAGCAGAGCGCAAGGTCAGCTCTCATGCGCCTAAAGCAGCCGTGGTTGTGGAAAGCTCTTATGAAGGGGAGTGAGTGGGTGAGGATGAATCTTTAGGTCTTTCTGGATGCAGATGAAGAGAGTTAATGAGTTGCTAGGCTGTGTGTCAGGTCTGACCCCAGCAGCAGGCTTTCTTTGTTCCCTTTGGTTTGGGATGGGAGCGTTTCCTGGTTAATGCCTAACAAAGCTGGAAAGGAGTCTGGTTCTTTCCATCAGTGGGTGACCGTCACAGATCCCACCAGTGATGGCACCCCATACCTGCCTTTGCCCCATGGACCTTCTTCTCCCAAATCTGGCCCCTTTGCACAGGCGGGCTTTTTGTTCTGACAACTCTTTGCAGCCTTCTATACCTGGGAATCTAATCAGTGTTGTGTCTACTTGCTGTTTGGGATCATTAATAAAGATGTTAATTAGTTGGATGCCCCATCCCTGGAGCTATTTAAGGCCAGGCTGTGTGGGCTCCTGGGCAACCTGATCTGGTGCCTGTGGCAAGGTGATCTAGATGGTCTTTGAGGTCCTTCCCAAACCAAGCCGTCCTATGGGTCTATGATTAGTGTGGGGTAAGTGTTGGTCCGCTTGCTCACCTGAACACTGCTCATTGTTTTGCATCACGTGCAGACCATCACATGGTCTCTTTCTTGTCAGCAGCATCCTATACTGGTGTTGTTTGATATAATTCTGGTAGGGAGGTGATGTTGTGCTACTGATGGCTGCTAGCAGTTGTGTGAGCACTGTTGTACTGAAGTCACCTTGTACAGAGGTGTTCCCAGGGCTGGAGAGGCTGTGATGTGGAGAAGAGCACTCCAGAGCTATGCTGGGCTCCCTGGGAAGAGGTGATGCTTCCTGAGGTCAGGCTGCAAAATGGGTTATTTTCTGTTTTTTGATTCTTTCTATATTTACTCATTTTATTTCTCTTTGTCTATTAAGGTAGTTCTGTGCTAACTGCCTATTTATTTTCTATGGTGAAGTGGGGAATCAGTGCTTATTGATGTCCCAGTGGAGGTGTAATCCAGGTATATGTGCTGGGGCCAATACAGGGCTGCTGAGGCATCATCACTTTGGCACTTACTCCCTTGCTTTTCCTTTAAAAGGCAAAACAGGGCTTTGTTGTTCTCAATCAGGGTAAAACATCCCCATGCAGAGCAGCTCAAACTTTCTCCCAAGCCCAGGCAGCATCTCTGTTGAGAGATTCACTCCATGGACGCATCCGTGCCCAGTTCTGAGCCAGGAGCATCAGTTGCCATGGCGACTTATTTGGAAAAGTCATATGGGGAAAGTGCTGATGTATTTTTAGCTCTGAGTAATGAAATTTAACAGCTGGAAATGAAGGTGAGGGCCAGCCAGGGTGCTGTGGGTTCACGGAAGCACTGTTTGGGATGGCATTGGGGTGGTGCTGCAGGGCTGTGCAGGAGGACGCTCAGCGTGTCGGAGGGGAAGGAATCACTGTAACGAAGAGCTGATAAGGAGGTGGTGGTACATACAAAGGTAGAGAGGAAGCACTGGCTGAGGTCGTAGCTGCTACATGTACAGTGTGTTCAGCCTATAAATAGCTCTGCAAATATACCTCTGCACAAGCAGTATTTATAGGCTGGGAGTGGAAAAGCTCCGTTTGGGGTCGGGTGTCAGTGCATGAAGGATGTTTCAGGCTTGATCAGAGGTTCACTTATCTGAAAGGCGTGGAGCGGAGCTGGAACTCAAGTGGGGGACCTTTAGTCCTCCAGTCAAGGTTCAGATGTTGTTGTGCTGTTGTGCACCTTCTGAAATCGGTGTATCTGGAGAGAACGCTTGCTGGACTGGCACTCAGACGCCCCGCTGTGAAGCCTCAGTACTGATGTAATTTATTTGTGTAATTTGGATCAGTCTAAACTTTTCTGAAGGTAGACTCATATTTCATGTTCTAAAACACTTCCTCGGCTCCCTGCAGTATTTTTAGTTTATGTCTTCAGCTGTCAAAAGTTTATTTTAAAAATAATTGATTTTGAAGTAATATTTACTGCACTTTAGCTTTCAGCACATCATATGAAAATAGATTTCACTACAGCTGGCAGCGTCTGATGGGATTTGTTCCTACTCCAAAGGAATGCTCTCTGCATTCCATCCCAGCACTTCAAGCCGTGTTGGCTCCGAGCACCCCACCACCTCTCCATGCCACTGAGATAAGGTGGATCCAGGGAAGTGGTTCAGTCTGAGGAAGACCAGAGCTGATATATAGCTACACCCATAGTGTAGGTGTTACAGATCTGGCACAAGATTCGTTGAAATCAGTAGGGTCTGCTCTTTGTGTATTGGTGAGCTCTTTGGCTGGGTTAAAATCTGATCACATCCCATCCTGACAACCACAGCCATAGTGAAGGTGAAGCAGGAGGTCACCGAGGTGCCAGGCACCTCATCAAGGGAGGTGGTGAATTTTGATGGGAGGTGGTTGAAGAGCAGCCTTTGAGTTGTAAAGTTTTAGATAACTCATTAGCAAAGACATCACCGAAACATTTCTTGGTGCACTGGGATGCTCCCAGGTCTTTCCCAGGGGGAATAAAAAGCATCCCTCCCCTAGGGAAAATTTATCCTCAGAAAGAGCGGTGCTGCAGTGGCACAACTGCCCTGGGAGGTGTGGGGTCACCATCCCTGGAGGTGTTCCAGAGCCCTGGGGATGTGGCACTGAGGGACATGTGGTTATGGACATGGTGGGAGGGGTTGGGGTTGGGGTTGGACTGGGTGATCTTAGAGGTCTTTTCCTACCTTAATGATTCTGTGATCTGTGGTTGTCTTCTCCCAAGGAGCAGAGGACAGAGGGAGAGGTGGTGCAGTCCATGGCAGGACCAGAAGCATTTTCCTGTCCCTGAGGTTTAATGACCCATGCAGAGCTGGTCAGACCTTTTCCATCCAATCTATTCCTGATAGAGAATAGATCAGAGTTTAATTAGATCTGTTCTGCAAAACCTGCAGAACTTTCCCTCCCACTTCTCCAATGGAATGTGTTCACATGAATGCTAAACTTCTCTGAGCACAGCTGCACATGGTGACTTTCCATACATGCATCCTCATTCTTCGCTGCCTCCTGATGTCTCCCAGTAACTCTCACAGTGGAATTCCCACAGTGGAATTCCGACAGTGGAATTCCCACAGCCTCTGCCTTCTCAGCATGGGATGGGGTGCAGAGCAGTGTGGGTGTCTCCAGGTGGTAATTTGTCCCAGCATCCAGGAGACCTGACCTGCATTTTCTTGGGGCTGTGCAGGGGTTCGTGCTGGAAGGAGATATGGTGGTGACTGCTCTATATGGAGGAGCTGCTCTTTTGGGCAGGCAGTGCCCAATGTAGGTGAACTAACAGTGTCCTGAATGAGCAGTGTGAATTATAGTGCAGCAAAGGTCACCAGGGGGTGACTAACATGTAGTTACCAAACCAACTAATTGTTGATTATCTTCCCAAGGATGTAATAATAAGGCATCTTGTGTTTTCCTCCTCACAGCGTCATGCATTTAACTAACAAATAAGTCCCTCTTTCTCTCCCCACCTCCAACCAAATCCTACCAAGCAAACATGCTCCCATTTGGCCAACGTGTTGACATGGCTTTATTTGGCATTCACCAATCGGAGCCACTTCACCTGGGGAGCTCGGTGGTGGGCTTCAAGCAGAGAGAGCTGTGAGGAGCAGGGCTGGGAGCTGGGCTGCACCAGGGGGTGTTAACGCCAAAGGGGGATATGCCAGAACTAGAAAGCAAACCAAAGTCAGATGTCAGAAGCCGAGCCAGGCTGCGGGAGAATGATGGAAGTGATTCCCTTGACGCCGTCAGCATTTTTATTGATCCGAGGCTGTTTATTGCTGTAAAACAGTTGTAAATTAGAGAGGAGCTGGGGAGAAGCAGGAGAGATGGAAATTGCTTAGGTTTGGTTTGAAAGACGTACGCCCGCATTTGTGGTGCTTGGAGAACTGGCTGCAGAGCACCGCACCCCGCAGGGGATGCACCCAACTGCTGCTGTTCTGCAGTTCTGCTGGAAAAAAGTCAGAGCCTGGTAAGACCTGGAGTGATGCTGTCTGCCTTGCAGACATGCTGAGAGGAGTGGGGCAGGGCTGCTGGAGGAGCCACGGGGCAGGGCAGTGCTTTCCAGTGGAGCAGGATGGCTTTTGGGGCAGATGCTGCAGAAGGGAGGGAGATCCATCTGTAATGAATGCTGAATTTTGCAGTGATGCTTAGCAGAGAAAATAACGTGAGTGTTCATGCTGTTATACATATCTATCTGCATACAGAGGTGTGAGTATATGCTTCGATGAGCATATCGTTACACTGACATATTGTTACATTGACTTGAAGCTATCAAATATACCACGTTCACATTAGGAAAAGCAATATATGCTGCTTCTTCATCTCATATGCACAGATACATTGGCGAGGATGTCCGCCACCATAATAACTCTTCTCTCCATCCCTCTCCCTTGCAGAAATCCGCGAAGCTTTCCGGGTGCTGGACAGGGATGGGAATGGCTTTATCTCCAAGCAGGAGCTGGGCATGGCCATGCGCTCGTTGGGGTACATGCCCAGTGAGGTGGAGCTGGCGATCATCATGCAACGCCTGGACATGGACGGTGAGTCCTCACTGCTGGGTCTCCTCTTACAGGGTTGGGAGCTCTCCCTGAGCACTGCAGCTCTGTGTTTGGGGCTCAGGGTGTTCATGGTCACCGGGGAAGGTCTTGGAGGGATGCTGTGAGATTGCTGAATCATAGAATCAATAAGGTTGGGAAAGACCTCCAAGATCATCTAGTCCAATCCCAGCCCACCCCACTGACCATGTCCCTCAGTGCCACATCTCCACAGCTCTGGAACACCTCCAGGGACGGTGACCCCATCACCTCCCTGGGCAGCTGTGCCGCTGCAGCACCACTCTTTATGAAGAGAAATAGTTCCTAATATCCAACCTGAACCTCCCCTGGTGCAACCCATGCAAGGGAGATGGTGCATCCTCTTGCAGACCAACTGATACAGCTAGATAAAGACAAACCAGCTCTGGCAACCTGTCTGCGCTAAGTGGCAACTGGTATTTCTGTCGAGGCGATTGCAGTCTTTTCTCTGCTTGTTTCTGGCCCAGTGATGCTTACTGGGATGTGACTTGGGCACCTGGCAAGCAGCATGGTCCTGGGGTGCTCACTGCTTCTTGCGAGTGAAAGATGCTGTGGATGGGAGCAGTGCTGTGCCGTAATGAAATGTTGCCGGGTTTTGATGGAGAAGTTTAGAAGGGTGAAATGATCTTGAGCAAAGTCCTGCTGTGAGAGCTCCTCAAACGATTACCAAGAGGTAATAAAAGAAACAGAACCCACCATTAACAGGAACAAAGAAATGCAGCATCAGGATGCCAGAGCCAGGGGGGACTGCCGCAAAGCTACAATCAGAGCAGAGCACAACGAGCGGGCTGCCTTTAAAATGTCCTTGGTCAGAGCAGGAAGGATGCTGTCCTGGTGCAGGGAGCTGGGGTGCAGATCCAGCCTTCCTCTGTGATACAGCAGGGTGAAAGCATGGAGCAAAGGGAGATGAAGTTACACCAAGCCAGATGCAGACCTGGTCTGAAGGGGAGTGCTGGGTGTGTTGATGTGACACCAGCATCCTCAGGGGACCACTAGGAACAGAGCCCCTGGGAGGCGGTGACAGCTGTGACATCCCTGGGGACATAGGAGCAGAACGCCCCTGGGGGATGCAGGGCACCACTGTGTTCATCAGGCAGGGAGTGGTGATAACCTCCTTGAGGGCGTTTAGAGGCTCTCCTGCAGGGAGACGCATACACAGCCCAGTGCATGGAGATGATGGTTGGGATTTGAGGTAATCTTTCCTGAAAGAAAAGGAAAAAAAAATCCATCACTTTTTAAAGCATTTTCCCCAGACGTTGTTGTTTGCACCTTGTTATGCTGCGGCCTTTCCTAGCAGACCAGGTGACTGCTCTTCAGACTTCACAAAGGCCAGACTCGGTGCGGCGCCAGTTCATGGGGTCTTTTACTGCAACTCTGTGCTTTTTTGGAATAAGAGTGCTGTGCACTTGGCTCTCCATCCTGATTCATCTCCAGTCATTCCCTAACTCTCGATCTCACAGACTTGAGACTTTGGCTCCCTTCCTGCTGCACTCCGGGACCAGTAACCGAGAGGTGGAGTTACAGTGCGGAGTAATGGGCTGCAGATGGAAGGTGTTGAATTCCTGTCCGAGGGCTTTCAGAAAGCTCAGCGTGCTTTCTGCCAAGGTGGGGGTGATCCCCTCTCTCTCCTCCAAGGATGCAGCGTGGGATTGATGGGTGCTGTTTCGGGTCTGCGTCCCATTTACCTGCTGCTGCAGTACTTGGAGCAGGAGCTTAGGGTCCAGGACACAGATTTGTGACGTGGGAGGCTGAGTGGGCCAGACATTAAGACAGCATCGGGGAATGGGAAATTCCTTAGGCACTGAGCAAATAGGGGAATGTTATATGAAAGATTTACCTTGCCTGCAAGTTGAATTAATACTGTTCAGCTTGAATTAATATTATGTGGCTTATGACTGCTTTCTCTCTGGTGGGTTGTCTTGGATTTTTATCTTGACTTGTCTGGATTTTTTGCTGTGATTTCACAGTGAGAACCAGCAACACCTCCCTACTTCATTGCACGCTACATATGAACATCATGGGCTTGAACACGGCGAGCCCTGGGGTGTCAGACATACCCCACACTCCCTAGGACAGCCTGACCCCATATACTCCACTTTAGGGCTGCAGAGCTTTTCCTCCCCTTCACAGAGTCCCACGGGCAGTAGAACCAGGAGAGGGGCAGCCGTCCTCCTGCACACCCCACATAAGTTACGAGGTGCCGGCAGGTCGAGCAGCCAGACAGCCGATCTCCAAGCAGGGCTGCTGCCAGTGTCTGCTAATAATGAGGTAATACAATTGGCAGCACTTTGTATTTCATGAGAACCAGTCTGACCAGACCTAGTTGCAAGCATGTGGTTTTCATCAGGTATTACCTTGGGATAGCGTTCGCCTTGCAGGATGGCAGGGTGTCTGCAGGGGATTTTTTAACTGATGGTATTCTAATACTGAGCAATTAGAGCTGCTCTGAGTCTGGGTTTCCATGCACACCCCGTGCTCTGCAGGGAGGAGGAAGCTCAGCCTGTCTGGGTCAGGATGTGGGGCAGCAAAATGATGGGAGCTGGGCGGACAAAGCACCTTGCAATGTGCTGGAGTGCTTTTATGGGTGTGCATAGCTAATAGAACGGGAGCGTTTCACACCTGTATGTCACCTCCTGCCAGAAGGGATCTCACCCAGCTCAGTAATTAACACAGGGCTCAGCTCCAGAGCTGCCCATGGACAGTGCTATCTGGGGCTGAAGGTGAAGCTCCAGAGCAGAAATGGAGCTGCATTTCATAATGCGCTGAGTTGGTTGGAAAATGGGACATGTGTTTGGTATCTGATTACCTGTCCTTTGTCTTTGTGTAATGAATTAATCACTTTGGTCACTGCTTAAAGACTTATTTTTAAATTGTGTTCTGATTTATTATGGTTGGTTACACCTCTGCTTTACTCACTGCTGTCTCCAGGTGGAAAAGAAGCCTTTCCTTGTTCTTCTGCTCCTCCTTTTCCTTCTCAGCTTTGATTGTACAGGGGACAGGTGGCACTGCCCTGCTTCCCCAGCAACATTTTCAGAGTCCCAACAAACTCCCAAGGGATAATTTCCTTACAAATATTGCAGGTTCCTTGAAACACGGATGTGGTGATGTTGCAGATGGGTTGAGCTGTGTCCCAGCCCTGGCAGCGATGGGTGGAAAGGAGAGTAACAAGTGGGTTTGCCCATGGGGATTGTCGGTGGGGTGATGCCAGGGATGCTCAACAGCTTCTGAATGTCCTCCAGGAGGAGCAGAGGGGACTCCTGCCCATGGGAACCACGAGGACATGGCTGTCCTGTGCCATGAAGCCAGTGGAGCACTTGGGTTATGCTTGGGTTACTCATCCGTTGGGCTTTGATGCCATGAAGCAAGGTCACTTTTTGGAAATGGATTGGTTACTCTGCTGTTGTGGTATCCAATGTGTTTCCAAAAAGTGCCTTCTCCACCTTGTGTTCCTCCTCCCTCTCTGTTCTGTAAGGGTTGCTCCAGCCAGATGGGGGGAACCGCAGCTGCCACTGGGAGAAGTAGTTCAGCTGGAACAAAAACTGGTTTAGGGTGAAAAATGAGAATACACTTGGAATATTTCAAGGCCCCTAGAGAAAGCTTATAAATCATCAGAAATCCCCGTTCATGAACTACTGGAAGGTGCTGTAGCGTTGCTGTGATGGAAGAGAAAAAAGTACCAAAATCGAACAGAAGGCAAAGGGTTGTTTGAAGCAGTTCTTCTCTCTTGGGGAAGGAAGGGGAGGAACGGTGTTTCCATTGCTCCAAGCATGATTCACATCAGGCCAGAGCTTTGCTTACATCTTATCAGAGGTGGTGCGTGACTGTTTGCCAGCAGAAGGCTGTTCGGGATAGGTGAGCATCTCTCCAGTGGTTGTGCCTTACAGAGACATCATGTTTTATTTTATGCCTGGAAAGAGAGGCCGGGTTTTACCTTAGTTTATACCCTTGATTTTCTTCATCCTTAGACATAATGAGGTACTGAGTGGATATAAGCACTGCAGACTCTGACAGGTGCGTACGTTTCTGTCTGCAATCCGGAGGATGACCTGAAATGTTCTGTCAGTTGGTGGAAAGCAGAATATTTAAAATATTTATTTGCTGGAAAAATATATATATTTTTTTTTCAGATTCTTCCTATTGGCAGTAATGCTAATAAAAAATGCAGAGAAATGGCACATTAAATGTGTTGCCTTATTCAAGATGCCTACTCTTTAAGCAGGCTTTAGCAATAAAATAGACGAATGAGTGACTTAAGTGTCGAACTGTTTCGTTACATCAGACACTTTCATCCATGGAATAAAATAAGCACTCAGTGTACTAATTAGAGGAGCAGCTGGTTTTCAGTACCCTGGGAAAATAACTTCAGGCTAACAAAAAAAACCTATCCAGTGTGTCAAATTGTTTCTTATAGTACAAACAGGAAATACTTTGATCGAGCAGAAGACAAGCCAGCTCCATCAGCGTACAAGCGAGCTACCTGCTGCCTTTTTGTCACGTTACGTGATACGTCAGTGGGAACAGCAAAAATCCAGCACCTCCTGCAGCTTCCTCTTCAGCAATTAAAATGAATGTTAATCCCAAATTAAGATTTGGAATATTCCCTAACCGGTTCAGGGGGGCTCTTTGTGGAGCTATCCATGGTGACTCGGTGGCCTCCAGGGATGGTGCTGGTGTACCAGGAGTCCTCCTAAAAGCTCTCCTTGCCATTGTATTGCTGTTGGGTTGGGGTTGGAAGGGGAGCAGATTTGCTAGCTGACAAATGTTTGCCTGCTCAGATTGGCTTGTACTGCCCTATGTGGTACACTGATGCTGCAAAAATGAAATGTTTATTAACTTTCTTTTGCCTTTTTTCATGGTTTTCTTGCCATGCCTCATTCACTGTGTTGAACCATTTCAATATGACACTGCAGACTTCATAGAGAAGGAACGGTCAGGCTTCATTGCAAATTTTGGGCTTGCCTTGTGTGCTCAGAAGCCTCTAATTTTGCTAAGTGAGGAAGCAGTCCAGCACCATTTCCATGGGCTCATCCTTCACAGTGAGCTGCCGAGCTGGGGGCCTTGCTGGGCAAGACGGATGTGATGAGACCTGGCTGTATTTATAGTGGCCACTAACTCCATGTCCTCTCTGATTTGTAAAATGGAGATTATCACATTAAGTGTTCTCACTGCAAGGAACAAAGAGAAGTTATTGTTGCTGGTGAAGCTGGTCAGATTTGCAGCTTAGCACCGAGAACGGGTTCATAAGCTATAGCAAGTTGTGCCTTTGACACAGCACATGTATGTGCAGCAGGGAGCACAACATTCCTCTGATTTAACAAGTCTGTGACTCGTTGCTGGCCATCTCAGTGCTGTGCAGAGCAGTCTGATGGATGCTGTGATGCACACAGCGCTCACCTAGTGACAAAGCCTGCTGCAGCTGGGGTGTGATTTTGCTCCTCTTGATCCTTATGATTCTAACGTCGGCAGTTCTGCAGCCACTGGGTCATCCTGGGGCTTCCCAGGACCACACGATGCTGACGTGTTATTCACCTGGGGGCGGATGGATGTTTTTCTCTTTATTTTTTTGTAGTTGAAGTCAGTAGTTTTGTTGGATTGTTAGGCAGCCTGTTTGTGCTTGCAGTGGGACAGGGGACACAATACGCATCTGTCCTCCTGGGTCACTGTCTCTGCAGGATGGGCTCTCCTTGGGCAAATGCAGGCAGTTAATATCATAGAACCATAGAATGGTTTGAGTTGGAAGGGAAGTCGCATCCCCCCCAGCCCCACATCCTGCTGTGGGCTGGTTGCCCCCCAGCAGATCAGGCAGCCCAGGGCCCCATGCAGGGCCTTAAGGTGCCTTTAAGGAACAGAGTGGGCTCTAGTAGAGGTGTTTTTCTCCTTTCTTCCAGCTCTGGCAAAGTATTTCCTCCAAAACCCCTCAATAGAGCTATCGTGATGAGGGGCAGAGCTGGTGAGCAGTAAGAGTGGCCTATCAACATGCTCCCACTGTCGCCAAGGTACAAGAGGAACTAGAAAGGGTTTTTTTTTTTGCTATTTTTATGTGTGTTCCTTATTAGGGAATATCAGAGAGCCTCTACAAACCTCCCTGGGGAATGCAGACAGGAAATAGGAGATGTCACCCTTCTCCATCCTGGGGAGTACTGGCACGTCCCATGCCCATGGATGGTCAGATGAGGGAGGTCACCCATCTGGCTCTGCCAGAGCCTCCCTCCTGGCAATGATCGGGTGGGTAATGCTTTGTGCCTCAGTTTCCCCACTGCAGAGCAGTCACTGGGGTGTGCCTTTATCCCTTCTTCTCAGCCAGGCTCATGGATGTCTTTTCTTAAAACTGCTTTCAAAGTCGTAAGTGAAGGACTTTCTCCAGCTGTGGTTAAGTTATGGATTGAGGCTGTAATGCAGGAGGCAGTCTTTGGGTCGTGTTGGTGTCAGGCTGTTCTCTCTTCTGAACATCTCAGAAACCAAAATACTGATCTGTGGCCCGAGCTGCTCTGTGCACACCTCTGCAGCAGCCAGCACCTGCCCGTGTTATCATTGCCCAGGTTACCTTACGGGCACATGCAATGACACGGAGTGGGACGGAGTCACTGCAGCTAGCTGTTATGAGAATAAAAATAAAAAGGAGTGTTGTGCACGCCTGGGACCCGAGCTGCAAGTGACTAGCTCATTAACTTTAAATATATCACCTAGCTGCGCTCTGGAGGTCAAATGCAAGAAAAGAAAGTGTGAATACTTATCAGTCTACACACAGCACATCCTCATCTCCATTTAAATGCATGCCTCACTCCGGTGCCATGGCAGGACACTTTGCAGGAAGAGGAAGAACCCGGTTATCCTGAGCCTGGCTGGGGTGATGATTTCTTTAGGAAGCACTCAGGTGCAAGGTCTTTAAAGCAGGAGGCTCTGAAAGCGGTGCGAGTTTCTTTTCTGCCCTTGTGTACGGGCAGTGCAGTCCATGTACATTTTTACTCTCTCTTTTCCTTTCACCTCTCCTGCTGCCTTTCTCCCAGCCCGATAAATATTTCATTGTTCCCTCCAAGGGAGCCACTCCAGCCGGGGACCTTCAGACAGACAGCGGTGGCTGAAGGCAGAGGGTCGGGGCTCTCCCGTGGGATGCAGGGCACAGAGGTTCAAGCTGCTGCTCTGCTCAGCATTTAATTACATCTTCAAGTCAGCAGAGCTCTGGCAGGGCCATTTGCAGGCAACCAGTGAAGCTCAGCATCTCCAGCGAATGGTGGTGACTTGAGTTCTCCTTGGCCTGGAGATCTGACAGCACCACATCAATACAAATGGGTTGGGGTTGAAGGCACAGAGCCCATTTCTCAGAGATTCAGACACCCCTTACTTGGGACACTTGAGTCCAAAGCAACTTCCCTTGGGCTGCAGTGGCTGGGAGAGCTGGGAAAGAGCTGGATTTCCCAGCTCTATGCTGCTCTCAACTGCTGCTCCATGGTTGTCCTTGGTGGGTGCTGGACCTTGGGGTTCCCCCTGGGTGTCAGAGCATTTCCATCTGAACTTATCCCAGGGCCTTTCTGCACCCAGAGAGCCAGCATTTAGCACTGCAGCTTTGGTGCAAGTGCTGAGCAGGCAGCAGGTCTGGGTCGTCATGCTGTCCATGCATGGTCACGGGGTGGTCAGAAGGGTTCTGGGGGACCCAAAGACATTTCTGGGTACCTTCAGGCATCTCATGGAGTAATTAGCCAGGCTTGCATGATTGCTTCAGGGCTGTTGGCAGTGCATCTAGTTGCTACTCCTTTCTGTTATCACATTTGCCTGGTTTTTTTTGGCAGAATGGAGACATTGCCTCGCAGCGAGTCAACCTTTGTGGGTATCTGGAAGCACTTAGCGCCCAGCCGACGCAAACGGGCTGGAAATGATAAGCAGATCTAATTCATCTCTGACGGTGTGGCCAGCGACGTTCTGAGTCATATTTTTAGTCATGCAAGGTTCGGGCACATGATTGCTAACCCCCTTCTTGCATGGTGGCATTAATGCCAGGATTAAGTGGAAGCATTAGGCAGAAAGAGGAATATTAGGGCATAGCTGTATGTAAATAAGGAAATGGTTTAAGTGCTTTAAAAAGCAAGGTGAAGCTGAGCTCTGGTGTTGTGCCAAGGTCACCCATGTAGTGACCATCAGGAGGGAGGTAGCTTGGGGACCTGCACAGAGGGATCGGGACTGCAGCATTGCCACAGTGGCAGCGTTTGAGGCTTGCTGGCTGGGCCAGGGGATATGAGAACAGCTCTGGCCTGGCATCTTCCTCCCTTCCTCGCAACCCTTAAAACCAACCCGAAGTTCATTTGTGAATAAGCTGCACATCGCTCACTCTGAATATAAACCACATCTGTAGGCACAGGAAAGCCAAACGTGGGGATGATTCGCCTCCAGTGCAGATCCTGGAGCAGATGCTCAGTGTGTGCATCGCACGTCAGCTTGTAGTGCACTGTGTGACTGCGACTTAGAGGGGGAGGAGAGCATCTATTGAGTGCACACCATGGCAAATCTCAGGCTGTATGCACCCAGGAGGTGGTGGGCGTCCTGAATGCCTACAGATCCTATAGGAGTTTGGGTATAGGGCATTATGTGGTTATGGAGAGCAGCCTATGCATCCTTACCTTTCAGCCATGCAGATTCGGAGCCAACGTGCTGTTTTTTGCAATGTTTTCTTCTGGCTGTTGAATATTGAAAGGAATTTTCAGCCAGAATTGTGAGTTCTCTTTCTTGATATTCTGGTGCTGCCGTCTCCTGAGATGCTGATGATGGAAAGGTTTGCTTTCTGCAGCTTAAAATTAACACTGAGGGGATATCTCTACCAGGGAGGATGTTATGGGGTCTTGTTTCCTTGCTAGTTAGCAGTTTTAATTGAAAAAGCAGTCAAAAAGGGAATAATGCATTTGCGATGGCATCTTTCTTCTGAGGTTATGGGAAGTGCTATAATGAAGCTGGTAATTAAACCCCATGAAGTTAGTTATGATCCCCGGCAAAGGCACAGGGAAGTCATGAGCAAGGCTTTGCCCAGAGCCTTGTTCTGAGCCAGCTGCAGAGCCCAGGACCTGGCACCTGCTTCCTCTGAGTCACGTGTAGGACTGAGTCCTCCCTCCCCTCTGTGCATGAAGTGACAATGTAGAAAAATCCAACTGAATCACTCAATATTTCGGGGTCAGGTATGGATAGACCTAATATATGCACGGGCAGGTAATGGGATCTCTTCAAAATGCAAATTGTTTTCTTGCTAATCTGGCTAATTTCTTCGACCCAATTTGCATCGAAGCGTACGTTTTTCTTACTGCCTTTGCCTTGAAGTGATGCACTGCAATGCAAATTGCCCCGAACCCACTGTCACCTTGCATTACCTTCCCCAAAATGATCCACCGTGCTGTGACTGATGCAGTCCGGCTTGATGTCATAAACTGATGTCTCCCATGGGGCAGCAGAAGGAGCGCAGCTTCTCACAGCCCATAAATGTTTTAAAGAACGGCTTTCCAAGTGATGGGGTCCCAACCCCTTTCCTTTTCTGCTTAATAACCTGCCCCAGAAATGAGCTCCATTGTGCAATGCTCAGCCCTGCAGAGTCCTGGAGCTCTGAGCAACTCCAGCAGTTGGATGGGATCTTCTTGAGTGTTCGAGGATCAAAGCTATCCTGAATCCATGCTGGGCTGTTTTTTTCTCATAGCCCCCATTGCTGGATATTCACTCTTGTCTCCACAAAATTACGCACAGAGCCTTTCAGTGAGTAGATATCCCTGTTCTGGCAAAGGAGTGTTTTGACTCTGCTTACTTTCATGTCGTGTTTCTGCTAAGATAAGGGCACGGAGAGATTTCTATCAGCGGTGCGTCTGCTCAGATCAAGCATATGGAATATAATAAAGGGGACAGATAGCGAGCAGCATGCGGTGCACGCGGCGAAGCTGTCACATGGGGCTGCTGCAGGTGCTGCAGTCAATAGTGACATTTTAATAGTAGCCCTCGCATTGATCTGCTTTGGTCTGATGGTTTTAGACACATTTCACACCTGGCAATTTGGAATGGTAGCTACATGGAGAGGTGGATCCAGTCAGTTCCAGCTGAATTTAAGTTGAAAAAAACAACCCTGAGAAGTCCTGTGGTTTGTGGTTCTGCTTCCAGGCTTGAAGGTGAGCTAATAAATCCGCCCATATCTTTATCCACCCACGTCTATCTCACTGGAACAGGCTGCCCAAGGAGGCTGTGGATGCCCCGTCCGTGGAGGCATTCAAGGCCAGGCTGGATGTGGCTCTGGGCAGCCTGGTCTGGTGGTTGGAGGCCCTGCACATAGCAGGGGGTTGGAACTGGATGATCATTGAGGTCCTTTTCAACCCAGGCCATTCTATGGTTCTACAATCAACTGATCTAATAGTACATGGAAGGATATGTCTAGGGAGAGATGGAGGAGAAACAAGAGGTATACGGGCATTGAACTACCCTATTAGCTTCAACAGGCATGAATTTCCCTTCTTTTTGCCATTTTCATTAAGCATCACAGAAGTTCTACAAGGGAAAAGCTATATTTGATATAACGCTTGGCTATACTTCAGACAGCCATATGCCTCATTTACAAAACATACACTATACTGCTGGGGCTCAGGACTGCATAGGCTCAGTTCATTAATGGCAGGAGCAGTCTCCTCTCCCCACTAATGGCACTGAAGCTGTGTCTCCTCTGCCTGCTCTACATGCTGAGCACACAGGGCTTTTAAGAGATGGATGCTGATGGAAAGCTGAAATGAAATGCCTGGTGGATTCGTAATAGTCTGGCTCTTCCCTCTGCATGTACTCCCTTCCTCTGGAGGGTGGGGTTGGCCTTGTAAAAGCTTTGCAGAGACCTGGCTCTTTAGCAGCTCTTTAGAGGAAGAGCCCTGGTGGTGCTAATGGCAGAAATGGTGGGGTTTTGAGATGTGACTTGCTTGTAAACTCACCAGGGCTGGAGAACGATCTGTTCATCTCTATTTGTGCATCACCTGCTCCCATCTTCAGGTGTGGGTGTGCTGCAGTGTGGACCATTCACTGGGATGAGAGCAAATTTGGGTCTGCACGCACCGTGAAGTTGATGTAGCCAACATGCACATATGGGTTCATGATGTGCTGCAGATCCAGGGCAGCCTGTTGGACATCAGTACTGAGTGGTACTTGGGTGAAAACACTGATCGTTTTCTTTCATTCCAGGGGATGGCCAGGTTGATTTTGATGAATTTATGACTATTCTGGGGCCTAAGCTGGTATCATCAGAAGGCAGAGATGGCTTTCTGGGAAACACAATAGACAGCATATTCTGGCAGGTAAGTGGTGACTTTTTTACAGTGCAACTTTATCCAACTATCAGTAGCTTGCAGAAGTGATTTGTTGGGGAGCACGGGATGTTTTCCTAAAAGTGAATGCTCATGTAAGTGTTACTTGGGTCCCCCTCACTGCGTGCTGTACATTACCATCCTCTGTTGCATCCAGTCAGTGTTTCTATGGTGAATTTAGGTCCAAGGCTGAGGATTCAGGTCCAGGGCTGATGAGCCTGTTTTGTGCCAGTGCAAGGTTTATGTGTGCTGCTGGGGTGGTTTGGTGTTTTCAAGCGTTGGAAGAGAGGTGGGTTTGGCTGCAGGAGCTGCTGTGCATCTGTTGTGTGTTGTGATTTTAAGCAGAATTAGACCTTTCTGGAAAAGCAAGGGCAGCTCAGGCTGTTACAGTGAGTGTTGAAAGTCTCCCAAGCCACAGTGCTGTTTCTTGCCAATGGACTGAATGTGTGGTTTCCTCTGAGATTGCTGCTCATTTCACTGGTCACCCAACAGCCTTTGCTTGATAATAAACTTGGGCTGCTACCAAATTATGAGTCAAAAGAGTCAAACCTGGATATGAGCATTCCTGCTGTCTGTTGCTGCCCTCCAGCACTGTCCAGGCTGGATGGGTGGAGTTTTGTAAAAGTCTTTTAAAACTCCTTTAAAACTTTTCCTGGTCTCATGGCGTGTGATATAAATAACCCTGGAAATTCGGGCCTGGATTCCAGTATTTGGTCATCAAAGCAAGAGTTTGGCGTTGGTGAAGCTGCAGAGGGTTGTGATATATCTGGGGGGAGTGTGAGGACTATGCTCACACTGCAAAGGAGCAGTCATGGTTGTTTTGTTGCCTCTGTTGCATCCTGTGAGCCCCATCCCACTCAGTGAACAACGGGGAGAGAAGGAAGCACCAACCCATCCCACCAAACCAATGGTGCCTTCAAGACCCCACAGTGAGCCTGGCCTCCATGGAGCTGCCCTCGGGGAAGTTGTTCTCATGAGCTGAGGTATTTGATAGGGAAGCGGAGAGGTCAGGAGCTCCTCTCACAGTCAGTTTCTGGGATAACTGTGCCATTCCGCAGTCCTTCAGCCCATGGAAATGCTTGCGTTGGCTTTGCATAGAGCTTCATGAAGAGTGGGTACCCCAAAAATCCAGCCCCACAGTGTGGGAACTGCTCTGGGCATTGCCTGCAGGCAACAAATCTTCAATTGCATGAGTGCTCCAAGACCTCCAAAAAGGTGTTTATGGTCTTTTATGTGTAAGGGAAAAAATACACACATCTCTTTCCATAACACACTCCTGGAGTCCTTGAAGGGAAGCCTTTGTCTCACGTTTTGCTTCTCTTGGGGTAGGAAAACACATGGATAATACAGTATTTTTTTGTGCTTATTCCCCTTCCCCCCCCAAAAAAAAAACCAATGAAAAAAGTATGTAGGGAATAACATTCAAGGAACAGATTCCCTTTACCCCTTCCTGCCTGGACTTACCCATGCCATCTGCTGGGTTCTCACCTTATCTATAAGCAAAGCATTGACACATCTGCATCACCTCCAGTGGGCTTACATCTGATCTGAGGCCCTTCCAGAGCCAGAGCCTGACAGTGTGCCCTGTGTCACCTCCATGTTTCCACATTAGCTGGGAAAGGAACAGCTTGGAAAGGGGTTGAATTCATGTTGATGCCAGAGCACTTCAACCCTGCGGTCAGCTCCAAAGAGGAGGTTTTGAGGAGGGGCCCTGAGTGACAACGGCATCAAGAGTGGGACAAGAAGGGACAACTTCACCTTGGGGACAGGTGTTGCACCCTAAAACCTCACCCCAAAGCTGTGGGCAGCAAAATGCATCCAGAAGAGGCTTGTATAACTATCTTGGGAGGATAAAATCTATGTTGGCATCCTCCCTCCAAGCGGCTCTGCTCCAGCTGTCACAATTTTGGCTCTTGGGGTTTCCTGTGCAGTGACACTTTTGTGCAGACTCTAACAGATCTCACAACAGCAGTGGGGCTGCAGGAGACATGGAGCAGGTAGAAGTGGTGGAAGAATGGGAAGCAGGAGGAGAACATGCATGGAAGAGGCTTGAAATAATAAAGGAATGGTGCGTCCATCCTAGTGCAAGTGTTGCCCAAAGAGCGATGGTCAGCCAGGGAGAAGCAGGATTAGGCTGAGACCTGTGTTAGAGACATGGAGGGTCTCTTGGATGTATTCTCCCTCTGTGATTTCCCATGGGGACTCTAAATAGAGTCATGTCAGTCTGTTAGAGGCAGATAACTCCTGCTTTCTCAGGTAGCAGCGATCAGTTCTGCTCCAGTTAGAATGGCTCTCTGGGTCCCTCAGCCTGGCTGGCAGCTGTTTACAGGGAGGGAGGGGGTAATCATCCCTGCAAACACTGTTTCAGGCCAAGTCAATATAGACCCATGATATCAGGAGAGCTGAGGAAACATTGACTTTCTCTTATCGCATGAGGCCTGTCCTTCCTGAGTGAGATGAAGCATGCACAAAGCACCATTCTGCATAGAGCATCCCCAGGTGCTCTGTTTCAAAATGGTTTTCTTATCCTCATGCTGACAGTGAAGAGAACTAAGATGTATCCATACACTGATGTCTTTAGCTGCCATTGGTAGCACCTTTTCCTAAAAGGGCAGAGAGGGACCTGGGCTCCTGCTGAGCACCAAGGGGTCTGTGAGGCAACAATGTGCCCTTGGATAGAGAAGGCTGATGATATCTTGGGTACACGTTGCAGAGTGTCTATCCCCTTCCCTCTCTGTCTTTTTTCCTCTGCATTGGTCGAGCATCCCTCACCTTGCCACCCTCTCTGAACTGCTTCTGCCGGAGCACACTTAGTGCCTTGAAGCCAGTTGTTGTTGATGCATAGGCATCGATATGCAGTGGTGTGGATGCCACTGCATGCTCACAGAGACACTACTGGATTAATACTGGGGCACGAGAATTTGTTTTCCCAGAGCTCAGGGAATATATGAGAGCAGTTCCAGCTGGGTGCTCCGAGGGCTGTGTTTTGTACAGATGGGTTTCCAGTGCATGGCCATTCAGGTCTGCAAAGCGCTTTAGATCAAGAGCATTACGGGAAGTGCAAACATTGCTGCTGGTAAATATTAGCTCCTTTTTGGGCAAACAAAACCCAAATCTGTCCACCGTGCCCTGCCATTCTCAGAAAGCGAGAGGGATAAAAAGAGAGGGCAGGAACTGAGCGTTCATATTCATTTACAGTTTTTGCCTAGATTTTTTTATAAGTGCAAAAACCTGCCAAATGTCTTTGAGGTCTTTGGTCAGATTGGATATTAGGGAAAAACTTTTCTCAGAAGGAGTGGGGGGGGTCACCATCCCTGGCTGCACAGGGAGTGGGGATTCACCATCCCTGGAGGTGTTCCAGAACTGTGGGGATGTGGCACTGAGGAAGGTGGTTATGGCCGTGGTGGGATGTGTTGGGGCTGGACTTAGTGGTCATAGAGATCTTTTCCAACCTTAATGATCCTATGATTCCATGACCTCCAGGAGCAGGTGTGAAATAGTTTGCACAGTACACAGTGTAGTGGATATACAGTCTTGGGGGGTAAGCAACAGGAGCAGGAGTAATAATAATCTTGAATTTTAGACTTTTAGTTAAAATAAAGCTCTCTGACTTGGCTAAAATGCACTTTAAAGGCAGAACGAGTCTGAATGGTTAAAGAACAGGGCTGCATTTGCATTAGTCACAGAACAAACTCTGTCCCCAGCAGCGCTGATGAGGTTGCTTTATAAAGTCAATACTTTGCACGGGGATCATTTAAGAAGCAAACTGCTGCCTGCGATTTGTTTCTGTTGCCCTGTGCTGTGTGCACGTGGAAGCTACAGGGAACATCATTTCAGCTGGCGCTGACACATCACCCCAGCAAGGATATCCAGAAGCTTTGTCTTGTGCTCGGGGCCGGTGCTGTATCATCCGCTCGTCGCCTTTGATATCACCCTGTATAATTTACTGGCTCTCAGAAGGAGGCTGCTTGTTTTGGGATAAATAAGTCTGCTTCTCAGGAGCAGGATGACCAGAATACCAACATGATGCTTCTGGCTGGGAGATACTGCTTGGAGATCTCCTTGGTTTTCCACTGTAGCACTGTCTTGTAGTTTTGAGGGGCTGGAGGAGGTGGGGGGGGGACAGGTCCTCGTGATTTCTGGGCTTGGGAAAACCTTTTCTCCAGTTTTCCATGCACTTGGTGGTGGGTGAGTGAAGCCAGCCAAAACTAGACCCCCTCCCCTCCCCCGAATACAAGGAATGAGGGCTAGCCAGGAACAGCCCAGAGATAGCACAGCACTCGCTCCATCTTGAGCATTTTATTCCCTGAATGCAGCAAAAATAAAACAAGGACCACACACAGCAATTCAGGATTGCATCCGGCATTGGCTGGGGAGGGAGTGCAGGGAGCTGGCTGCAGACATGGAGAGCAGGGGGACGTGCTGGGATGGGACACGGAGGTCTCGTCCTCCCAGCACGGCTGCTGATGCTTAATGACTTGCTGGGAACTGCCCATCCGTAATCTGTTTTCAGTTGTCACTGCAAATGCAACAGCATCCCGGGGGAGAGATCTGGGCTCTCATGATCTGGTCAATCAATTAGTGCTTTAATAGAGTGAAATGAAGGAGAAAATGTGTGGGAACCTTGATGGCACAGGGCAGGGTATGGAGATGCTTGGCAGGCAGTGGTGTGGGAGGGAAGGCGAGGAACGAGGCTGTGTCAGAGTGAGCAGAGTGTGCCTCTGGCTGGAGCTTGGCTCTCTGAGAAGATGGTTTTGTGTAGAGAAGGGTTTTTTCATGTGAAGTCCAGCAGTTGTTATAAATACCTAATGCAGTTTCTCCCTGTACATGAGGTTTCTCCACTTTTCCCCACAAAGAGGTTAATATGATGATGGCAAACCCTCTCTGTGCAGTTTTGGGATACTGCCAAGCCACAGGAGGATTTTACATCTTGCACCATTATTGTCTGCTAGTGTGAGCTGCCTTGCTGCAAATACCCCTGGATTTCAGGATTTCAGCTGCTGCTGTTACAGCCTTCCAAAGGATCATCTCAAGCTGACTTCTTCGGAGGAGCCAAACAAGTCTCCACACTGCCTCTGAGTAGGGGTTAAAACCACAGAGCTATTTCTTGGAGTTCAGGGTACCAGGTGATGCTCATGGCTGATGGTGGCTCTGTCAAGACAAGTTTTGCCATTGGGTTGAGTTGCATCTGGTTTAGACACAGAAAAAAATGAGATTTGGGGCGGAAAGAAAGCTTGATGGTATGTGCAGACCTACTGCCCATGCAAGTGACCTGGTTACTACTTTGGGATTTAAATGAGGAAACTCTACAGATGAAAGTTCAGGTGCCAAACCATGGTAGATGGGGGGCAATGCTGTCTTTGCACCATGCATGTACCATAAGGGAGGTGGTTAAGTTACCATATGTGGAGGTGTTCAAGAAACATTTAGATGTTGTACTGAGGGACATGGTATAGTAGGGCAATACTGGTGGTGGATGGATGGTTGGACTGGATGGTTTTGGTGGTCTTTTCCAACCTGTATTAACTTAAAGAAGACTCATTTCCACAGAAGAGAAGTTCTGAACTTTCTTAAAGACCTACCCTTCCTGGAGTTTCCCAGTCTGGGGCTTGGCATTGCCTCTTCCACAAGAACAACTCAGTTAAGGGAACCAAGCTTCCCCAAGCATTAAGCTGCTACCTCTCCCATGACAGCTAATAGTGGGTCCTGGTTAACTGGAGCCATTAACTTGGTGCTCTGTTAGCTCCAGCATCCTGACTGTGAAATTAAATGTGTCCTGTAATATCCAATCCTGAATTTTAGATTTGATATGTGGTTTTCTTATATCCTGCCTTAAAGTGCTGTGAAATTTCCCTTTGCAAGGCTGCAGATGGCTGAGTCACAGCAGTGAGCAGTGTGACTGCAGCCACCTAGCTAGTATAGAATAGTGTGCAGTTCATCTCAGCTAACCTGGGACATCTGCGCTGTTTAGACTCACTTTGGAGTTAACAGAGAGAAGTAGTCACTTCTGGGTACAATTCAGGGGTCTGCTCAGGCATCAACCTCAGGATCACGCTTTAGAAGTGCCAGTTTTTCTCCATTTAGTCTAGACAAAGTCTAGACTCAGATGGAGATATGTGAAGTAGGGACAGCTAAATGAGCCCTGCCAGGGATTACAAGTGCTTTTTTTTGATTTGTGTACAAGAAGCCAGCTCTGTCAATGCTGAGGCTGTTAGTTGGAGAGTGGGATGGGTGCCTTTTTAACTCTTCTTTTATTGGAAAAGACGTTCCCGCTGAGTGCGTTGCACTCAATGGTTGTTGTCACAAAATGAAAGCTGAGCACTTGGAGTTGATGGATTCATCAACAAGAGAATTCTCTTTGCTCTTAGTCTGGGGATGAAGCACAGAAGTGCTGTGACAGCTGCTGGTGTGGATGTGAACACTGAGATGTTCATGGACTGTGGTGGAGGTGCCGTCCTTAGACATATTCTAACTGCTCTGCAGTGTCTGAAGTTGCCAAAGGGCAAGAGTGAGTCATGGTGGTTGAGCAGAATCGTAGTATCATACATCTGCTTCTATGAAGGGGCTTTTTTTTAGCCAGTACATACCTTTCCCTGTAACAAAACGAAGTTCTTCCAGTTGCCAGCATGAAGTGGTCATCCAAGTCAAAACTGGAGGCTCTGGAAATGGACAAGTTTTGAAAGCATGGTACCAACCGCAGGAGAAGAACAAGGCTTAATTGACAAACTGTGTTTCGTAACTTCAACCAACTTACTTACAGACACTACAGCTTTCATTCAAAACGTATTTAAAGCAGGCAGTTTGTATGAAGAGGCCTCCTGCCTGCCGGATGACAGCGTATGGCTGTCCTGGCAGGTGGTGGTTTGGGTTCGAGTGTGTGTATTCACGTACACAATCACCAACCAGCTCTAGCAGCGCAGAGATTATTTTTTTGTTCTTCATCAGCTTATCTATAAACCCAGTCCGTGTCTCTGCATGTCACCGGGATGTTTTTGTTCCTGCCTGATGCGTGAGATAGGAACTGCACTGTGATTTTCTCAGTGATGTGCTTAGAAATGTAGGGAAAGGTAAGTGCGTGTGATTATCGCCTGAATACATGAGTACGTGGGTATCCAAACTATGGGATGGAGAGAGAGTTTTTCCTTTTGTTGATTCCTTGCAGAGGGAGACCAGGCTTCCCAGCATCTATGAGTACCCATAGCTCAGCCCCTTGGAAGCAAGGTGCTGGTTTTGCTGGATTGGGTGTCTTTTTTCTTAGTACACACTTCGATGCCTTTGAAAAGCATAAAAGGGTGATGAAGTGAAGGAGGAATTTTTCATGAAGGGGACATTCAGTTTTCTTAATTCCTAAGCCAGTAGATCTCAGGATCTGTCCTTCCTCTTTGCACACAGGACAGGAAAGGGTTAGGGCTAGTTTAAAGCAGACCTCATGGTGACGGTCTGTTTCTTTTTTCCTAACAAATATTCATTTTGGGATAGTAATCTACGTAGTGACCTGCCTCCAAATCCTGGTTTTCAGTAGATGAAAATTATGAGTATTTCACTGAGGCTTTGAAAAAAAGAATGAGAGGGGAAAACGGGAAAAAGGACGTTCCATCACTCACAAGCAAAAACAAGCAGACAAAAAGTGTTGGCAACTGTTAACAGCAAACAGATGTGTTTATACAGAAAAATGACCTTTTTTATGCAAAAGAAACGCTTAAAAAAACCCCAGCCTCATAAAAATGCAACGAAAGGGCTGCAAAGGACTATGGCAGGTGCCCAGATGTCCCATCGGCTGTGACAGGGTGACCCCAGAGTGCCCCAGCTGAGTGCCCTGGTTGCTGTGATGCTGCAGGGATGGGGCTGATGTATGGTTCATTAGTGCAAGCCAGGTGAATGCTGGATGCTGTGGCATTGATGAAGGACCTCCAGGTCCTGGCTGCCAAACAATTTCTACAGCACAACGTGTAACTCTGATTCTCCAGGGATGTATCTGAGGTTTTCAGCACTGTTTGCTGGAGTGTGACAGCTGAAGCCAACGGAAAACTATGTGGTACCATCAAACCCTAAGTGGCACACCGGTTAGACATTATGCTACTCAGTCACATCAGCAAAATACCTCATTAAAGCCATGGAGGGGATGACAGCAGGTGCTGGGTCACCCCGCCTGTGCCTTGCAATAGTGCATCTCTGCCCTCACCTCCACGGTCCTCCCTCCCTGGCTTCGCTGTCATGCAGTGGCATTTCTGAGGAGTTCAGGGTGCACATTCATGACAGTGGACAGGTTTGGTGGGATTTGAGATCTTGCTTTCTCTTGTGCTTTTGAAATTCTCAGCTTTGGCCTTCTGGATTCCCATGACCTTAGAATCATAGAATCGTTAAGGTTGGAAAAGACCTCTAAGATCTCCAAGTCCAACCCCAACCCACCCCCACCACGTCCCTCAGTGCTGCATCTCCATGGTTCTGGAACACCTCCAGGGATGGTGACCCTACCACTCCCTGGGCAGCTGTGCCACTGCAGCACCATTCTTTTGGATAATAATTTTTTCCTAATAACCAACCTGAACCTCTCTTGGCACAACTTAAAGCCATCACTTCTCATTTTATCACTAGTTACCTGGGAGAAGAGGCCAGGTCTGTCCCAAAGGAAGGGGGAGGGATTTTGGCCCTAGCAGACAAGAGGCAAAGCCAGCATTGAGGACGGGAGGATGACAGTATGGCTGTCCAACAGCCACTCATGGCCTTGAGACCCCCATTTGCCCTCATGCTGTTTTGCCAACCCCTCTGCTTGGTGAGAGGTGGGACAGAGTCTGGACTACACACCTTCCTGCCCTTACCCCTTACCCAAGCTCCCTTCGTGGTTTCTTCAAGAGCTTGTAACCTGTTTGTTGGTTTGGTTGCCAAGAATATAATGCAGTGCTGAGTGGTACGCAGGGAATGAGTACGTGTTGCTGGTGAATGTTTCCTCTCCCTGCAAACTCAGTGCCACGATGCTGTGTGAGCCAAGCAAGCTTTGGTAGCCCCATCCTCTTCCCAAAAGTCGGGCTTTATTGACACAGTTTTCCAGCAGAGGCATAATGTAATTTAACCAAGTGGGTGGAAAGATGCTGATCTTCAGGAGAAATTCCTTAAGATCTGTTTTTAAGATGAATTTGTCACTTTGTTGAGAAATTATTCCTTTGTGTGCTTTTGTTCACTTTCATTGTACTGGCCGTGGAGTTCTGATTGTGTTTCTGTGCTTGCAAAGAAAGGGGGATTACCCTCTGAGATGCACGGGGTCTGTAGAGCTGGTAGTTTTGATGTAGTCTTCAATGCTATATAGAAATCTGGTTGTAGTGTCACTGCTAAGTAACATGCAACACAGTGATAATTAGAATAAACAATTAAGTAACCCAGTACATTTGCTCACAGTTAAGATGTATCAGGGTGCAGATGTTGGCCAAGCTTATGACAGAAGTCTAGAGCAAGCCAAGAAAGCCAATGGAAGTATTTAACACATGTGAAATTGGTGAGATGAAGAAATGTCTTCAATTGTTTGATGTCTCAGTGCTGAGCACAGAGAGAAGGAACGTTGGGAGATCAGCCAGAAGAATACACAGCTTCATGGCGCTCATGGAAGTGCCCCCATTTTCAGAGCAGAACGTAGAAGTGAGATGGGAAAAAAAATAATCACATAAGAATGATTTGCATGGTTTTTCTCTTTCTACTCCTGCTGAGTGAGTTTAGATGTTTTTCCCCTGGAGGCTGCTTGCCCAGGGGATGATTAGTACAGCATGTTGCTGTCAGTCCGTCAGCTCTCCCCGCGTGCTTCAATTCCTTCCAACTTTTGGGTGTGACAGAGCAATGGAAAGACAAATGAAATAAATTGATGCTTTTTAGGGGAGAGGAATCTGTAAAGAGCTGTCACGGAGGCAGACAGGCTGCACGTAGGTGCCACATTTCAGGGCTTTTGGGAACGCTGATCCTCCATGAAGATAAATCCATGCACCTCAGCTGCCAGCGCATGGGAGCACGTGTACCCTTGGTGTCAGGAGACAGCAGGACTATGAGTGGCACTGAGTTTATGTCTAGCTGATATATGGGTACATGCTGTCACAAAACGGGTTTGTATGCTAGGTCATAATACATTCTTTCCCCAGTGCTGGCTTCTTCCTATCAGCTGCATCCTTGGATTTTTCTAGTGCCACATCCCTATTGCGGGCTACATGTAAAACTCTGCAGAAGTCAGAAGCACTCCTGTACTTACTCAAATAGCCTTCAATCGACTGCATCTCTTCTTCCTACTGACATTCAAAAGTACTCGAATCCCAAGGGCGGTTTCAGAGCTAAAGTGGAATATATTATATTTGTAGAACCAAGTGATGATGAAGTCCTCCAGGAATTGCCAGTTTGTTCAGAAAGGTGTGCACTGGAGTTCTGCAGAGAGGGAATGCATTATTGTTGTTTTGTTAACTCTGCAAAATGTTTAAGAGAGCAAGAGGAAAAAACACCATGACAAGGCTACCTCCAGGCAGATGAAGTGGGACCTTGGCTCTGTTCCTTAGGCTTTGCCTTCCTCTGCATGGTAATGGTTTTAAACTGAGACAGGGGAGGTTTTACATATTAAGAGGAAGTTTTTCACACAGGGGGTGGTGATGCACTGGAACAGGTTGCCCAAGGAGGCTGTGGATGCCCCATCCCTGGAGGCATTCAAGGCCAGGCTGGATGTGGCTCTGGGCAGCCTGGTCTGGTGGTTGGCGACCCTGCACATAGCAGGGGATTGGAAAGAGATGGTCATTGTGGTCCTTTTCAACCCAGGCCATTCTATGATTCTGCACCATCTGTAGGCGTGCTCAGCTTAAATGTGTGCTTGGGTGTGAAGCTTCTTGCACATCAAGGCATGTGCAGAGAGGTGCCAGCATCAAACATTCAAGGCTGGGATTGTAGAGCTCAGACAAGAGCTGTGCCTTGTTTATTTGCACTGCCATCCCTCCTCCCCTGTTGAAACTGTTTTTATTTAGGATAGCTGGATAATACCTTAGCAACACTGATGATCTGAGATAATCAAAATGTTTTCACTAATCCAATTTTATTGAAAAATTACCCTTTCTTATTTCCCAAGTGAAACTTCCATCAGAAACGCTCAAAAATTACCATTATTCCTAGAATTTCTGCGTTGCTTTTAGTGAATAGTGTGTGCCTATTTTTTATCATCTCAGATTTTTGTCTTGAGGTTTGCTTGTTTGCAAGGAACGCAGCATTCTCACTTGTCGGCAGGGTGTTTTTCAGCAAACAAACCTGATTTTCTATTATATCCCACACGAGCAATAAAAGTCCTACTTAGAACTTGGCACAATGAGAACAGCTTGAACATTTTTGATGCGTTTTTCCATCTTTTTTAAATGCATAATCACTCATCGGGTGTAATTTTGGTCATTGCTCACCGCCCACCGTGTGTCCACACTGGTAGGAATGCACCTGGTGTAGGGCAGGTATCTGTCGGTGGTGGCACATCCTTGCAGATCTTGCTGCACTACTTATTTTGGAGCGCGTTTTTCTCCCCTGCAGCAATGAATTGTTCTCTCTGCAGCATTCCTATAGATCTCCCTGGTTTCCCATGGGGCAAAGATGGCCACGATCCATATATTGAGGGATAATCACTTAGTTTTCTGACAGCCCTTCTCTCCGTGACGGGTGTCACTGTGTTCCTTCTGGCCGTGGCCAAGGACAAGGAGGTCTGTGAGTGACAGGACCCGGGCAGGGAGCAGTGCAGGGGCAGGGAGGGGTAGGGGAGGACTGAGCCCATCCAAACTCTTCCCATCTCTGTACGGGCCGGTCTGATTGCTGTAGAGAGAGCTGGCTGCTGATTGCTGTACAGGAATTAAATTAGGTGAGTTAAAAGCCTGTATCAATCACCGTCATGCATACTTGCATATGAAGCATAGACGCAAAAGGTTTATGGTAATCAACATGGAGTGGCTGATTAGAGTCCATTAAAATGCACTAGAAAAAAAATCTAATCCTCTCTCCACTTCCACCTGGGCTCTTTTCTGCCTGTTTGATAACCGCTGCTGCCTTCAGTTATCCCCCCCAGCAAAGTGCCCCAGCATCAGACACATTGCTGCTGGTACCACAAAACTGAGCGCTTCCCAAAGTGGGGAAGAATTTGGTTTATAGCAGGAAAACATCCCATCTGAAACACTCTGAACGTGGTCTGTCGTGTCCTCTGATGTCCTAGGACACAGAGGAAATAAAGATGATGTTAACATCTGAACTGCAACAGGAGTTGTTGATTTCAAAAGTGCAGATAGGAAATTTCTGCTGAACGTGGCATCTTTCTTATATATGTGCTCCACTTCTGAACATGAAGCAAGTACAGCCCCCACTGAGGGCAGCTCGTCTGACTTTCTCTGAGTGTGTCCCTTCTACCACGTGCTGAAATATCCCAGCCATTATTCCAGCCATGTTTAATATCCTTACTGATGATCTGGATGAGAGGATTGAGTGCAGCTGCAGTAAGTTTGCTGCTGCCCACAACAAAACACCCATAGGGCTGTTGGTGTGTTGTTGCTGTGCACTCTGGCTGTTCTCAAAACCTCCAGGCCTGTCTTGCATGTACCCTTTGATAGACATCTAAATTGCTCCTGGAATTAAATCTCCATCCAGTTAATTTAGCACCTGCAAAATTAAATCCTGGGCTTTAAGTCTTATGATAAAAGCACATCTGTTAGGCGCTGCCTTGGGGTAAATGCTCAGGCTCTGGTTTCTCAGGGATGCCACCGTGCTGGAGGTCACAAGGTGGGCCCGGGCTGGGACAGCACTGTCACAGGCAGTCGTTGCGTGCCTTACCTCAAGGGCACTTCATAGAATCATAGATTCATTAAGGTTGGAAAAGAGCACTAAGATCATCAAATCCAACCACTGACCCATCTGGAGCCGAGAGGATGTATAACCACCCAAGCAGTGAATGTTCAGTGGTGCTCATGTGAAAGATGTGATGCTCCTGCAAAGTAGGAAACCCAAGCCAGTGTAGTAATTACATCCAAACTAATCAATACCAAAGAATTTGTGATATGAAAGTCAATTGGCAGAACTTCCCCTGTAGCTGAGGATAAATAAAATATTTGATTACGAGAACTTTAATTCTTGATGTTTGCAGAGGGGTTGTAGCCTGCAGGCCTGGAGCTAGAGGTTCAAAAGCTCTGTTGCTACAGGGCTGGAAATGTTTCTTGATATCAGTGACAAAGTAAAGAGTGGGAAGAAGATCCAGCTAATGGAAAATAGGACCAAACACAAATAGATCCATAAATTTGAAGCAAACTATTACTGAAGTGGAAGTCGGAAGTGGAAAGCCATAATATTGGAGATGGGCTCAGGCCCTAATGTCTGGAATTGGATTTTAGAAGCTCTCGAATTGCTGGATTGTAACGATAAGAAAGGTGTTAATTTAGATGTTGATTGAAAATACTCTACAATTGCAAAGAATAAGGGCATTTGCTGTCAAGGTGTTTCAAGCCAAATGCTTTATATTTACCAGATTGGAGGATCTTTTGGCTGTGATGACAATCCGATTGGATTTGAAGAGGCAGTAATAGTATATCTTCATCTGAGGTCACTGGGGGTGACCTGCATGATGGAGCCTCGGTTGCTTTCAGTATGAACAAGACATTTGCAGACTTTCAGATCTGACTTAAAATATCTCTGACAATAAAAAGGTGACATTCTTTGCAATATGATGAACTCTGTGATTCATAAGTCTCTCTTCTCTTTGGAATGAGGTAGGATACCTGAGCTTAAAGTATTTCCTGTGTTCCGACCTAGAAAATTTGTGGGTTTTTTCTATCTATAGCAGTGGGTAACAGTCCTTGCTCAAGGGGAGGCACAATTTTGAGGGTGATGGGGCCACATTTGGAAAGGCAAGGCATTCTGGTGAGCACCCCTCTGTCAGAAATCAGTCTGTGAGACACTCGTCATGTAACATAATCCCACGAGCAGATGCTGTCTAAGTAATTAGCTGTGCTGCTAGATGAAAGGCGCGTGCTGAATTGTGCTAAGATTGCCTGCTTCTTCACTGTAATTGCTAAAATACAGCAATGCAAAGGCAGGAGCTTGGGCTATTGCTTTGGGAAGTTATTTCTGCACGGCTCAGGGGAGAAGTAAATCAGTTAACGGTTTTAATTAGCAATCTTTTCATGTCTTCCCTTCATTGTCCACCAGGAGCTCTGCAGAGACGGTGCTCCTCTTAGCACAGATTGCAGAGGTGTGCAGCACTTGCCTCGCTGGCTTTGCTTCGAAGCACTGTACTCTTCTGATCGCAGTGGACCTGGGAATCTGGTCCATAGGTCCCCTGTGGCAGAACATGTATCTGGGTGTGCTTCTCACAGCTCTGCTACTTCTCTTATTTCCCTTACCCCATTTCTTGGAGGTGTTCACGAACTGTGGAGATGTGGCACTGAGGGATGTGGTTATGGGGCCTGGTGGGGGTGGGTTGGGGTTGGACCAGGTGATGTTAGTGGTCTTTTCCAACCTTAATGGTTTGGTGATTCTGTGATTTCTTTTCTGGCTATGTAAGGAATCAGCCCAAGTGCAGCACAAAAGAGTCAACTCTTTGAAAGGGTAGATAACAGCAGGACAAAGGGAAATGGTTTTAAGGTGAAGGAGGGAAGATTTAGTTTGGATATCAGGGAGAAGCCCTTTACTGTGAGAGTGGTGAGGTGCTGGAACAGCTGCCCAGAGAGGCTGTGGATGCCCTATCCCTGGAGGTGCTCAAGGCCAGGTTGGATGGGGCCCTGGGCAGCCTGGTCTAGTATTAAATGTGGAGGTTGGTGGCCCTGCCTGCAGCAGGGGGGTTGGAGCTTGGTGATCCTTGGGGTCCCTTCCAACCCACGCCATTCTATGATTCTGTGATTGTATTTCTTTATGCAGCAAGCAGGAATTTAACGTCTCCCAGAGCACTGCCTCAATGTGTAATAAGGTATCGAGGGAGCACAACTTCTGAAATCCCAATAACCATCTTATCACACAGACAGGACTGGCGGTTGTTCTTAGAATATGATCGGATCAGCAAGATAAACTTTTAATTAAATTAGGATGATTCCCGGTTTTGATACATGCTTCAGCTTTCACACTTCCTGAGAACAAACCCAATCGGATCTGAGCGTGTTTGTGGTGCCGAGGGATGAAGGATTGCTGTCCCCATCTCAGGTGGCACAGGAGGGACAGGCTGCAGCCCCAGCGGGCGGTGGAAGTGTAAGCGATGTCCCTGCAAGGGCTAATGAATGAGGTCATCTGCCCGCTGCTCCGGTGGCACTGGCTCAAAAGCTCCTGAAGCCACCTCTCTCAGTGTCACCTGGTAAACACCCAACAGCTCGTGCCTATCAGTCTTAGGAGCACCGGAACGGCCCAGGCTTTTGGGGAGGATTCGGGTGGTTGCAGTGCTGCATCATCTCTAAGGTGTGCAGAGGTCAGGCAGGTTTAGCCCCGAGCAGAGCTCAGCTGTGAAGCTCATGTGGCTCTGGCACACGCCCAGGGCTGTCACTGCTTTGGCAGCATCAGGAGCAAACTCCTTCCTGCAGAAAGAACCATTTCCCTGAGCTCTGGACCAGCTGAGCCTGTTTTATTCCCAGCCCTCACCCCTGCCTGCCTTCACTAGCCCTTCGCTAGCACTTCACATCCCCACACTTGCCAGCTTTCCTTGCACCGAGAGCTTTTAGCACAGACGGCGTGGATTTAATGCTGGCCATGTGCGTCTTCCTTTCCCCATCTGTTTTATTAATTGCATCTGATTTACTTCAGAGCAAAACTCTCGTCCTAATGAAATCAGAGATGATGTTCCCTAGGAACACAGAGACATCAGGCTCCTGATTCCAGGTTGCCCATGGTGTGGATAATTGGGAATCATTGCAAGCGTGCGTGTGTGTGTGTATGTACACTTCTGCTATGATGAATGACCTCTTCCAGCAGTATTGCAGGCACAGGTTACACATGCTGTGAATAAATGCTGTAGTTTTGGCTGTTGAAAAGCAAATTGTCCTCCATCTAAACCCTTTGGCTGTACATCCCAGCAGCACCGTGAGCAGTAAAGGGTGTGAAAAGCCATCGTTTTAAAGTCATCAGAAGTGATAACATAAAAAAGAACAATTGTTAGACAGCAGTGTCATTGTAAACACCAAAACACACAGCTTCTGCTGCCTCTGTGCTTCGAGCATTTGCCCTGAGCAGGATAAGGAAGTGCAATGCCAGCATTCATCCATTTCCCAGGAGGTGGAGGAGGGCTTTGCCACCTTGCCTTCTTCCCAGTGGAGCACCCAGAGTGCATTTATTCCTTTTACCCGTGTCTCATTTTACCAGGAAACATTGGTTGCAGGAGAAAAAAATAAACATTGCGCACGCGCAGGTCTGATTTTCTTGCTGGCTCTTGAGGGTAAGTGCTGCCTTTGTGATGTTCCTTAAATCCAGCCCTGCAGAGATCAATCGATACCTTGTTGAAATGTGTGTCAAGCAATTTCAGATGAACAAAACAATGCTGGCACGTGGTTTGCTTTCTGCTGTAGCACCTTCCTTAGCCTCGGCCGTAGCTCCCACATAGGGAGGTTTGCACTGTCCTCCCACCGACCTCTTTGAAGAGCATTTTGCTGCTTTGCTTTGCTGTTTGGGTGCTTTTTCCTACTGCTTTGGCTGAGATTTCCTCTATCTCGGGTTTATTTTTGTGTGCATGTGGAATTGTGTATGAAGTAAGTGGTTCTCAGAAGGACTGCCAAGCAGGGAAACAGTCTCAGATGATCATAAAAGTTGTACAAGCAGGTTCCCTCCCAATCCTCTGCCGTTATTTTCCTGCATACGTACTGGAAATGCAAAATCAACTTATTAGCTAAGCATTCAGTCCTGATTTCATGATTTTATGTTTGGCTTTTATGTATGTAATAGCTATTTTCCACTTCCACAGCACCAACAAAAAAATCATTTCACAATCCACTCCTATTTTGTTCTTGCCTATTTCTAGTCTAGTCAAACTCAGCAACGAAACAGCTGTGAGTTCAGATGTGTGTGTGATCACAGCCTCGTGTGGGACATGTAGGGAATTTCAGGCCTACCGCACCGAATTTGAGGCAGTAACTGAAGATCATGTCAAAACATTGCCCCTGGCTGACCAAAGATACGCACACCAAAATGACACTCAACAGTCTGGTCTTCTCCTTGTATTTTCAATGAGAAAATTGGATTTTAGTCATAAGTATTAAATAGCATATTTTCAAAGCAGAATTATTTTGGAAACCCATAAACTGTGAGATGTTTTGACTGAAGGGATGGCTCCGGTTGGATTCTCATACAGGAGGGTGGTGAGTCCATGGCACTGCTGCCCGGAGCTGTGGGTGTCCCATCCCTGGAGGTGCCCCAGGTCATAGATGGGCCCTGGGCCACCTGAGCTGGGGGGCACCCAGCCCACAGAATGAGTTGGAACTGGATGATCTTTAAGATCCCTTCCAACCTAAGCCATTCTATGATTCTGTGATAATACAACATGACAAGATGAATGGTTTGTGTCAGTGATCTCTCCTATCCATTCATGGAGGAGGCAAACAATCCAAATTTCTATGGGTAATTACACAAAAAGGAGCAGCTGGTGTCAGGTTTTCCTGCTAGTTGTCAACAAGAAAAATAATTTCCACTAAGCGTTGAGATACTCTTCACTCCTCTCAGCAGGAAAAGGGCACAGTTCTCCAACGTGTTTACTTGGCTCAACAGTTCCTGGATTCAAATAAAATGTAGAATGTAGCGTAGTGTACTGAAAAGATCTCAGTAAAATCCAGACGTGCTTTCGAAGTCAGCACGTGGATTCTTGGCCTGTCGAGGAAGCTCGTTTCTTAAATAGCACATTTGCACAAAAGGCCACTCTGTGACCCAAGTCTTCTTCACATCAAAACTGCTGCCAGTAAAGATGCACAGCGTTGCACAACTAATGATATACTGTGGTGGTGGTAGCTCTTCCTGCAGCAGCCTGACCATACCTTGGTTCATTCCTTGGTTCATTCAGCCTGACCATTCCTTGTTTGATTTGAACCCAAAACTTCTCTGCTGCCCCGTGGCTCTGAAGGGCTCCCAGGGTAGGCACTTAAGATTCTTTAGATACATTTGTTACGTCCCAGTTTCCAGACTAGCTATGGATGCCCCATCCCTGGAGGTGCTCAAGGCCTAGTTAGATGAGACAGCCTGATCTAATGCCTGATTTAGTGATAGGCAACCCTGCCCACAGCAGGGGAGTTGAAACTTGATGATCTTTGAAGTCCCTTCCAACCCAAGGCATTCTATGATTCTGTGACTGTAGGCAGAGGGAGCAGGGTTGCCATGTGCTTGCATGCAACAGCCACATTTTCAGCATTTTCAGGAGCAGACTTACCTTCTGCATGCCAGGTCTTATTGCGCACAACACACCTGTGCAGTGAATGGAGGCACGTATTCCCCATACTGGTATGCCAGGGAAGATGGGAATCCTGACTCCTAATTGAATGAGTGCTTTCATTTGGCTGTGGTACAGATTCTTTAGATATGTTTGGAACTTCACCTCTTCCTTAAGTGGTGAATCATGCTGATGCTATGCTGAGTATTAAGAAGCACCCGCCTGTGCAGGCAGAATATGGTGGAGGACACCAATGTTTTTACTACTTTAAAAAGCTTGGAGAATTAGAATTCATATCATAGGGTGAGTGTTGGGAGGGAAATACTTGCATGTTTAGACACCACATCACTCCTTGGAGATCTTCAGAAGCCACCTGGATGTGGGCCTGGGCACCCTGCTTGCAAACAACTTGGAGGGATTTGGGAGCCAGCCTGTTACTGTCAGATGCCACCATGTTTTCATCTCCTATGGGCTGGCAAAAGTCTCCTGGAGAGAAACACCAACTAATTTTCCCCCACCAAACCAGAAGTTGGACTCAATGGTCCTTATGGGTCTCTTCCAACTCGGGATGTTCTATAATTCTGTCCTATGTCAAACAAGATACAGTTCTTAACTCTAGGCCCGGAGAAGAAAGTTGCTGTTCTTGTTGCTCATAATCTAGCACCCATTTTCTGTGACAAAAATAAGAAGACTCTGAGTGACACTCAACCTTTTCCATATCGGGTGTCTTTTGAGTTCTGAGCTGGCTGATACCAGCTCAGGAATGAGATCTTCAAGTTATTTATAACAGATAGATCCATGAGAATGTCAGCTCAACGCTCAGCACTAGTCAAAACAGCAAGAGGGAAGATATGAAAGTTTCAGAAAGGAATGGTGAAAGAAACAGAGCTCGTCATTGTGCTGGTGTGAATGAGTGTGGCACTCTCATCTTGGGTGCTGTTGGGTTCTGCTCCATTGCATCTTAAAAGGGAAGTACTGGAATCAGAGAACTTACAGAGAATGACAAGGAAAAAGGTCACAGATTCCAGTTGGTGACTCCTCAACCAGAAGAGGTGGGAAAATGGATAACTGTGAGGGTTATGTTAGGAATCTGAAGATTGGTGAATGGATAAGGGCACAAATGGAAGGCTGTTTCAGAACAAGCAGAACTGGCATCGCTGTTGGCATTGTGACTGGGATCTCATACCTCTGCCCTGATTCCTCCTGTGCTGCTTTCTCGGTGATGTGTAGCTCTGCCCAGTAAGTAAAAGGAAAGACTGCAAGGCTGAATTTCACCCACAGACTACAAATCACACATTTCACAGCCAACAGCCATACTCAGAGCTGAACAGATTGGATGGAGATGGCTCCTACTACTGGCACCAAGGATAACATGCAAAGCATGTGCCAAGAGATGTTGGCAGAAGTGGGGCTACAGATCAGGGCCCAGACCTGTAGGTGATTCTGTAGTATTCAAGTCCAAGGTCTAGTTTGTCCATTTTAAAGGCTGCATTGAGGTTTATGTTCGTTTAAACTAAAGCTGTCAGGCTTTCAGAGGACTGAGCAAATAGACTCCATTTTGGAGACAAAGACCTCATGTCATCTTCCTAGCTGTGAAGGCTTCTTTGGAAAGCTCTGTTCTTTCCAAGCAAGAAGGCTTTCAGTGTGCTCTAGCTAGCTCCTTATTGCTTCCCTCTGTATGTTATTGATTAGAGCTAGGGTTTAATGGGCACAGAGCCTTCAGCTGACAAGTTTCAGGTGACCTGGCTCATGAGGAGGCCATGCAGCACTGCTCAACCAGTTCACAACCAACTGTAACTTGGCAGAAGGTTCTGAATGTTGGCTGCTTTGTTACCAGGTGGAGCCATTTGAAGAGCCTGAAACACTTCTCGTTAAACTCAACAGGCTCAAATAGTGCATTATCAAGGCACCTTCCTTTTTTTTCTCTTCACTTTTTTTTTTTTGGAACTGGCAACTCATGAAAGGGAATGAGAAATATATTACAGACTGGTAATGTGCCCATGGGAAAGCTGATCTCCTTCCAGCATGTCTTCAGGCGTGAAGCTGTGATTTATGTTACACTGCGTAAGGATATACTTGTGTCGAGTGGAACAAGAAAGAGCATTAGCTTGTTCTTATGAAAAGGTTTCAATGGCCTCACTGTGGTCTGAGTCACCAGTGGCTTAGAGGCATGAATATGACTTTAAAAACATGAAAGTGGGAGTTGCTTTAAGTTCTGGTGAAAACATTTGCCAGATGTTGCCTGTTTGACTCATGTTGAATCCAGGGAGAAAGCAATGCATGCTCAGTGCCTCTGCAGAAGGCAGAGAACATGCAGTGAAGGGAATGTGCATACTGGTGGCCACCAGGACACCAAGAGCAGGCTGGGTTCCTCCAGCAGCAAAGGCAGTGATTGCTTTTGGATCCCAGGCTTCAGGTTCTGCTGAGCTTCTGGTGTGCTGCAAGTGAGTATGGGAAGGGAAGAAAATTGTGAGGTAATGTGGTTTTGGCATGACCTGTATGGAGTGGTAAACTCCATGGTGGGTTTGAACAGGCATTTGCTATTTCTGTGTCTCTATTTTGAGGACAAATGACCTGAAGTTAGACCTACTGTTGTGTTACAGAATCACAGAATCACCAAGGTTGGAAAAGACCTATCACCGATAGTTCTCACTAAACCATATCCCTCAACACAGCATCCAAACGTTCCTTGAACACCTCCAGGGTTGGTGACTCCACCACCTCCCTGGGCAGCCCATTCCAGTGCCTGACCACTCTTTCAGAGAAGTAGTATTTCCTAACGTCCAGCCTGAATCTCCCCTGGCACAGCGTGAAGCCATTCTTGGTTCTTAGTATATCTGTCTTTGCTTCACCATGTGCAGTCCCATTTTGCAGTGTGTCTTGCTGTCTGTCCCTGGAGGGGTAGTCCAGAATGGGATCATGACTCCTGCCATCAACTCCAGTAACAGGCTAAAATGATGGAGTTAGAGAATAATGTGTAAGAATTAAGAGAGAAAGGAAAGCAGCCAACAACATAAACAGCTGAACTGCTTTTAAATCAGAGCACGGCACCAACAAAAAGTCCAAAGCTACCTGGATAGCTTACACAGAATGAATTATTTCCGTGCTTCTAATGAAATGTAATGGCTTGCCTCTGTGATGTCGCTTGTTGTGGGGCTTTAGATCACCAGCACACTCAGAAAAAACACTCTGCTAAAAATTCCTTTATTCCTAAAACCATTTATCACCTGTAGGATTATTTCAGATGTGTTTTCACAAAGCCGCATGACTCCTAATGAGCTAGCACTTACACAACAGGCTATTAAAAAGCAATTAGCACAAGGAAATATATCTAAGCTGTTTGCAGGTCCAATTTTAAGATTGATAATATTTTCATGATGGAAGCTTGTCAAATTTATGTAGTCTGACAGGAGCAGTCCCTGAATAAACTCGTCAAGGCTCCCAATGCCCCCATTAATTTGAGAAAGTCTTTGTTAGCACTGATAAAGACCAGCTCGCAGTAATGCCTCTTCCTGGGCTATCCTGTCTTTTTCCAGGGCACTTTTCTCAGGCTGGTTCTTGGCTCTTTGCTCTCCCAGATCCTGAGCATCTCAGTTGTATCCGCTCCTTTACTAGCTGACATCATATAGAAATCAGAAATAGGGTTTTATTCCTGCTCATTGCATGCTATGTCGATGTGTCATCTCTAATAGCTTTTCTCCTCCCAACTTAATTTGAGAATTATTCATGAATATTGCAAACTACTTAAAATTATTTTAGTTCTATTCAGTTATGGTGTGCATGTGCACATCCGTATGCACAGAGAGCAGTAGGCCATGCAGTTGCCAATGGGCTCAGCAACTCTGCACCAGTAGGCTCACTCATGGGGGGGTGGCTCCAGCCAAGCTCCTTTCCCTGCAGTCCTCACCAACTTTTCACTTGGAAAAGTTACAAGAACATCAAATTTCTCCAAACAGAGCGTACGAGTGAAAGAGAACATTTAATGTGGAAGGTGGTGGAGTCTGTTATGAACTTTTATTACTTATATGTAAATTTTATTCAATCAACCACAGTGGAAAAGAAAAAAGAAAACATACCAAAACAGTGTAACCTTATTGTTGAAATCATCTCTGTTAATTAAATCTCCTTTGTGGCTTTTGGGAGCAGCTGCATAGTCAGGAGGACAAAGTGCAATAGTTTTGTTTCAAACAAAAAATTAACTCTGTTTGCCTTGGCGGGGGCTGGTGAGGTGAGGGGCTGCAGCCTCTCTGATGCTCATCCTTGCATAAAAGCTTTACAGAAAGAGAATCTCTACTAAAACTTGTGCATATACCAAAATCGTAGTCCTTGGTCCAGGAAGGACTGACCTTCAGTTCATTTTGGCCTTATAATCATAGAATCATAGAGTCATTAAGATTGGAAAAACCACAAAGATCATCAAGTCCAACCCCAACCCATCCTCATCGTGCCCTCTGACCACGTCCCTCAGTGTTACAAGCAAGGCTGCCTAATGCATGAGGAACTTCCTCATAAAACCCGGAAGAGATACTGGGCAGTGCTAGTGCAATGCAAAATTTGGGCACCTTCTCCAAAGAAGTCATGTTTCTTTTACTGGGAAAAAAAAGTATATTATTGGAAACTGAGGAATGTTGATGCCTAAGCTACACACAAGTATGGCAGAGTCTTCTCACATTGCCTGTATGATCACATCCAGGGGCACTTGACACGCTCCGGTAGAGAGCAAAATGATTCAGCCCAGGTACTGCAATGACTGCAAGACCAGTTGATGGTCAGCAGCCACCAGCAGTGGTCTGCACAGCTGTCATGGACAAGTTACCAAAGGGCAGCAGCCATCGGTAGGTTTTCCATTGTTCATTTCATTACGGTTTTCATTATATTCGTTTTGTGAAATCAGCTCTTGTGAAATGAATGTGTCAGGGAAGCAAATGGGACAACCCAAGCACTTAGTGCAGGACCACAAAGCACATCGTGTGGGGGCACCCCAAGGGCTTTTTCTGCCCCTTGTTTTGGCTCTGCCACACAGGAAGGAATAATGTCAGAAATATCAGCTAGTCAGAATCTGGCCAGATAGGGCTTTTTTGTCTCCTGAGTTACTTCAAAGCAGTATCACGTGGATGGAGCACTCCCAAAAGCATCAGAGCTGACAGGCTGACGGGAGTCAATCAGTTGGAACAGCTGGGCAGGGACGGCAGCAGTCCTGCAGGAAAACCCAGCTTTGTGAAGTGCCTTCGTGAGAAGGGAAAACCAAACACTTGTAATGTGACACAAAGAGGTTTCTCTGAAGGCTCTGCCCAGGCACTGGCATTGCTGTGAGCTGTGTCCTGCTTGTGCTGCCGTGACACAGCCCGCAGGCAATGCTGGTGTTGGTGACACCGATGACAGCTTCTGTGTGGGTCCTGATTCATTCTCTCCAGCAACCACTTGGATGCCAAACCATGTGCATCCCTTTCCCACCAGGAAGACACAGGGAGGGAGGGCAGCTTTGCTGTTTTTACAACAAATTTTGCAGTGCACTTGAGTGGAATTGGACTTGATGCTCCTTATGGGTCCCTTCCAACTTGGGGTATTCTGAGTGTTGTGAGCAGGATTCAACCTCTGCAACACCAGTGCATAGAGAAGCTTCAAACTAGCAGAAGCATCTACAAGAATGGGGTGTAGAGAGCTTGGACCTTACGGCAGGGCTGGCAGTGCCCATATTGTTGATTGCTCTATATGCATTGCTGTCTAGATCTGCTGGGGTCATTAGTGTCCTTGTCCCTGCACTTTGCCATTAACAGACACAATGTTCTGTCAGTGAAGCAGGAATATAACCCTCAGTGAGTCTGAGAGCTTGAGGAAGACTTGCTGGGAGGCACCCGTATTAGGTATGAGGGGTGTGCATGCGAGCCTGACTGCTTGGTCTTGGCATTGTCTTGGGTAAGGGAAATAAAACTTGGGCCATGGCTTTAGTAGTGAATTTAGTAGTAGATCTGCAAAGCAGTACTACTGACCAGTAGATCTGCAAAGGTAGCTGCAGCCTGGACATGCTGGTGCCTGGAGGCTACCAGCAAATATTTATGGTATTGCTTGGACTCCAGCTGTTTAGAGCCTGTTGTGCTCAGATTGATGCTAGTCATGATTTTGGCAATGGGCAATGCTGCACTTTCAGAGCAATGTAACAGCATTTGTGAGAGGTGTGTCTTTAACTTGGTTATTGGGACATTAAAGGGATGCAGTTAGCTGGGAGCAGGCACTGTGGCTGAAGAGGATGCTCCTTATCCAGCAGGCAGCTTTTAACCTGGAAATGTGTGTTTTAAAAATAAGCCAATCCCAAATGCATCCAGAAACTGAGTGGGAGTGCTAAGTATCTTCATCTTCTCCTCTTCAGTGGAGTGTGGCATGTTACTAAGTGAGAACTTTCTCTCCTTTTCTCATCTCTCACCAAATCCACCTTTCACCCCCTTGGTGCAGGGAACACTCCTGCAAAGGGGCTCCACCTTGAGGCAGCAGCTCCCTTCCCACCCCCAAATCCCTTTTTCTGCAGTCAGAGGTCTTCACCAGACATCATTTCTCATGGTTGCCGGTCTTTGGGCTCCTGGGGGAACTCATGGCAGTGGAGAAAAGGGGGAAAGGGGCCTTCTGCAGCTGTGGCAAAGCACAAACATGGGCAAGGAAGGGGCATGACCTGCATGGCTTTTCAGAAAGGCACTTCTGCAGTCAGAGAGGTGTCTCATCCCTAAAAACTGAGGTTTTCATTAGGGCTGACCACATAACCCTGCAGAATTAATGTGCTGGGGCACACAGTGCAGCAATGTTTGCATTCATTAAGACAAACGAGCAGAGTTCAAGAAAAATCCTAGGACAAATACAACAACTCCTCCAACCACTCCTCTCATGCAAAGAGATGCACTTTTGGAGCATTAAGGTCCTTGATAGCCCAGGAGGCATCAGCAATCCCATCTGCCTGGTGGACTTTAAGAGCCCTTTTGTCCCATGCAAATAGACCTGCAAGGACATTCACGCATAGGGACCCAATGAAAGGCACATGGGTAACTTTGCTTTACAAACCCCAGCCTGGTCCATCCTGCAACCAAGAGTTACCATATTGATTTTACTTTCTGTTAAATCTGTTATCTTTATTTATTTGTTTATTTTGCTTTTGCACAAGAAGGCACTTCTGTAGCAGATGGGATGGGACAATAATGCTGATTTTGATCCAAGGCTCTTGGGCAAATAATTAAACGTTAACATTTGCAAAGAAACTAGATTAGAGAGCTAATGTAACCAAGGTCCTCTCTAAACAAACACAAAGCCCAAAGCTTGTGGTGCTGCTGATGTCCATCGCTGCAGATCCTTTCTTCAAGGGCAAAAATCAGATAAACAGATGCTGTTCCTCATCTTCCTTTCCCAGGGTGGACGTCTGCAGTCAGCTCATGAGTCAGCCTGGCAGGTCTGTGTTGGAAGCAAAGACAAGCTGCATCTTTGCCTTTCACTGTTAGGCCTCCAATTGATAAAGTTTTAATGAAATCAGGGTTTAGAAAGGAGATGGAGCTTTCATGGTTCAGTAACATTTTCTATTAGACCAAATGCTGGGGGAAAAAGAAATGGATCAAGGTTTTGAAGATGCAAGCCCTTCTTCGGAGCCGAAGCAGAAGCTGATGACTCCAAGCAAAACACAAACTGGAAACAGCTTGATTTTATTAATCTGTTTCATAATTTGATGAGAAAATGAGTTTTGGCACCTGTACAGCAGAGGCTTCAGTGAGGTGCAGGATGGTCGTTGGCACCATGAGACAAGAGGAGATAGGGAATTACTGCCAGGAGGAATGGTCTGATGTTAGTAGAATGCAGTGAGTGGGGAAAATGTAGCGTGTCAAACAACAAAAAGCTTCTTCTTGGAAGGAGTAGTAATGCATTGGCACAGGCTCCCAGGGAGGTGTTGGGGTTACTGTCCCTGGAGGTGTGGAGATGTGGTGCTAAGGAATAAGGTCAGTGGGCAATATTGGTGGTAAGTGGGTGGTTGGACTGGATGATCTTAGAGGTCTTTTCCAACCTTAATGATTCCATGATTCTATGAACTGTATTTCCTGAGCCTATTTCTCTTGGAAATGGAGTGTCATAGGGATGGGAGTGCACAGGGAGCAGGGAGGGACTCTGCCCCCAATGAGTTGGAGGTGGTGGGTGGGGTTGGGTGAATTTTCGGTGTTTTCCTTTGGCTCCTGGTTGGGCTCTGGATGGGCCCAAGAGGAAAATCCTTACAGTGTGCAGAAGATCTGTTCGTGGGTGAGCTGTGCATTGTCCTTACAGAAGGTGTTGTGGGACAGGACTGGACATCGCAGTCCTTTTGCACAGTGCACAGGGCTGCTGCTTTTCAGGCTGTGCTATGCCCTGAACCTTTGTGTATTGCCATGTTTTTGGTGGTTTACGATACACCTAAAAGAAATTGATGTCACTTTTGCAAGGTAGGAAACAGCCCTTTTTTAGTGAATCCAGTAATTCTGTCAGAGATAGCCTTGAACCAAAACAAATTATCCAGATATTTCTACATAACAGTCACCACAGTGGAGCAGGACTGTGTTTTCCTTGTGCTGTATCACTTACAATGATCAGTTGCTTTTTTATTTCACTGGGTTTCTCAACACTGATAAACGACAGCTTCATGTTGTGGTTTGACAGGGAGAGTGAGCTTTTCAGAAAACTGACTGTTTTCAGTGCACAGAGCCAAAGAGTTTAGCAGGGAGGTCAGGCCTGGTGACACACATCACCAGGACTTGTGGTCTTGTTTCACCCCACTGACTGGCAGACCTACAAAGGCTGCATCTGGTTGTAAGCCATATTCCTGGGTTACTTGTGAAGATGAATGTAAATGCAGCAGCAAAGCAGAGTACTTTTGCTTGGGGAAGCACTGGAAGAGTAGCTGTTGACTGCACTGGCTTTCCATCTGCTGGGAAGGGCTTTTGGGAGCAAGATTTGGATTCTGGCAACCAACAAACTCATTAATAGAATGGTTTGGGTTAGAAGGAACACTTAAAGACCATTTAGGCCAACCCCCTGTAATAATAGGCAGACACACCACTCACCAGATCAGGCTGCCTAGGGCGGCATCCAACCTGGCCTTGAACACTTCCAGTGATGGGACAGCTACAGTTTCTCTGGGCAGCCAGTCCCAGTATCTTAACCACTCTCAACATGAGAAATTTCTTCCTTATATCCAATCTAATTCTAACATCTTTCAGTTTAAAACCATTGCCCCTTGTCCTCTAACTACATGTCCTGGTAATAAAGTATTTCTCTGTCATTCTTATAAGCCTCCTTTATACCCTGAAAGACCGCAATAGGGTCTCTCTGGAGCCTTATCTTCTCCAAAATGTTCATCTTTAGTGTGAGACATGGCCGTAGTTTGCTGTCCAGGCCCTGTCCAAGGTTTTGCTGAGTTCTAGAGTGCATTTAGCATAGCAACCACACCAGCAAAATTCGTTCTTTGCCAGGCTGAGGAGCTGAGCTACCAGGTGACAGTTTATTTTAGCATGAGAAGAGTCCTCAAGCAGCGCTGAGCTAAATATTTCTCTAATTCATGCATAACTTAAGTACAATTAGCTGCCTGATCACAGAGACCTAGGTCAGATGTGACGTGAGTGTGCCGGGACTGCAACTTACAAGATCAGAGCTGGGCTGGGATTTGGCTGAACCTCCTGCACCGCAAACAGCAGCTCTCCAGTCCCCATCAGCACCCACTGCCCCACAGGGCAGACATCACTGAGGACTGTTTCAAGGATATTAGGAAAAACTATTCTCTGAAAGAATGGTGATGCATCGGTCCAGGCTGCCCAGGGAGGTGGTGGGGTTACTGTCCCTGGAGGTATTCAGGAACCATGGAGATGTGGCACTGAGGGACGTGGTCAGTGAGCATGGTGGGATGGGTTGATGGTTGGACTTGGGGATCTTAGAGGTCTTTTCCACCCTTAATGATTCTATGATTCTGTGATTCTAGTTTCCATGACTGCGCACCACAGTTCCAATTAGTGCAGATACATGGAGATGAGCAAGCCCAAGGTTGGCACAAAGTCTCTGTTAACCTCCAACCCACTTGCCCTGCTCTTTTCCATCTGCCAAGAGACTGATGGTCAGAGCTACCGTAGAAGACACACTGAAGCATCAAAAGGCACTGCTGTGTTGTGATACGGCATGGATAAATCTGGTGATGAAGCACTTCAGACAGACCAAACCTGTTAGGTGCTGTATGTCCCCTGCTCCAAGCAATATGTCCTCTGTGCCACCCAGGTGAATACCCCAGGGCCCTTCAAGGCACGTGTGAGATGGAGAGGTCAGTTTCTGAAAGGGTTTTCACTGTATCGCCAGTGGGCTCCAAAGAAGGCCTCTTCTCCCAGATAACAGTGATAGGATGAGAGGGAATGGCCTTGGATTGTGCCAGGGGAGGTTCAGATTGGATATTAGGAAGAATTTCTTCTTGGAAAGAGTGGTAAGGCATTGGCACAGGCTGCCCAGGGAGGTGGTGGGGTCACCATCCCTGAAGGTGCTCAAGAAAAGGGTAAATGTGGCATTGAGTGGCATGGTCTAGAGTGGTCACAGGCATGGGCTGGTGTTTGGACTAGATGACCTTATTCATCTTTCCAACCTCAATGATTCACTGGTTCTGTGATTCTAAAAGGCAGGTTTTTGATGTGGAGCTCATAGAGCTGCCGCCAAAGTGCATTGTCCCTTCTCATCCCAAACCTGAGCTTATCCCTTATGCTCATACTCCACCTGCACGCTGCTGTACCTCTGCTAGACCGTGTTTCATGGCCATTAGAGCCCAGTCCCCATGGCCTCCCAAGCTTTACTGCACCTGCAAAGATGCTCATCTTTCCCCAGTTCTGAGGTGTGAGCGCTCCATGCCCCCCTCCTTGCTGCAGACCTGCTGCTCTGAGTCATGCATTAAAATTACTTTCCCGAATTTTATTTTTCTGCCGTGACAGCTGATTTGTATTTTCTGACTTCCCTGCTCTGTCACGCTGGTAGCTGGCAAGAGCTTGCAAGTGCCAAGCGAATCGCTGGAGGGGACCTCAGAATTGATCACCTTGTTTTTGCCACAGCAAGAAAATATCACATACTGCTCGGAACGGAGTAACTCCGCAGTTACTCCCGGCTTTAATTGAACTTTCTACCTCGCGGTTCTCGGTCGAATTAATCTTGTTTCCAAACAACGGGCATTATGTGGAAGGCAAACTGTTATATAAAAAATAATTACAAAATGCAAATCAAATCAAAGACAAACCTGCATCCTCGCGCAGCACAACAAAGAGAAACAAGTCAGAAAACATGAAAATCAATCACATCCTTTCTGCGCATCTTCTCGGCCTTGGCTTCCCCAGTGTGGATTTTTCGTACGCTCCGCTCTCAAATTAGGAAGCTGAAGTGAAGGGTTTTTTTGCTGTCTTTTTGTCTCTGGATGAATTAAATATTCACCAGGCTTCTTCAGGACTTTAGGCTTGTCAGGAAAGATCCATGACAGCCGGGAGCCAAGGGGGAGCTTCAGAGGCTCGGATGCTCTTAGCTAATGTGCGATAATGTGAGCTGTGGGCTTTGGAGGGCAGGTGGGATAGACTTGAGAACTTAGTTCCTACAAATCGTAGGGGAGGCTGTGAAAACAGTGGAAATCAGGTCCCTGGGCTGGGGCAGGCTGCTGTGCATTCCTGCATTGCTGGATGTGGCGTTGGCACCAGAACTATTAACAATAACATTGAGGACTTATGGCGTTTAAATTTTTTATTCTCACTTCTCCTTAGAAAGTGCCAGTTTGACAAATTAAATCAAACTCGTACCCACACGGATGATTTTCTTCCAGACTTCAGAGAGTTTCTCGCTGGGAGTAAAAAAAAATAGCTTTGTTAATATTAAATGTCTTCCAAAGGAGAACGTCCCAGCCCTGAGGTCACAGCAACTTCTAGTTTATAAATATGAGCTAAAAGGTAGCAACAAACCTAAGGTGAATTATTAGAGATCAAAATGAAACCTCTAAGACTGTGCCGTAGTTATCAAAATGAACTGTTTTTGCTGGCTACCTTCGGCTTCTGCTTTTCTTCCTGATATTCTCTGCTCATGAAGCCTTTGCAGGCGATGTCATTTTGATTCAAATCACAGAAGGAAGCACTCTGCAGGATGGTAAGGTCCTGCCTGCTCTGCTCTTCTGGTTTCTATCAGCACCAAGGCAGTGTTCCCAAACAGAGGGAGTTCTGTGTTTGGCTGTGTATACCATACATGACATGGACAGGAGCCAGCAATGTGCTCTTGTTGGAGAGACGTGGACCTGTTGGAGTGCATCCTGAGGGGGGCACAAAAGTGCTCCAAGAGTGGAACAGCTCCCTATGAGCACAGGCTGAGAGCTGGGGCTGTGCAGCCTGGAGGAGGGAAGGCTCCAGGGAGAGCTGAGAGCGGTCTTCGGTATCTAAAGAGGAGCAGTAAGAAAGGGGACAGAGTCTTCAGCAGGATCTGTTGTGACAGGACAAGGGGAAATGGTTTCAAACTAAAAGAGGGGAGATTTAGATTGGGTATAAGGAGAAAGTTTTTTACAGTAAGGGCGGTGAGGCACTGGCACAGGCTGCCCAGAGAGGCAGTGATGCACCGTCCCTGCAGACACCCAAGGTCAGGCTGGAGGGGCTCTGAGCACTGATGGAGCTGTGGGTGTCCCTGTGCAGTGCAGGGAGTGGGACCCGATGGCCTTTAAAGGTCCCTTCCATCCCAAATGATTCCATGATTCTATGGTTTTATACAAGACCCCTGCTTAATCTAAATCTGTAATGTAACTCTAGGATGAATGTAACAGAAGCACAAAGGAGGAACTTCCAAAATTGTACTTTTCTGAGCTGTTTTGCTGTGTGCTGTGTCTTCATCCCAGTGGGTACTGTTGATTCAGTGCCGGACTGAGATTTCTTTCTCTCTGCTGTGCACTGTGCAAGCTGCTCATTTATCTTTAGGGTAACTTGCAGGAGGGGCTGCTGGTGCATCTCTCAGACATTTCTTTCTACTTGTCTCTTCTTTATATGCAGTGACCATCTCCTCACAGAAAACCCAACCCACTGAGCACCATTTTAGTGCCTGCCGTAGCACAGCCCTCCCATGGTGCCCTGAAGACCATCTCCAAACCCTGTTGGGCTGTGTAGCCAAAGATCTGCTTATACTCTCTTCTTTCCCTACACAGTACAACTGTATATCATATTGTTATATTAGTATTGTGATATTATCAAGCATTGGCACGAATACAACGTTGTTTGTTTGATATCCATCACCTGCAGCATCAAGGATGCCTCCAGTTTCCCATCGTAGCTCTCAGTCTCCCTGGCAAAGCTCTTATGAATTATCAGTGTCCTTCACACATTTCAGGAGCACGTCTCACTTCCTAATCCACTTCTGGCATTCTCGAAACATTTGTAACTGCTAAGTAAAAAATGGGCTCCCTTTGGCTAAAGGAGACATTGGGCAGCAGGGCTGCTCAGCTGGTCCATTGACCACACTGGGGTTTCTGCTTTCTTCTCTCATTCAGCAGCAGTGATGCTGCCAGCAGCAGTGCATGAGATGTGGGAAGAAAAGCAGTGGGTTGAATTCAGTCTATTTAATGAAGCAGGCAGGACAGGTTGTTTTTGTTAGACGTTGTCTTTCCCTCACACTGGCACAGAACAAGTCCCACCCATCCAGCTGATGAATGTGAACTCATTGCAGTCTGGGGGCAGGCTGGAGGTGCTCGCTCCCAAATGGGGTTCCATGGCTTTAGCCCTAATTAAAACTTATCAGTTTTCTCCTCCAGAGGCTCTCATAGACCTCACGTCGGAGGTCAACACGCTGCAATCCATTTGCTTATGCACTTTGATTGGGATCAGACTGGGATACAGTTAGCAAGGCCAGGGAGCTGTAAAACTGGGCAAAAGAAATCATTAGAACCTGTTAATTTGTACTTCAGTCTGAGAACATTTCCTAATTAAAAAAGAAAAAAGGAAGAAAACCACTTCTTCGTGTTTTAGTTAAACTATTTAAAGTTAATTGAATAGGTTCAGGATTAATATTCCTAGTGCGTTTTCTGCAGAGGTGTTACTGTGATTTATCCTATCAGGAGGCCAATTCCTCTTAACCCAGTTTAATAACAATTATATCTCAGCTGTGAAGCGAGATGAGTGCAAGCACTGACCCACTCCCCTGCTTAAAATGCTGCCCCAGACAGGTGAAACCTGTGCTTAGCAGGGGAGGGCACCCAGCTAGCCAGGTGTTGGGATGTAGCAGAGGGAGCAGTGGCTCCAGGCTCATTCTCCTACAGCCAGGACAATACAAGAGGATTTCTTTGCAGACCAGCTGTCAGGAGCATCTTCCATCACCTGATTCAAACGACAGTATCTTCACGGGGTCGTTTCAGAAACGTGGTGAGTGAACCAAGTCTTGTCCTAGGAATCCCAGGTCATGCAGCCAGAGGGTTTAAGGAGTATTCCAGACCTACGCTGGGTACAGCAGGGGCATGGAGGCCAAAGCTAATGCCTTCTCTGCAGGGCACTGGGGAGGGACCAGGGGAGGAAACATGGCGAGTACCAAGCATTGGGGATGCCTTGCACCCAGCCCTGCTCTGCAGGCTTGCCCTAGCAAGCACTTGGGTGTGAGCTGTGATAACACAATATTTTGGGCCCAGTGAGGCAGATCAGCTCGTCAGATGTGCCAGTTTGCGGAATAACTCTGAGACCCAAAGTGGGATGTGGCAGAGTGGGCATCTGAGCCATCGACAACAGCTGCAATGAGATTTGGGAGTGTGCAGGGAGCAGGATAGCACATGGGGAAAGCAGAAAATGGAGGAGTTTTGTTTAATGCTCTCTGAATGTCTCCCGGCACTAAGGGTGAGAAAGTAATAAATAACAGTAGTTAGAAAATGATGTTTGAAGCACCCTGACCATTGGGACAGAGGGATGAGTGGGACCTCCCCAGTGAGAGCAGGACAGGGTGCAGGAATCCCTGGCTGCATACAGGCAGGGACTGTGCAGCTCTGCAGGAGTTCTGCCTTGCAAATCATTTTCAGTGCTGTCTGTTGCCTTGTTCCAGTGGTTCAGGGGTAAGTGCTGTACACCAGCTGGTACCAGCAGCTCTGAGCTCTTAGCAGGCAGCAAGCAGCAGGATGGGGTGAGGAACCCATCTCCATCCCCACCAGGGAGGCCATTTTTTTTCATTAAGTTCAGCACTGAACTGAGTGTTGCTGTTGTTTTTACAATGGAATGGTAATTTCCCTCATGGGAAAATGCCAAGTTGTCAAAACCTTAACTGGTCCCTGGTTGTGCCTCTGCTCCACATGAGGAGGATGTGGATGGAGGGGATGGTGATGGGNGGAGGTGTGGAGATGTGGTGCTAAGGAATAAGGTCAGTGGGCAATATTGGTGGTAAGTGGGTGGTTGGACTGGATGATCTTAGAGGTCTTTTCCAACCTTAATGATTCCATGATTCTATGAACTGTATTTCCTGAGCCTATTTCTCTTGGAAATGGAGTGTCATAGGGATGGGAGTACACAGGGAGCAGGGAGGGACTCTGCCCCCAATGAGTTGGAGGTGGTGGGTGGGGTTGGGTGAATTTTCGGTGTTTTCCTTTGGCTCCTGGTTGGGCTCTGGATGGGCCCAAGAGGAAAATCCTTACAGTGTGCAGAAGATCTGTTCGTGGGTGAGCTGTGCATTGTCCTTACAGAAGGTGTTGTGGGACAGGACTGGACATCGCAGTCCTTTTGCACAGTGCACAGGGCTGCTGCTTTTCAGGCTGTGCTATGCCCTGAACCTTTGTGTATTGCCATGTTTTTGGTGGTTTACGATACACCTAAAAGAAATTGATGTCACTTTTGCAAGGTAGGAAACAGCCCTTTTTTAGTGAATCCAGTAATTCTGTCAGAGATAGCCTTGAACCAAAACAAATTATCCAGATATTTCTACATAACAGTCACCACAGTGGAGCAGGACTGTGTTTTCCTTGTGCTGTATCACTTACAATGATCAGTTGCTTTTTTATTTCACTGGGTTTCTCAACACTGATAAACGACAGCTTCATGTTGTGGTTTGACAGGGAGAGTGAGCTTTTCAGAAAACTGACTGTTTTCAGTGCACAGAGCCAAAGAGTTTAGCAGGGAGGTCAGGCCTGGTGACACACATCACCAGGACTTGTGGTCTTGTTTCACCCCACTGACTGGCAGACCTACAAAGGCTGCATCTGGTTGTAAGCCATATTCCTGGGTTACTTGTGAAGATGAATGTAAATGCAGCAGCAAAGCAGAGTACTTTTGCTTGGGGAAGCACTGGAAGAGTAGCTGTTGACTGCACTGGCTTTCCATCTGCTGGGAAGGGCTTTTGGGAGCAAGATTTGGATTCTGGCAACCAACAAACTCATTAATAGAATGGTTTGGGTTAGAAGGAACACTTAAAGACCATTTAGGCCAACCCCCTGTAATAATAGGCAGACACACCACTCACCAGATCAGGCTGCCTAGGGCGGCATCCAACCTGGCCTTGAACACTTCCAGTGATGGGACAGCTACAGTTTCTCTGGGCAGCCAGTCCCAGTATCTTAACCACTCTCAACATGAGAAATTTCTTCCTTATATCCAATCTAATTCTAACATCTTTCAGTTTAAAACCATTGCCCCTTGTCCTCTAACTACATGTCCTGGTAATAAAGTATTTCTCTGTCATTCTTATAAGCCTCCTTTATACCCTGAAAGACCGCAATAGGGTCTCTCTGGAGCCTTATCTTCTCCAAAATGTTCATCTTTAGTGTGAGACATGGCCGTAGTTTGCTGTCCAGGCCCTGTCCAAGGTTTTGCTGAGTTCTAGAGTGCATTTAGCAAAGCAACCACACCAGCAAAATTCGTTCTTTGCCAGGCTGAGGAGCTGAGCTACCAGGTGACAGTTTATTTTAGCATGAGAAGAGTCCTCAAGCAGCGCTGAGCTAAATATTTCTCTAATTCATGCATAACTTAAGTACAATTAGCTGCCTGATCACAGAGACCTAGGTCAGATGTGACGTGAGTGTGCCGGGACTGCAACTTACAAGATCAGAGCTGGGCTGGGATTTGGCTGAACCACCTGCACCGCAAACAGCAGCTCTCCAGTCCCCATCAGCACCCACTGCCCCACAGGGCAGACATCACTGAGGACTGTTTCAAGGATATTAGGAAAAACTATTCTCTGAAAGAATGGTGATGCATCGGTCCAGGCTGCCCAGGGAGGTGGTGGGGTTACTGTCCCTGGAGGTATTCAGGAACCATGGAGATGTGGCACTGAGGGACGTGGTCAGTGAGCATGGTGGGATGGGTTGATGGTTGGACTTGGGGATCTTAGAGGTCTTTTCCACCCTTAATGATTCTATGATTCTGTGATTCTAGTTTCCATGACTGCGCACCACAGTTCCAATTAGTGCAGATACATGGAGATGAGCAAGCCCAAGGTTGGCACAAAGTCTCTGTTAACCTCCAACCCACTTGCCCTGCTCTTTTCCATCTGCCAAGAGACTGATGGTCAGAGCTACCGTAGAAGACACGCTGAAGCATCAAAAGGCACTGCTGTGTTGTGATACGGCATGGATAAATCTGGTGATGAAGCACTTCAGACAGACCAAACCTGTTAGGTGCTGTATGTCCCCTGCTCCAAGCAATATGTCCTCTGTGCCACCCAGGTGAATACCCCAGGGCCCTTCAAGGCACGTGTGAGATGGAGAGGTCAGTTTCTGAAAGGGTTTTCACTGTATCGCCAGTGGGCTCCAAAGAAGGCCTCTTCTCCCAGATAACAGTGATAGGATGAGAGGGAATGGCCTTGGATTGTGCCAGGGGAGGTTCAGATTGGATATTAGGAAGAATTTCTTCTTGGAAAGAGTGGTCAGGCATTGGCACAGGCTGCCCAGGGAGGTGGTGGGGTCACCATCCCTGAAGGTGCTCAAGAAAAGGGTAAATGTGGCATTGAGTGGCATGGTCTAGAGTGGTCACAGGCATGGGCTGGTGTTTGGACTAGATGACCTTATTCATCTTTCCAACCTCAATGATTCACTGGTTCTGTGATTCTAAAAGGCAGGTTTTTGATGTGGAGCTCATAGAGCTGCCGCCAAAGTGCATTGTCCCTTCTCATCCCAAACCTGAGCTTATCCCTTATGCTCATACTCCACCTGCACGCTGCTGTACCTCTGCTAGACCGTGTTTCATGGCCATTAGAGCCCAGTCCCCATGGCCTCCCAAGCTTTACTGCACCTGCAAAGATGCTCATCTTTCCCCAGTTCTGAGGTGTGAGCGCTCCATGCCCCCCTCCTTGCTGCAGACCTGCTGCTCTGAGTCATGCATTAAAATTACTTTCCCGAATTTTATTTTTCTGCCGTGACAGCTGATTTGTATTTTCTGACTTCCCTGCTCTGTCACGCTGGTAGCTGGCAAGAGCTTGCAAGTGCCAAGCGAATCGCTGGAGGGGACCTCAGAATTGATCACCTTGTTTTTGCCACAGCAAGAAAATATCACATACTGCTCGGAACGGAGTAACTCCGCAGTTACTCCCGGCTTTAATTGAACTTTCTACCTCGCGGTTCTCGGTCGAATTAATCTTGTTTCCAAACAACGGGCATTATGTGGAAGGCAAACTGTTATATAAAAAATAATTACAAAATGCAAATCAAATCAAAGACAAACCTGCATCCTCGCGCAGCACAACAAAGAGAAACAAGTCAGAAAACATGAAAATCAATCACATCCTTTCTGCGCATCTTCTCGGCCTTGGCTTCCCCAGTGTGGATTTTTCGTACGCTCCGCTCTCAAATTAGGAAGCTGAAGTGAAGGGTTTTTTTGCTGTCTTTTTGTCTCTGGATGAATTAAATATTCACCAGGCTTCTTCAGGACTTTAGGCTTGTCAGGAAAGATCCATGACAGCCGGGAGCCAAGGGGGAGCTTCAGAGGCTCGGATGCTCTTAGCTAATGTGCGATAATGTGAGCTGTGGGCTTTGGAGGGCAGGTGGGATAGACTTGAGAACTTAGTTCCTACAAATCGTAGGGGAGGCTGTGAAAACAGTGGAAATCAGGTCCCTGGGCTGGGGCAGGCTGCTGTGCATTCCTGCATTGCTGGATGTGGCGTTGGCACCAGAACTATTAACAATAACATTGAGGACTTATGGCGTTTAAATTTTTTATTCTCACTTCTCCTTAGAAAGTGCCAGTTTGACAAATTAAATCAAACTCGTACCCACACGGATGATTTTCTTCCAGACTTCTGAGAGTTTCTCGCTGGGAGTAAAAAAAAATAGCTTTGTTAATATTAAATGTCTTCCAAAGGAGAACGTCCCAGCCCTGAGGTCACAGCAACTTCTAGTTTATAAATATGAGCTAAAAGGTAGCAACAAACCTAAGGTGAATTATTAGAGATCAAAATGAAACCTCTAAGACTGTGCCGTAGTTATCAAAATGAACTGTTTTTGCTGGCTACCTTCGGCTTCTGCTTTTCTTCCTGATATTCTCTGCTCATGAAGCCTTTGCAGGCGATGTCATTTTGATTCAAATCACAGAAGGAAGCACTCTGCAGGATGGTAAGGTCCTGCCTGCTCTGCTCTTCTGGTTTCTATCAGCACCAAGGCAGTGTTCCCAAACAGAGGGAGTTCTGTGTTTGGCTGTGTATACCATACATGACATGGACAGGAGCCAGCAATGTGCTCTTGTTGGAGAGACGTGGACCTGTTGGAGTGCATCCTGAGGGGGGCACAAAAGTGCTCCAAGAGTGGAACAGCTCCCTATGAGCACAGGCTGAGAGCTGGGGCTGTGCAGCCTGGAGGAGGGAAGGCTCCAGGGAGAGCTGAGAGCGGTCTTCGGTATCTAAAGAGGAGCCGTAAGAAAGGGGACAGAGTCTTCAGCAGGGTCTGTTGTGACAGGACAAGGGGAAATGGTTTCAAACTAAAAGAGGGGAGATTTAGATTGGGTATAAGGAGAAAGTTTTTTACAGTAAGGGCGGTGAGGCACTGGCACAGGCTGCCCAGAGAGGCAGTGATGCACCGTCCCTGCAGACACCCAAGGTCAGGCTGGAGGGGCTCTGAGCACTGATGGAGCTGTGGGTGTCCCTGTGCAGTGCAGGGAGTGGGACCCGATGGCCTTTAAAGGTCCCTTCCATCCCAAATGATTCCATGATTCTATGGTTTTATACAAGACCCCTGCTTAATCTAAATCTGTAATGTAACTCTAGGATGAATGTAACAGAAGCACAAAGGAGGAACTTCCAAAATTGTACTTTTCTGAGCTGTTTTGCTGTGTGCTGTGTCTTCATCCCAGTGGGTACTGTTGATTCAGTGCCGGACTGAGATTTCTTTCTCTCTGCTGTGCACTGTGCAAGCTGCTCATTTATCTTTAGGGTAACTTGCAGGAGGGGCTGCTGGTGCATCTCTCAGACATTTCTTTCTACTTGTCTCTTCTTTATATGCAGTGACCATCTCCTCACAGAAAACCCAACCCACTGAGCACCATTTTAGTGCCTGCCGTAGCACAGCCCTCCCATGGTGCCCTGAAGACCATCTCCAAACCCTGTTGGGCTGTGTAGCCAAAGATCTGCTTATACTCTCTTCTTTCCCTACACAGTACAACTGTATATCATATTGTTATATTAGTATTGTGATATTATCAAGCATTGGCACGAATACAACGTTGTTTGTTTGATATCCATCACCTGCAGCATCAAGGATGCCTCCAGTTTCCCATCGTAGCTCTCAGTCTCCCTGGCAAAGCTCTTATGAATTATCAGTGTCCTTCACACATTTCAGGAGCACGTCTCACTTCCTAATCCACTTCTGGCATTCTCGAAACATTTGTAACTGCTAAGTAAAAAATGGGCTCCCTTTGGCTAAAGGAGACATTGGGCAGCAGGGCTGCTCAGCTGGTCCATTGACCACACTGGGGTTTCTGCTTTCTTCTCTCATTCAGCAGCAGTGATGCTGCCAGCAGCAGTGCATGAGATGTGGGAAGAAAAGCAGTGGGTTGAATTCAGTCTATTTAATGAAGCAGGCAGGACAGGTTGTTTTTGTTAGACGTTGTCTTTCCCTCACACTGGCACAGAACAAGTCCCACCCATCCAGCTGATGAATGTGAACTCATTGCAGTCTGGGGGCAGGCTGGAGGTGCTCGCTCCCAAATGGGGTTCCATGGCTTTAGCCCTAATTAAAACTTATCAGTTTTCTCCTCCAGAGGCTCTCATAGACCTCACGTCGGAGGTCAACACGCTGCAATCCATTTGCTTATGCACTTTGATTGGGATCAGACTGGGATACAGTTAGCAAGGCCAGGGAGCTGTAAAACTGGGCAAAAGAAATCATTAGAACCTGTTAATTTGTACTTCAGTCTGAGAACATTTCCTAATTAAAAAAGAAAAAAGGAAGAAAACCACTTCTTCGTGTTTTAGTTAAACTATTTAAAGTTAATTGAATAGGTTCAGGATTAATATTCCTAGTGCGTTTTCTGCAGAGGTGTTACTGTGATTTATCCTATCAGGAGGCCAATTCCTCTTAACCCAGTTTAATAACTATTATATCTCAGCTGTGAAGCGAGATGAGTGCAAGCACTGACCCACTCCCCTGCTTAAAATGCTGCCCCAGACAGGTGAAACCTGTGCTTAGCAGGGGAGGGCACCCAGCTAGCCAGGTGTTGGGATGTAGCAGAGGGAGCAGTGGCTCCAGGCTCGTTCTCCTACAGCCAGGACAATACAAGAGGATTTCTTTGCAGACCAGCTGTCAGGAGCATCTTCCATCACCTGATTCAAACGACAGTATCTTCACGGGGTCGTTTCAGAAACGTGGTGAGTGAACCAAGTCTTGTCCTAGGAATCCCAGGTCATGCAGCCAGAGGGTTTAAGGAGTATTCCAGACCTACGCTGGGTACAGCAGGGGCATGGAGGCCAAAGCTAATGCCTTCTCTGCAGGGCACTGGGGAGGGACCAGGGGAGGAAACATGGCGAGTACCAAGCATTGGGGATGCCTTGCACCCAGCCCTGCTCTGCAGGCTTGCCCTAGCAAGCACTTGGGTGTGAGCTGTGATAACACAATATTTTGGGCCCAGTGAGGCAGATCAGCTCGTCAGATGTGCCAGTTTGCGGAATAACTCTGAGACCCAAAGTGGGATGTGGCAGAGTGGGCATCTGAGCCATCGACAACAGCTGCAATGAGATTTGGGAGTGTGCAGGGAGCAGGATAGCACATGGGGAAAGCAGAAAATGGAGGAGTTTTGTTTAATGCTCTCTGAATGTCTCCCGGCACTAAGGGTGAGAAAGTAATAA
>JACDJE010000240.1:986356-1233598 GCA_016647715.1 Pavo muticus
GGATGGAGGGGGTGGGGATGGGGGTTGAGGTGAGGATGGGGATGGAGATGGTGGGGATGGATATGTTGGGGATGGAGATGCAGATGGATGGAAATGAGGATGAGGATGGAGATGCAGATGGAGATGGATGGGGATGGGGACGGAGATGGATGGGGTTGGGAACTGAGATGAGGATGGAGATGATGGGAATGCAAATGCAGATGGAGATAGATGATTGGGATGGGGATGGAGGTTCAGCCTTGTGTTTTACACCAGGCACTTCACCTGCAGCGAGCCTCTGTGGCCTCCTCAAGGCAAGCGGTTTCTTGCCTTTGGGCTGCGCAGACACAACTGCTCTTTAGCATGGTCCTATTCTACCTGGGCACGCAACAGCCAAGCTGATAAAAAGGCATGTTGTGGCCCATACACCAAACATCTTGTAACCTGCAGGACGTGGTGCCTCTCACAGAGCTGCAAACATCCCAGCCACACTCCTCTGTGTCCCTGCACAGCTCTGAGGGTGGCTGGGGGACACACAGCAGGTATTCACAGGCCAGATTGGTTTGGAATGCTGCATCATTTTGTAGCACAAACTTAAGCCAGGTGCTTGGGGTTAAGGGTGCTGTGAATACGCACTTAAATCTGATTTTAATTTGCCAATATATGTGCAATTACCTGCTGACAAAGCTGCTGGGAAGAATGGGGTAATCTCCAGTTAGCGGTAGCCATTGCAGTAATGAGCCTGTTACTATGGAAATGAGCTTGTTAGCCATTCCCTCTCCCCAGTAAGCAGGATGCTCCGGTGCAGCATCGGGGAAGCTGGCTGTTCCTGAAAGCAAGTGGTACCCAAGGCAGTAGTGACCCTCAACCCAAGGTAGGGCTGGAGGAGCTGTTGCAAGCCCCCAGGCGCTTGGATGGGTGCAGGGCAAGGTGGACTGGGGCTCATCCTGCTGCCACAGAGCCAGCTCAAGCAGGGGCAGGGAATTGATTGCCAAACTGTTCTCTATCATCTCTGAAAGGTCTTGGACAATGGTCAGCATCACTCTAGTTTTCAAAAAGGGCAAGAAGGAGGAGCCAGGAGGATCCTTCTTCAACTTAAGGTGTAGAGTCAGCCTCCCTCAACTGGATGTGTGTATGGAGAAGGGCAAAATCATAGAATCATAGAATCACAGATTCATCAATCAGAATGCATCCTTTGCTTTCACTGCTGCTGCTGCAGGACTCCCAGCCCTCCTTCTGTGGACGCATGGGCCAGCAGCAGGGTGGGCAGAGGAAATTAGGGTTGTTCTTAAGGTAGCAGTGATTTGAGGAGACACAGAAAATGGCATTTCTGCTTTAACACCAGATGAATGTTGCAAGTTTGGAAATGGTTCTGTCCTCTGTCCTGGGGGATCACGAGCAACATTTGGGTGGGCTAGTGTTCGTCCTTAAGTAGCACATTCTCTCTGTTAGAAAAATAGATAAAATATATTGTGGGAAACTTACAGCAGGAGTTGTTGGTCCAAGAGAAAACCCCCAGAGCAGTGGTTTATGAGCTCAAAGCCTGTCTGACTGAAGGAGCAGCTGCACGATGTGCTGCGAGCACTCACACGCTGTGTGCATTCAGAACCAATAGTATCAGGTATTTCTGCTGGTTGCAGTGCCTGAAGTCCACCAGAAACTGCAGTGGACAACTCCTGGTGCCAAACATACAAACCAGTGTAGTGTTCAGGGTTCTCACTGCATCGCTTGGCTCATTGAGAGTCATTAGGAACAGTTTGTTTCTATATCATTGCTTCCAGTGTATTCCAGGAGCACCACCTCAGAAGAAACATCATTGATTTCTCCTAATTATAAATCCTATAGAAAGTTTTAAGCTTGCAGCAGTCACAGTTCTTCTCAGCAGAGCCAATAAAAGTTACGAGTTGCTCCCTGGTTACTGTCATTACAACAATAAAAAGCAGGAGTAATTGAAAAGTGAATCAGGGAAGCTGCCAGATTGGAGAGCAATGATAATAGAAGAAATTACCTGGGAGTCCAAACCCGATGCAAAGTGATGTCTCTGGCTGCATTGAGCTCATGCCCAGTCTGAACAAACTCCCGTGCTGATAGGTATCTAATGGAGGAAACACCTCCTGCATGCAAGTGCTGGAGCACAGAGCAAAGCAGGAGCAATGAAATACTGGTGTCAGCAGGTCAGGCACTCAGGGCAGGAGCCAACAAGGGTTGCTGTGACCCCCATCTGAGATCATAGAATCATTAATGTTAGAAAAGACCTCTAAGATCCCCAAGTCCAACCCCATCCCACCGCCATCATGCCCACTGACCATGTCCCTCAGTGCCACATCTCCATGGTTCTGGAACACCTCCAGGGATGTGACCCCACCACCCCCCTGGGCAGCTGTGCCGCTGCAGCACTGATCTTTTGGAGAAGAAGTTTTTCCTAATACATTTCCTCTTCCTAGAAGGCAAGGTGGCAATGGAACAATAAATAATTTCTCCCTGTATCGGCATCCAGCTTAAAAATAAGAACTGGAGACACAGCAACAGATTCATATCTGTCAAGAGAAGAATTATTTCCCACTAGACAGATTAACTGGTACAGGAAGACCTCAAAGCCCACAGGTCATTAATGTTTCCACGTTGTTAAGATAAGCAGATGATTGTGTTTGTAGTCTAGGGAGCCTGAAGCAAGGCAACAGGTAGCACCACAGTAAGCTATAACATCATGTTGTTAGTGATACTGCCTGCCTTCAGGACACCTGAAAAACCCCCTAGGGGGAAGAGGAAAGGAGTGGCATATCTCTACATCAGGGATGGTGTATCTGTTTTGCTCTCCATGTGGCCAAGACGCACCACATACAGGAGATCCCTTGTACTCAACTGCACGGCCCATAAGAAGTCTTTGAGCACTTCCAGCAAGTCTAAAGAAGGCTCACACATCCCTGCAGAAGTCCTCTAAAAAGGACACAAAGAAAGATGAGCTCACAGAGACGCTGCTCTGGGCCTTGAGCTCTCCCAGGTGAGCATCCATCCAGGCTGGTGACAAGTTGTGGACAACTTCTAGAAAGACAATTCTCCGAAGAGGATAGAAATAAATCCATAAACTAGAGCAAGAAGTTTGTATTGGCTTCAGAAAAGTCCAGCATGGGTTGAACAGCCCCGTCCCTGGAGATGCCCCAGGCCATGGATGAGTCCTGGGCAGCCTGAGCTGGTGGGGGGCACCCAGCCCAGGGCAGGGGTTGGAAATGGATAGGCTTTGAGGTTCCTTCCAACCCAGCCATTCTATGATTCTATGATTACACTCTAAAGAGGTAGGACAAGATAACCCCAGTGCAGACGGGCTGCTTCTGTTGATAGGAAGGGACCGCTAGGGCAAGTTCTGGGTTTCAGCACAGGGTGGACTCAGGAATACATCAGGGCTGAAGTTCGAGTTCCCACAGGAGAAAAACCTTGCAGGAGAAAAGGACTGGATCGTACATGAGAAAGCATTGCTTTCCCCACAGGTACACATCCACAGCACTGCTGTGCAGTCAGAGCTACAGGAACCACCCGGGTGGGCTGCAAACCCCAGGCAGCCCCATGGCACTCTGCAAACCTCTGCTAATGACAGCTCCTGACCCTGCTGTGAGACAACTTCACTCACCGACCCCAGTTTCCACACCATTACTTGCCAGGAGAGATGCTTTCCTTAATCACAATTGAGTAGTACAGAGCTGTACTTTTAACTTGCTCTTTTATCATTAAAGAAAGCAGAGTATGAGGGGTGAGATTTCCTCGTGCACAGCAAAGCAAAGCAAGCTGGAAATTTGTGACTGAATAAGGGGGGGGGGGGGGATTTGCAATTCAGCTGTGAACTGTGCAGCAAGGGGCTGCTGGTGATCGCAGTGTGCTCACTATTTATAGCTGAATGTTGAGTCCCTGAGGAGCAAGGAGAGCAGCAAAACAACCAAACCCACCAAACCAGGGTTACAGTGAACTCAGCTGAGGCAAAAAGTGGGAGCTTTGCCCGCCGTGCCCCCACTGTCCACTTTTCTGCAGACTTTCTGCACCGGGTTTGAAATCATTGCATGAAATTAATGAATAGAATGGTAGGAATCGGTGCTTCTAAATGGGTAAATATATATGCATGTGTGCAAATCTGCCTGTGAGCACACAGAAATACATAAACTTATCAGGGTTTGGGTTTAATCCCAGTGCACGTATTTCTCTCAGTGGATCACTTTGAGGACTACTGATTTTGCTTCTGTGCAGTGAGGTGGGGAGCAGAGGTCAAGGAAGACGACCTTAGATAACGCACTGAGCAGCTCAGAGCTGATAAGATTTGTCCTGTCCTTAAAAACCAGGGGGGGAGAGGGGGACTGACTCAGTACCATGCCCTGATGCCTGCTGTGCAGTCTGGTCACACACTATTGCCATGCTCTCAGTTGCAGAATTGGGCACAGGTTTGCATCACCTTACCTCCAGCACAGAGTTAAGCTAGTGGGCATGCCCTCTCTAGTGTGCCTTTAGCAGATATCAGTACCATGGACCTTACATTTGTGCAAAGATCCTCTGCTGCAAAATATGTTCTTTTTACATGTTCTGCAGGAAAAATCTGGCTTTAAAGCATTTATTTGGTATGCACAGGAACAACATTTCTATGAGAGAAGTGTTCTCTGCTTGTGCTGTTCACACTGGAGTTGTGAGGGACAACAGGGCAGAGAGAAAATCGTGGCTTATGGCAGGGCACGAGGTGGGGGTCAACCTCTGCTCACAGGAAACAGTGATAGGACAAGAAGTGATGTGCTTAAATTGCACCGGGAGAGGTTCAGGTTGGATATTAGGAAACATTTCTTCTCCAAAAGAATGGTGCTGCAGTGGCACAGCTGCCCGGGGAGTGGTGGGGTCACCATCCATGGAGGTGTTCCTGAAACGTGGAGGTGTGGCACTGCGGGATGTGGTTATGGGTGTGGTGGGACGGGGTTGGGGTTGAACGTGGTGATCATAGATGTCTTTTCCAACCTCAATGATACTATAATTCTATGAGAAGAGTGACAGGGGAGTTTCTAAGGGATTTAGTTCTGCTGGGATGTCCAGGGCTGATGCTGGACTGCTCTATCTCTACAACTCTACTAGCACTAAGTAAGCAGCTAAGAGCTCTAGCAACATCCATTTGAAATGCTCACACTACTAGTGCCCAGTGAGCCCAAAAAAGCAAAATTTGCAGTTATATTGAGCTTCTGAAATGAGGTTGGAAAAAAACCCGCAAGTGGGGAACGGGGATGTGCCCACATGCCTGCTTTCATCTCAGTACCATGCTGCTCCTGCTGCCATGCCTAACTTAGTCCTCTCCCTGCAGTTCGAAATGCAGAGGATAACACTAGAAGAGCTGAAGCACATCCTGTACCATGCCTTCCGGGACCACCTAACGATGAAGGACATTGAGAACATCATCATCAATGAGGAGGAGAGTTTAAATGAAAACTCCGGCAACTGCCAAACAGAGTTTGAAGGTGAGGATGCTTCCGTACAGTTGTTCTCTTCCTGTTTCCTTTGTAAAACTCAGTCTGATCCAGGACACACCACAGGAAGGGATGCACAGTTAGCATGGAGCAAAACCTTTTGTTTCCCTGTAGTTCCTTGGACTGTGTTCAACTCAGCTTTGCCATTAGGTGGCTTGCATGGCTACAAGGCGGTAGTTGGACTGAGCTTCACTTTGGAGCAATCAGGGAAATGAGATCCATGGGTCAGCTCTAGTGTCTTACAGGAAATGGAAAGGAATGTTTGTGTCAAACAAACCAACCTTGTCTTTTTTTGCCCAGTGTAAGAATACAGCAGACAGTTTTACCTGCAAAGCCCAAGCCCTGTATTTATTCGCAGTGCAGAACTCCATTGATTCCTGGCAAATCAGTGAGCTGCTGGTCAGCAGTGGAGCCGCACCACTGGATGAGCTCCAGGCTGAGCTATGGGAAAGGAAATGTTTTGCTTTGCAGTGCCCCAAGACTGCAGTGTAAGTAATCAGCAATGGAGATAGGATGCAGCCTGAACTTTTGCATTGCATTATGCACCTTAAATGGAGTTACCACTGCTGAGAACCTTCTCCTTTTACCAAGATGGAAAATTTACTTAAGAAAACCATATTAAGCCACTGTAGGAGAAGGATTTTCTTTGCCAGAGGAACTCATGGTGCTCCGAAGTGTTGCTGGCTGGAACAACCAAATAGACAAACCATTTCAAGTATAGAAAAGTCCAGGGAGATACCTATGGAGGAGCTCAGGGTTTGAGCACATCACCTGCTGCTTTCCCACACCTGGTGCCTCTGAAGGGGCATCAGACAGAGATGCTGAAGCATCTTACAATAAAGCAAAGTGCAACACTTAGCCTGGCTAATTAATGAGATTCAAACACTGTATCCAGCACACTCATCCTCTGCTAACTACTGCAGAAAAGATGCAGAAGATTACGGCTGAATTTTAAGAAGCCTGCAGGAGGGAGGCAAGCAGCAATGCTCTTCAAACCAAGCCAAGCAAGCAGCAGGGAGGAAGGGATGGTTATATCCATGGATGGAGCTGTTGGTCCCTGCTGACCTGCTGAGCTGGTGGAGCCATGCCCCAGCTGTCACTGCTGCATCGGCACTGGGGTGATCCATCCCAGACACAAAACCATGGGTCCGAAAACTTCAGTGCTCAGCGTCTCATTTTGGAAGTCCCAGCTTCCAAAAGTACAGCGAGAACAGCTTTTCTCGTGGGATGCTGGCATGGCTGGTGCTAGGCAGAACCTAGAAGCAAAACAGACCCTTTTTTAGATGCTGTTAGAAATACACACGCGCGCACAAACCCACCAGAGAATTAAAGATCAGCTCAGCACTGTCAACCAAGACGCTAAGTTGTGCTGCAGGTCCCAGAGGAAGGGGATGGTTCTGGTCTGCAGCAGCTCTGACAGGAGCGTTTCTCCCAGGGAAGGCAGGCTGAGAGCAAGTGATGTCCTGCAGCCCTTGGCTGTGGACATGCCATTGCCTGAAGGACCTCCTTGTGCTGGAGGAGACCAAAGCATTCCCATTTCCCATACATTGAGTTCCCTGCAGGGCTCAGAATGACAGGGCCTCTGCTGGCACTAAGGGAGAGCTGTTGTGAAGCATGTTGGACAGCATCTCAGCCTGGCTTTAAGTGTCTCCATGTAGGTTAGTTGCTCTTTGCCCGCCCACTTGTTAATTACCAGAGTGAAGGAGATGCTTTCGAGTACAGCCCCTCTAATTTATTTGAAGCACTGCATTGGAATGAGGTGAACTGCACTGTAAAAAGCAACTGCTTCTTTTAACTGTAAAGGTAGCCTAAAGAGGCTTAACTTAGAGGTTTGCATCTATATTTAATGTACATTTCATCCACCCCATTAAAGTCGCTTTAATTATGGGTAGGAATGAAGCCAAGATAAGCCCTGGTGGTTTTCACTGAGGTTAGGGGAGGATAGGTACCTTCAGTTCCTTGCTGCAGCAGAGGCTCTGCACCCACCATCATCTCTGGGTGTGTTGTTGCCACCAAAACGGAGCCCTGAGACCCTTCTCCATCCTGCACACCCGGGATCTGCTCAGCCCAGCTCTGCCTGGCTGATAAACTGATAAAGCATAGAAGAGTCTGAAGAGCCCCACCGATCTGGAAGCACTGAAGCCAATCAGGTGCCAACCAGCACTACAGAGGTACTTTTGCCATCAGCAGAAATGCACATTTCTGTCCTTCTCCTAACTTGACCATTTTGGCTTCTCGTCATAATAAGGCCTCCAAAGCTAAGATTTATAATATTCATTGTATATCAACACAGATAATGTGCACTATTTCTCTCTCATACAGGCAGCCACACACACTTTAAATGAAGTATAAAACTCATATTACGGTCAGAGACAAGCCCAGGATTTTGTTCAGCTTGCTCTGAACACGAGAGTCATTTGCAAGATGTCAGCTCTAGGCTCGCATTACAACTTGCCCTCTTACACATTTCTAAAGAGTTTTGTTAGCCTTCTACTTGATGAAGAGCAAGGCAGTGAAAATGCCCAGCTCCCCGGTACCAGCAACTCATACCAGCCCTGACAACGAAGAGCACAACCAGAAGGGAGGTGCAGTTATATTTTCAGCCCTTCTCACTATTTATATTAATGCTTAGGGCAGGAGAGCAAGACTGAGAGCCAAGAAGAGTGCATGCTTTAATGGGAAAAGACACAAGGAAAGGACAGCTCTTTGGAGTGACATTGCACTAACATAAAAATTGTCTGTCTGTCAGTTCTCTTTATCAAAATGCTTGTGACATTAAGCTCACGGCAAATGGGTGCTGGATGGTTACAGCGACGTGGCCTGAGTGCCTTTTTCTGCAGGCTCTCAGTGCTCCTCCTTGAGCATCCCAAGAACACGGTGGGCATCGTGACCGGTCTGGCAGTCAGAGCTAGTGATCTAATGAACTCCAAAACAGGCTGAACCTGTTGAGCCTATATTTTCTGGAGGAACTGCAGCCATGGCAGTGTGCATCTGCCACCCCTTGGCCAAGTCTTCCCAAACAGCATGTTGGGAAGATGAAGGATGAGCCTCAGTGTGCTTCTTTAGATTTCCTTTATGTTGGGAATTGCTAGGAGTTGCTTTCCCTGCTAGGAACAGGCTGGTATATCTCAGGAGGAGCCTTTCCTCATCAGTTACAGGGAGGACAAAAAGGTTTTCATAATTAAGAGGATGATTCACAGACTGATCCCAGGGCCGCACATGACTGTGTTAACAATGAAGAAAGTCAGCAACTTCAGCTTCTTAGTTGGTGAAGAACAGTACCAATGACTTACCTGGATCCTGCTGCCTTAAATCACTATTTTAGCTTGTCAGAAGACTGAAAAAATGGTTTGCTTCAGAAACATTCCTTTAAGAAGCACTGAATATGCTTTACTTTTTTCCTTCAGAAGGAAAGATGCCACCAAAGAAAGTCTTGGCCAGTCTTCAGCTGCTCTCCCATCCATGGTAATAGGCAACAGAGCCCAGTGCTGAACAGCAGCACTGACCACAGTGGCATATGTCACTGTTCTGCCTGGCTGTGAGAGTTTTTCTAAGTGCAGAAATAACACAAATTAAAAAGGAATAACCAAGGCTGTTATTTAACAAGATCCTCAAAGCTCTGGGGCATCGTATGCAAAACAGAGGTGCTACCATATTGATCCTGTGTGCAATGTAAAAGCAAACAGGAGAATGAAGGGGTAGAGCTGTGCAAGCAGAAAGCTGAGCAGGGTGCTGAGCAGGGTGTAGCAAGTCCCAGTACTGCCCATACTGGCAGGGCATCACGTGCATGAGGATCCTCTGCCTTTCTGAGTTCACCTTGCAGAAACTCCAGAGCCTTTTCAAACACTGATTTTCGTGGTACCCCAACATTGTTCTGGTATTCTCAGGCAGGGGACTGATCATGTCCTGCCTGTAAGGGAAGAGAAGGGATAACAAGATCTGTGTTTTCTCGGACCACAAAAAGTATCCTCTGCTGAGCTTAAAAACGTAATTAAATAAAATATGTCAAATGCTAAAAATCCTAGCTCTGTCTGCATTTTAACTGCTGCAAATTCCCCTCACCTCCTTTGACAACTGTTTTGCAAGCATTCATTTGAAAAGGTTCTTAATAAGTCTGATTTTGCTTAGGCACTGAAAACCTTGAAACAGTTCAAAAAAAAAATGACTAATGTACTATGCATACTCATGGGAGTGATCACAGTGGTTTTTTTAAGTGCTGTCGGGAGCACATCTTGAATCTCTACTCATTCCCAGTTGACCTATAAGCGGAAAAACCTGGATGTGTCTAAGGGGATTTGCAGAAGGCCAGTACTTCTGGTAAAATAAATGCATAGAAAACTTCATAAAGAGATTAGAAAGAACCACTCGGATCAAACTGAAACACTTAAATTTTCAGGTGTCTGGAGGGCTTTAAAGCCAATGTGAGCAAGAAAGGGCTTCCTGCAGTATGAGAGGGTGGTCTGATAGGAAAACTGGTTTGGAAGTAATCATAGAATCATCACAGAATCACACAGAATCACAGAATCACAAGGTTGGAAACAACCTGCAAGAACATCTAGTCCAACCGCCTTCCCATTCCTATTAGTACCACAAGCATAAGAATCATAATTCTAATCATAGAATCATAGAATGGCCTGGGTTGAAAAGGACCTCAAAGATCATCTAGTTTCAACCCCCTGCTATGTGCAGGGTCGCCAACCACTAGACCAGGCTGCCCAGAGCCACATGAAAGGTAAGGTTCATTGTTTGGAAATGTCCCCAAAGTACTCACCCTCTAATGGTCTGCACTGGTCTTCAAGGAGAGGTAGGACTTGGCCAGCATAGAGGGTGTTCAAGGTGTGGGCTACGGCTGTGTGCACGTAGAGGCAAAGGAGAATTTCTGAGCTCAGCTGATCCCGGCAGAGAGCAAAGATGTTTCTTTGTCCAAGTAGCTCAACCTTCCCTTGTCTTTCTGCAGTGCACGCCCAGAAGCAGAACAGACAGACCTGCGTCCGGAAGAGCCTTATCTGCGCATTTGCCATGGCCTTTATTATAAGCGTGATGCTGATTGCGGCCAACCAGATCCTGCGGAGCGGCATGGAGTAGCCTCTCACCATGACACTGTGACCCAAACTGACCATGCATGCGCATGCCACCGGGTGAGCTTCCCCCGAACCGACTCTCACACGGCAAAGAGACAGAGGCGGGCAGATAACGCACCATTCGACAAGGAGCCTGGGGCCAGCAGCGTAACGTGTCTTGTGAATCAACCACATCCTTTTGGCAGGGACATAAAAGGGCTGTCTTAACGCTTTAAAGGTTTTGTTTCCTAATGCAATAAAAAATAAAAAATAAACGTACAGAAGTCCCGAATTATTGCTTCAGAACAGCAATGGTAACTTGGAAGACGCTTTCATCCAGCAGTCTGCTTTGCAGTTGTAAGGAGGCACAGCCTCGTGACTCACTGCAGCGGGGCTGTCTTTTAACCTAGGGGCCGACTGACTATGCCGCATAGCTCCCCGGCGGGCCCACCTTCCCAGGAAGTTGATCGTAGCATTGCCACAAGCAAGTCCTGTTTGTTCTGTTTCACGTACTTTGGCTTCACTTTGTTTTTCCCTTATGACCATGCCTTTGAGTTTACGGCATTAGAGGGGAGCTATAGAGCATCCTTGTACAGTATTTTCAGAGTAAAGAAGAGGAGAATTTGCCAGCATCATACAGAATTTCTATTTTTGCTTCACAAACGTCGCCTTTGACACAAGACTGTGGGGTAGCAGGAGTCTGTTTGCCATTTTTTCCCACCGAGAATCAGGGCTTAAGAACCACCACCCACTTTCCCACATGGGCATTCCTGAGATTTGTGCAGTCTTCCAGCCAGCTCTGCAACCACCAGCGCCAGTTGAAACTCCCTCTGTTTGGTCCCATCTGCGTATTCAACATTTGCTTTCCAGTAGTTTTGCCCTTCTGCTGTAACAGTCTTCAATAACCTTGTTGAGACCAAAACCACCGAGAAAGCTCTGAGCTTTTCTCCCTGCTCCTCGACTGCCCGATTTTTACTTAATTCATTGTTGTAATTGCAGTGAAACCTCTGCATCCAACACCTTCTCATGGGAGAGGTTGCATTTTCACCTGTATGATGAGGTGGGATTTGACCAGCAAGTCGCTCCATCCCTCATGGTCCCACCGTCACCACCACTGCATATCCCGTGGACAGGCTGAAGGAGGGTGATCAGAAAATCAGGCTGCTGCAAGAAAAGAAGGAATCAAACTCAAGCATATCGCCATATGTTCCGTAGTGTGTCAGACTTTCAGATCCCACAAGTGTTAGTTATTTTTCCTGGAAGAGATTTTAATGAGCAGCAAGGAGAGGATGGAGTGATGCAGACCAGAGGCACAACGTGTCCCATGGAGCCGGGATTACATCTGAAAGCGTTTCTGCTTTTAAACCCAACACAAATCCTTGCATTTACCTTCGGATGAACTGTACACCTGTGTGTCACTCCAAGGGGGATCTGGTTCCCTTGCCCTGATGGGTGATGGCTGTGTTTGGTGCACGGGGAGCATTGGCACGGGGTTGGAGCGGCGATGGCTTCTGCTGCCAGCTGGATGAGCTCCAGAAACACGACGGAACAGCAAGATCTCACTGCTGTGAATGTAGAGGACTGTTTCCTGTGTCGTGAGAAGGAGCAGGATGGCTCCCAAAGGGACTGTGGACCATGAGCTTCACTTGTCCTACACGGTGGCCATTGTCTCAAGCCTGGATCCATCCCAAAGACTCATTTCTGCTCTTTGTTCTTGGTTACAAGTTCATTTAACCTGTATTTTTCTAGTAACCTGATGTGAAAATGTACTTCCCATTGTTCTGTCTCCCACCACCCCTTAAATCTCATGTATCTGCTTAGGATTTTGCCTTTCAGTGTGTGTTGCAATTTGCCACCTTCACAACGCTGCCGTTTTCCTGGTACCCCCCTCCATCTCCAAAGATGACAGCTGTCATTTCCAAGGCAGCTGAGTCGTTTTTCTGCCTTTCGCAAACACACATTTCTGTATTTCTGTTCTGCTGTGACTAATAGAGGTCAGCTACAAAGTACTGTGCAGAAATTGTTACATCTCACAGAAGATGGAGGGATTTGTGTTTGCTGTAGGGCAGGACCAGACTTCAAACCAACAGCAGAAAATGATAGGCAAGCTCTGAGCACAGGATTCACACTGATGGGGAACTCAGGGTCACTCCCAAAGCTCGCTATGTTGGACACTGCAGATAAGAAGCTTGGAGATCCTTTTGAGGGGACTGTCGTCCATGCTTTTAGGTCTCAGGGGCATATTAAGAGGTGGGAACAGCAAAAAAAAGTCCAAACATTACTTGCCACTGAGTGGTACTTACTACCTTTCTTTTTTTTTTGGTGGGTTTTTTTGTTTGTTTTCCCCCGGGACAGTGCTGGAGTGAATGTGGGAAGCAGAGCAGATGGAGCTGGAGCCGAGGTGGGCACCAGCCCACCAGCCCCACTCAACTCAGCAGCTCCAAAGCAGTGCCTCTTTGCATAGCACAGAAAGACAAGTAAAACACGTAGACCAGGCATTTCTCCACATTCTTCTCACTCATCCGACAGCTAACACCAGGCAGACTCCAATTATAACAGCTACCTTACAGACAAGATAATCTTTTCCATTCCTTCAAGATTTCTGGAAGGCTCTGTAATTTCTACACGCATGTTTCATAAAAACTTTTGTAAATACAGTCATTGTTCAGCACAGTTCTTCACCTTGAACATCCATTTGTAAAACCAAACCTATAATTAATATATTGGTAAAAGCCATAGCCTGGGGTCAGTAGAGTTCATTGCAAAACTCCCCACTGATTTTACTGGGTACGGGATTCGGGGATTTTTAGTTTTACTTTTTTTCTGTGAGGAACCCAATGTATCGATTATGAATGAGTGCCATGTCTTTGCAGAGGTCTCCTTTTCCTTCCTAGATCAGCCTTTCTTCATCTAAAGCATCCTGAAGCTATTCCTTCTTTCATTAATCAGGTTCATCAAGTAGCTAGTGGCAGTGTAGGATGGATCAGACCACACCATTTCAACCCTTCCTCTCCCAGCCAACTTCCAATGATGCTTTCCCAATCCTTCCTAGCCAGCAGCATTGGACCTTTGTCTCCTACCTATCTCCCTGGTTCCATTTATGTAACATCCATTTATCTTTTTTTTCTTTTTCCTCCTTCACAAGAGGGGGAAAAAAGGACTTTTTATTGCTTTTACAGACAGTAGGTAAAAATAGAGCGATAAAATTTTGATTGGAACCTGATGGCAAAGGTTTAGGAGGAAGAAAGTAGAAGAATAAAGAAATAAAAATAAAAAAAAAAACAAAAAAAAGACAAACAACAAAATACCCATTGAATTTTTGCATATCCAGAGAAACTTAAAGCATATGTGTGTAATACAATGGAGTTCAACAATTAGGAAAATAAATTTCAAAGTTTCAAAATCTGTTGAAAAAAAGGCACTTGCAAAATCCTTACTGAAGAAAGCAGGATGAGGATATTTAGTATGATACTAATACATAGTGAATTTTATTGATGTAATTCAGTTAATGGAGTTATACAGTATTAAGCCTAGTTAAAGTTTTAATATAACTTAAATGACTTGGATAGGAGTGATTAGGAATGATGAAACCTCTGGAGGTCATCTAAGCTAACCTCCTTTTCAAAACTGGACAAAGTTGTAAGATACATTGGGTGCAAGCTGGAACACAGGAGATTCCAATATGAGAAAAAAACTTCTTTGGTGATGGTGACAGAGCACTGGAACAGGCTGCCCAGAGAGAGTGTGGGGCCTCCTTCTCTGGAGACATTCAAAACCCACTTGGATGTGTTCCTGTGTGATCTGATCTAGGTGTTCCTGCTCCGGCAGGGGAATTGGACTAGATGATCTTTTGAGGTCCCTTCCAATCCCTGATATTCTGTGATTCTGTCATTCTGTGAAATACCTGAAGGGTGACAGCAGTGAGAGTGGGGTTGGTCTCTTCACATTGGTGACAGGTGACAGGATGAAGGGAAATAGCCTCAACTTGTGCAAGGGGAGGTTTAGGCTGGATATCAAGAAAAACTTCTTTACAGAAAGGGTTGTTAAGCGCTGGAATAGGCTCCCTGGGGAGGTGGTTGAGTCACCATCTCTGGTTTTAAACACATCTCTGGATGTGTTTAAAACTGTTTGCATGTGATGCCTGGGGACATGATTTAGCCGAGGGTTGTTAGAATTAGGCTAGTATGGTTAGGTTGCAGTTGGACTTGATTTTGAATGTCTTTTCCAACCTGAGGAATTCTGTGATTCAGTGATTCTATACAGAAAAAAATGTACTCTTACGTTGCATAAAGTGAGAATTAATCACAGAATCATAGAATCACAAGGTTGGAAACAACCTGCAAGATCATCTAGTCTAACCGTCCTCCCATTACCATTGCTACCACAAGCCACTAAACCATATCTTGTAGCTCCTCATCCAGACGCCTCTTGAACACTGCCTCCCTGGACAGGCCATTCCAGTGCCTGACCACTCTCTGAGAGAAAAAGTTTTTCCTTATATCTAACCTAAACCTCCTCTGGTACAACTTGTGGCCATTTCCTCGGGTCCTGTTTGTTGCCTGGGAGAAGAGGCCAAACCCCTCCTCATCACAACCTCCCTTCAGGAAGCTGTAGAGTGCAATGAGGTCTCCCCTGAGCCTCCTCTTCTCCAGACTAAACAATCCCNACATCCCCTACTTTTTAAAAAAAAAGAAGAAAAAAAACTATTTAAGTGCTAATTAACATACTTTAAAAAATACCCAGACTGCAGCAGCGCTAGGTAGAGCTGTCAGAAAAAGCACTAAACTTATGCTCTTGCCAGTTACATGAGAATTTAAGTGTCTTTTCAGCGCTGCAATTCTGTATGAAAAGGATATTGCTATGGCAACCCTCGCTGTTCGTGACATGTGTGCCACAAAGTCGGAGCGACACGCAGCAATTGCAAATGCACTCCCAGCCAAGCCAAGGCTGGACAAACGACTCCCAGCAGCCCAGGACAGCCTTTTGGGCCAAAGATGAGCAAATTATCAACAAATTCTGAGCACCCCAAAGACGACTCTGTTGGCTTAGCCATAAAAAAATAAAAATTAGTAAAAGGTGTGTAATTAAACAGATTGGCACGCAGGGAATGATTTGAAGTGGCTGTGATTGTTCTAGCCTGAGAGAGGCTTTGATTTGGCTTGGCTTGGGAGCAAATGAAATTAAGGCAGTGTAAGCATTGCTTAACACAAGCTGTCCTGTGCTTGTTGGGAAGGTCCCCCATGGCGGGACCGATCCTCAATGGGTGGGACTTGGCTTATTGCTTCTGCCTGGAACAGGGCTGCTTTGCTGTTAGCCATTTGTGGCTTTGAAGGCACATCCCAGTGTTCAAGCAACACAAGGCATCTGCTTCTGGAGAAGTTAATGAGGAAAAAAATAGTTATTTTTCCTGTTTGATGGGTATTCACAAATGTGCCAGTGACTGTTCTGGGCACCCCATGCTGACAGGCTCACAGACTCCTCAGGACAAGGGCCGTCCATGAGTAGAAGGGGTGGAGGTGGGAGACCTGACTACTCGCACTGAACCCAGGGAAGCTAGAGCTGAATGTTTGGGCATCGTGTGCTCAGAGGTTTGGTACACGATGTTCAGTGTTTGTTGGGAGCTCACTTTGGATATGATGAACTAGTAGGGCTGGATGTTAGTAGCTTCACAACAGAAATTTCCATCAACTCTGTGATAGAACAGATACGTACATATGCACTGTTTTAAGCTGAGACCAAGTAAATGAGTTTTTTTGGTCCTTCTCCCATAAGACATAGAATAGTGAGGAAGTGAATCAAGAACAGATAAAAAGCATTCCTAAGGGTGCTATTTGAGATGGATAAAGTCTTTCTGACAGATTTGGATGAGCCAAAGTACCTACTGGCAAACACTTTATTCTATGGAAAGAACACGCATCTTTCTACCTGCTGCAAAAGACCAAAACATCTCCTGGGACACACAGAGGACTGTCCAAAGCCATCCAAGGTCCGGTGCTGGCTTTGCTTGGGATGACACAATGCTTTGTGGGGTGCCCGGTACACAGAAACTTGCAGCTTTTTCCATGAAAGACTCCCTTATCCTGCACGTAGCACACACGTGCACAAGCAAATAGCTCTGCCAAGGGCTGTCATCACACAAAAGCAAGAGGTTCACAGTCCCGAGTCAGACTTAGTTCTGCGAAGAGAGAAGCAGTAGGAGGAATATATTAAGATCATTAAGAATGAAGTTCCCTATTTTATCCACCCGTGTAATAAATTATTTAGTTTCTGCTTTATGGATGACTATTTGAAAGAAGAAAAACCAACTCTTCTAAAATGAGAATCTGATAAAGTATCTTTTATCTTGGCTCTGAATCATGCTTACATTCCATAGATGAAGATGTACAGAACTTGCTGGCTTTCGATCTATTATTTTACTGTACCGAGTTCTGACAGTGCAATTACATTTCCTTGGCATCACTTAGAACCTATTACTTTCTCAGGAGCTAAGGAATTTAATACAGAAAAAGAAAAGGCTCAAAACACTTTTATCTTGTTGGTTGTTATCAAGAACAAATCTTGTTTATCTCCAGTTCAAGTAGGATATTTTAGGCGGCTCTACAAAATGTAGAGATTCACCAAAAGCAAGACAGACAGAAAATCTGACAACAACACTTTAATTGGAAGAATACTTTACTCCTATCTCTCCAGTGGCAAAAGTCTGAAAAACTGTCTCTATTTGGTATCTTCACTAGTAAAGAATTTCAGCCCCAGAAGGGAGGAGAAGAGAGGAAATAGGAGAATAAAGTAAATCCTTTGAATCTAAAGATCAACTCTTGACAATTTGATCATGAAAATACCTTAGGATTTGTATTTTCTGTCAAGACAGACCAAAATAACTTTGTAGCCTTGAAGAGCATTATTAAATGAAACTTCTATTTTCCATCCAGTTATTTTTGTACAGCTGCTCATGGCCAGTCTTTGCCAGCATCACAATAAGCATCTTCAACCTTTGCTGATCGTACAACATGTTAGGTGAGCTCCAAACTGCAACCTTCCATTGTCAGCTGGTCTTCTGTCTTCATTGGCCAGCAAGTAGACATTTGGCTGTCCCATTTGAAGCTGTTGAGCTTGCTCTAGTAGGTATCCCTCTGGTCTTGCCAGCACTTAGGCATGTCTTGTCTGTCCTATGAGCAGTCCCACCAAACCCAAACCATGCTGCCAACGTGTTTGCAGCATCAGGCCCCCGGGGTTGCCATTGGACAGCAATCTTCAAATAAAGGCACATTCCACCAGCCCAAGAATAACATTACGTTTCCCACCATCTCTGTCAGAGGAGCCAAAGTTATTTCAGCTTCATGCAGCAGCTCTTGTTCTCTCAGATTTTAATTGGGGTGGTGGGATGAAAAAAGCTGAAGTTCCTCTCGGACTCCAGAGTAAATGAGAAGTAACTCATTAGAGTTAATTGGCTTAAACTGGGATAAGCCCAGAATCCAGCCTGTTGCCATTTAATCCATGCTAGGATCTAAGTAATCGATAACTCTTGATTCATCTCTAGGAAGTGTTTCATTAATGCATTCATCTCCTTCTTGTCATCGTTTCATCTCTCACTGGTTTCAAGCCATTTACCATCCACAGTTGAAAACTGACCATTTCTGCTTGTTAACAGAAGACATGGCATTTTGATTAAAGACAACAACTCACAAAGTCAGCAGCATAATAGTAAAAAATAAAAAATAGAAATCACTTTGTACAAAACACTGTAAATATTAATATAAATTAACTTGGCATGCAACTTAAATAAATCCTATGTTATTGCAAGTTACCCAAGTGTATAAAGACGTGTATAAAAGGAAAACCGAATGCCATATGTATCGGCTGTTTCCTCTAACCAAACACTACTGTAAATATATAATCTGTATAAAAAGATTTTAATTTTACCATTATTTATGCAATAGAAATAAAGGTTTTTTTCTTTTGATGAAGGATGAAGTTTTTTTCCCCCTCGTTTTGAAGCAGTCATTGATATTTATTCATGCCCAAGTACAAGAGCAAAAGCTAGATTTGCATAAAATATTAGGACAGAGCCCCTTTCTTCCTTCTGAGAGATACATGAACATTTGAGTTTTTTATTTTGCTTTGAAAATAGATTTACATATTTTAAAGGCTGTTATTACAAAAAGAGCTCCTGGCTGAATAGATGCCTTGGCTGTTCAGAGCTAAGATCAATGCTTCAAGAGCAAAACAGATGCACAGGACTCATTAGCATGCCAAAGAGATGAATTTCACTTCTCTGGACGTGATGGAAGTCAGAACCAGGACTGGTGCGGTTGGTGGGCACCACACGCAGATCTCGAAGAGAAGGGTCAGGCCATGCCGCGTGCTTTTCCTTGGCACTTGCTTAAAGACTCAAAACCACATTTCTTAGACCTACTGGGGAGTCAGGGCCTGTTTCCGAACTCAGGTGGGCCTGAGTCCAGTGTGTTGCTGCTGGGAAGAGTACACTGACCACAGGTTTTAATCCTGGCTCTGCTGCTGCCAAGGCCTCATGCTATGAGAGCTGTTCTGTGTAGCTTAACCACACTCGTGTGTACTGAACAGCAGCTGTTCTCGTAGCAAATCCACATCTCTCCATTTCACTGTAGGCCATTTCCCACAGCTACTGGTTCTCAATATGTCCACCACGTGCTGCAAACCATTTGGCTGGAGGAGAGAAGGATGAGGTTGATGATTGTCCCCAGCTTGCAGTGGTGCCTAAATTAAAGTTTGAAAGGAAAGAGCTGATAGAGCAGTCTTCATCCAGGTGGACCCATCACAGTGGATGGACTGCTGGGAGAAACAGTGCAACCCCGAAGCTCCCATGTTGCCCATATGGAGAATATCTTCTCCACCTTGTCCTTGGAATCGAGCTGTACTGCTTTCCCTAGACCTGACCATTTTTGCAGTTCTGGTTCCTTCATTTAAACTCTAAAAAATGAGTGTTTTTCCCCAAACAGCGATACGTATCACACTCCATTTCATGGATTCATATTATTTATTAATTGTAAGTATTTGGATGACAGCCTGGCGGCTCAGACAGTGTTCCTTATTTCTGGAACCATCACAATTTTTGATATGAGCAATTATCTGTCCGTGGATTACCACTGAAAAGCAAGTGGAAACATGTTTACAAAATTCGTGATCCAATAGTAAAAAAAATGACACTGCACACTCTATTTGACCTTTTATGTTATGTAAGTGGGGAGCAGCTTAATGAATGGCTTAAGAGAGAGCTTGAATTCGTTATAGGAATGAATCAAATGTATTACAGGAATTCCTATATATTTCTCATAGGAAAGAGTGAGTAATCAAAGGAATTCACTGTTGGTAGGAGATAGTGGTTCTACATCCTTCTGCTCTTAAAGAAGAGCAAACTCTGCTCATACTCTGAGTGTTGGAGTCCATGTGCTCAATGGAAGCACAAGTTTGCACATTGCATTTCAGCCACCAGAACAGATCAGGAGTTAAAAACTCACTGCATCACTGCCCTCGGCGAGGAGAAGCACAGTGCAGCTGGTAGGATACCACTGGGAAATCTTCACTGGCTGAAGGGAGAAAACAAACTTTAAAATAGAAAAACATACCACATCCAGACTGAGACCAAACTGCTCTATCCCACCACACAAAGAGCCTGCAAACAGGCTCCAGGTTTGCCAAAGCTGCTTTAGCTCACATGTTATTTCAGTGCCATCTACACAACAGAGGAAAATAGCCCCATGCTTCAGCTGTACCTCCAGGAGGTTTTAGGTATTGGATGCCATGGGAGAACTGTGCGGGTCCGATCCAGCTCCTGGGAAGTCAATGGAAACATTCCCAGACTTGGTGGGATTTGGATTAGGTCATCATACAGCGCAGTATTTCACACCCTGGCTCTTTGCTTTGTTTAAATGGAGTCTAGCCAAGGCCTCAAATTTAATTACTGGAATACAAATAGTGAAGAAAGCAAGCTTTCTGTAGTCAGAATAAAATTCAGGCATGGCCCCATTTATATCTGCTTGCCATCAATGGGCTCCTGATGCTCAAAGCTCCCGGCAGGCAGTGGCTTCAGTCAGACACGATGCCTTCCTCCAGTGATGTACACTGTGCCCATCACCCTGCAGGATGGCTCAGATCACATCCACTCATTGAACACTTCTTCCTGATTAACATCTATAGAAAGTATTTGCTAATGCAAATCCAGAGGCAGTAATTTATTTGGTGAAAGCTAGTTAATCCTGGGAAGGCTTTTCCCTGAAAGTATGGACTTAATATCATCTTGTTTTAATTGCTTCTTTGAGAGTTTTTTTTAAATCAAAAACATTTTAATTAAAAAATTTGCCAAGACAATCTTCCAGATCTTTCCCCATTTATTCTCCCTTCCACCAAAATTATCAGTACATTTGTAAAGTTCTAAAGAAAGTAATTACAGCAGATGTTGATCGCTGCTGCTCGCACTGAGGCTGCTGCATGCTGCACATCAGTCCCCCAACTTCTACTTCTTTTCAACTTTCTGAAACAGCACATTCTGTACTAAAAATTTCCATTTTTAATCTTTACTCAGAAAGGAGGCTGTCTGTTGAGGAGCTGGGATGCTTTCATGCCAACTGCTAAGCATACGGGAGATTGAGGGGGGAAGAAGGGGAAAGAAAGGATACAATTAAGGAACTAATAATACAGATGCGGAGATCTGGGCAATAAACAGCAAAGAAATGGTTGAAAGCTGGTGATCCCATCGCCATCTGTTCTTCGTGTCACTGGCTATAAGGGAATGACCAATCCAACACAAACCATTCTATCATTCTATGACTTTACTGTTCCTATAACACCATTTACAGTGAGTAAAGACCCTACCACCACCTCCCCAAAGGGCAGGAGGATAAATCCTCCTGGAAATGCCACGAGTGCCCACAGTATTATGAGTGTGGTAGTATCAGACTGAAGATGCCAAGTGTATGCCTGCCACACTGTAATAAATGTCTTTTAACCCCAATTTCTGTTTAGATCTCTATTTGCCTGTAATGAGCTGGCTTTAGAGTAAGCTGTCAAAAACAGTTCTCATGTAATGACAGAAAACTGAGATAATCACAGGCCAACCAAACTGTCACTACAGAGACAAATGCAGTGCAACAGCATAACCACTGGGTCAGCAACCTGTAGCATGATGCCGATGATGCTGGCAAGCACATTTTCTGTGTCCTGTGGCTGCACAGATAGGACTGGGAACAGCTTCAAGCATTCAGCGGTGCTCCCTGGATTGCTTGCTGGCGGAGGATTGTTTCTAGGCTTCAGCTAAAATGTAGACAAGGACAAATAGTGGAAACTCTGGGATGGATAAGTTGTGCAAAAGCTCCAGCTCTTATAACATCGTAAAGTAGTTCCTTAAAAATTCAAGAGTTTGCCTCAGCCCATCAGTTTTCAGCCCCTGTCCTTCTGAAGCTAGCAAGCCTGATCAGTCAGTAAGGTCCTGTTCCAATGGAGAAGCCAAAAAAAGCCCTCTGCACAGGCCCCACGTGTCTGGTTTTGACTCATCAGTCACTAGTCAAAGTTCAACACAGCTCTGAGAGCTGCAGGACTGGAGGGCTGAACTTCACACCCACAGATCCTAGGGCAAAACCACCACTATAAATACCTGCATTAGAGATCTCCAGTTATGGGCTTCTCTAGCTTATGGTGACGCTCAGACTCATCTTGACTCCCAGGACAGCCACCGGGACAAAGCAGAGACAATTCTCAGTCCCAAGGAGAACATAGAACCATAGAATCATTAAGGTTGGAAAAGACCTCTAAGATCATCCAGCCCAACTGTCCACCTACCACCAATAGTGCCCACTGACCACGTCCCTCAGTGCCACATCTCCATGGTTTTTAAACATCTCCATGGACGGTGACTCCACCACCCTCCTGGGCAGCCTGTTCTGGTACCTGACCACTCTGTTGGAGAAGCAATGCTTCTTAATATCCAACTTGAACCTCCCCTGGCGCAGCTTGAGGCCATTCCCTCTCTTGTTACTGAGTGTTGCTGCTACTGAGCCATGCCCTGATTCTTCAAGTCCCAACCTGCAGGGTGTTCTACAGCAAACATTAAAACCTCCAGAGTGAACGATTCCAAATGGAGGGGCTGAGAGACCCCCAGCTTTGTCATATGAACAGTACCACTGTAATAAGCATAATCACTGCGTGTTGTACGGAAAACCTCTCCAGTGATTGCTGTTTGCAGAGGCTGATTAAATATAAATTAAACTCATCTGCATGTTCAGCATGCTATGTGAAATGAATAGCAAGAGCATCCTCCTGACTGGCCCAGCAGCATGTTTGAGGTGATCAGCCCCAGGGATGTATGCACACACAGGCTGCTTTGTGTGCTCAGACAAGCATCAGCAACCTTGGCATCTGCATGTTATCATAATTAAAAGAGCATGGAGCTGCATAGGGGGGGGATCAGGTGGAGGTTAGGGAAAGGTTCTGCTCCAGGGGGCAGTGGGCATGGAACAGCTCCCCAGGGCAGGGGGCATGGCCCCGAGCTGCTGGAGCTCAAGGAGTGGCTGGACAACGCTCTGAGACATAGGGTTTGGGTTTGTGTGGTGCTGTGTGGGGCCAGGGGTTGGATTCAGTGGTCTTTGTGGGTCTCTTCTAACGTTGGATATTCTATAATTCTATGATCGTATGTCTTACTGCTAAATCTGAAATGTCATCCAAATCAAGGCCCAGGGAATTGTGTTGTCTCTAGCTTACAGAAGAGTGGTACTGACTTGGAGCACCCTGCATGTGAGAGCTCTTTGGACAACCCATGGCTTTCTCCTGGAGATAGATCTCTTGACCTTAGTCTGAAGGCAAGACTTGCTAAGAGAAGCGAGAGGGTAACTGATTTCCCAAATTCTACGGTCAGAAATTGAAAACACAGACTCCAAGATATTATAATTATTTTTTTCTCTATCTATTTCTAAGGAGGACTTTGTTTAAGAAGTTGCCTGGAGACTCTGTGAACAGCCAGACCAGGGAAGATGCACGAGGAAGCTTATGACCAAAGCCATAGGATCTGAGGAAGGCGGGATGTTTGTACTCAACGCGCTGAGCCAGCTCCTACACTGCTGGTGCCAATTTTAGTGTCTTCTCTCATTTCAAACCAGAAAGAATCTAAAAGCCTGAAAAATACTGAAAATGGAATTTGCTTCTTACGCTGAAAGAAAGCTCCAGGTACCAAAAACAGGATCCAGATTACGCCCTGCCAACACAGTCCTGCCAAAAGTAAATGCATTTGCAAGTGTATAACCCATATTTTAATCTTGAAGTCCTTCAGCCACCTACTCTGAATATTTTTTATTACTTGAACTCAATTTCAAGAGGCAATTTTAAAATAAAATAATTGTCCTACTCGTTTGGAGGCTGATCACTGATTCACTGGCTTTTGGACAAATGAAAATAGCAATTCTTTTTAAACGGTTTTCCCCTACAAATAGGAGAAACAAGCATCAGTTCAGAGGACAGAAGAGAAGAAACAATTGAAGAGGGACTACACTGTGCCAAAACAGAAGAAATGTTGGGCATATGGGTTTGCTTATGCTGGTCTCTAAAGGGCTCTAAGAAAGAAAGAGATGATAGCATATTAGGGGTACTGCGAATCATTGTTATTTCTTGGGAAAGTAGTTACAGTGCTGCCATGATAAATTGCTTCTGCGAATTCAGGGTACACACTGTTGACATCTGTCAGGCAGGAAGCTGGATGTAGATCACAATAGTAATTATTCCAGCATTTTTAACCGAATCAGAGGAGTGAACTTGCACAAATAAAAAGGCTCCTTTATGTAGAAGCTGCCAAGTTTAAAATCAATTCCTGGCTTTTCAGAAACCCGAAGCAACCCCGAGCAGCCTAGGTAAACACCACGTTTCTCTTACAGACTTGCTGAACTCCTAACCCGACCCCGCAGAAAGCCCTGCTTCAGCACAAGGGTTGTTACTGCACAATCACACCAACCCCGTGCTGCCATAGAAGGATTAACACTTAATTATTTCTCAGTTTGTTTTACGAAATATCGACATGCTGCTTCCTTCGCAATAAGCCATAAAGACATCATCCCTGCTGCATGCAAGGGGAGCTCGCTGGTGTTTATTTACCCATCCCTTTCTCTAGGTTCGGCTCTGAAATTGCTACTGAACGCCCCGGGCTGAGCTAAGCAGATACCAGCAGGTAGAGCTAACAGCCAGTGTTAATAAAAATCAATGGAGCGTTCTTACAAGGCAAACTGTTATCCCTTTACAGCTCACAGCCTCCTTGCTCTGACAAGATGATGATCAACAGATGTGGAAGCATCAGATGGAGGCAGCTCCAAAAAGCTGTCGCGTTACACATCCTCTTACAATCGAAAACATCTGATTTATGCATTCATAGACATTTCTTAATGCTTTGGGGATGCTTTATCTCGTTGGCCAAACAAATCCATTCATGTCTGCATCACTTCAAAGTGCGAAACAATGTGTTATTATAGTTACAGTGACCCTGGTGATATCAGAAACCTTCCAGTCGCAGTGACTTCACTAATGAAAATCCTTTGTATTGAAACAGTCCAGCTTTGTAAAGGTCTTACTGTGTGACAAAGAAGCCTTGGGATAACCGCATCCTCGTGGCCTTCCAACCACGCTCCTGTCCAAGACATGATCTCACCACAGGGCTCTGCTGCCTTTTGCTGAAACAATGCCTTCTTCTGTATCCCAAGGAAGTTGTTCACTTCTCTGGCATGCTAAGGTAGGGTTTCAGGAGCAGAGATTGCAGTTCACACCTCTATGCTAATCTAAACCAGGAGCAACTGCCTGCCTTTACTGAGCAACAGCAAAGATATGCTTAGAAATAGCCATCTGCCTTCTTGCTCTCTGTCTGAAAAAATAGGGCTGGGAATTACTTTTCCATTGGCTTTCGCAGCCAGAATTAGGCTGCACACACCCAGGAGCAATGGGTCTGCTGTACATCAGCACAAGAAACCTACAGCAACAGCTCATAGGCTGCCAGAAGCCCCATATTGTCGCCAGTCCCACCAAGTTACAGCCATGGGGACGGGTTGGTCAAAGCATGGAGGCCAGCTGGCATGGGAGCCTCAGAGATTTATCTCAATTATGGTACAAAACATCTCTATCAAGGGATGTTCACCTTAACCGCTGCCATCCAGATTACGTTGGTTATTAGGGAAGGTTACAGTGAGGCACAGGTGGCACAGGCAGTTCTAATAAATGTTTAAAGAGCTGTTCATCCACATGATGCTTTAGACTCTCCCGAGTCACAGCTGCTCATACAGGAAGAGTGGCTCAGCTGCAGGCATCTCAGCTCTCTACTCATCTACCTCTAACAACCCCAAGCCTGTCGCTGTGTCTTTAGCTGTTAGGAAAGAAATGATAGGCTAACCCTTAACAGTTCTCCTCAGGCTGTATGAGTCTGTGAGCATCCTAAGCACCAAGACAAATCTTCCCACTTAACAAACAGCTCAATTTTCTCTGCTCACCACTCTCCCCGACCCCTCTGGTTAGAGCTGATATCAAAAGTGAATGATGCCAGATGAGATAGAGACTGAGTAAGCGCAGGTATTTCTCTATTTATATTGATCCCCATTTATCTTCCAATAGATCCAAACGCTTTATTTTTCAGAATCTGATCGATAACTCCACGTGACACACTTGACCCAACTTCCTATTTCCACAGATCTTTCTCAGGAACAGAGCTGACCTAAGCAGCAAGTTGAGAATGCATGGTCATTCTGAGCTGTATAAATTCCAGGTGTCATTTTCCATTGCAAGAGCAAATGAGTGTAAGTAGCACCGTCTGCATCTCATGTGGAGAGTGAGAAAAGCATATTCTTTTCACTGGATTTGGTTTTCCTATTACTCTCTGCATATAGAAGAGCTACCCTTAATTAATGCAAACTTATTATGAAATTAGAGCACCAATATAATTAAAGCATTGATTAAAAAGTCAATAAAACAACCAGCTAAACCTCTTTTGAAAGTGGAGCAATATGAATGCTACTTGATTAAATATTACAATTCAGTCAATATTTTTATCTATTCAATTGTATTGACTTAATTTCGACGTGAAGCTGGAAATAAGCATCTCTTGGGACTTAATTATGTTAGTTTTGCTTTCTTTGTTGTTTTCTTGTTTGTTTGTTTGTTTTGATATTTCCTAAACTTCTGACAGAGCAGATCTTCCATCCCAGGGAGCCATATTCCATGAAGATAATTTATGGGTAATTAGGAGTTCTGGTAATTGTGTTTAGATCTGAAAATTAACTTTAAGAAATCCATCATAGCTATAAAAAGTCATTTTTCCTTTAAGACAGCCTCCATTATGAGTTTGTTATTGAACGTGGCAGCTAGCTCAAATCAATGGCTGTGTTTTAAATTTACCAAAGGTCATTCTGCTGCTTAGTGAAGACATTTGCCCTCCCTCTTTCACAAGCACTGAGAGAAACGCTGCTGCAACCTCCTAACCAACCTCCAGCTCCTCAGTGACACACAAGGAAGCCACATCTTTCCATTTACCTCTAGCACTGGATGGATCTGCAACACAAAAGGCTCACGAAGAGGTCTGCGTTTCCTTTCTAGGAAGCACTGACCCTCTAAGAGCCTAGCCCAAGGCAGAAGGCACAAGATAAAATGGGGGATGCAACCCATACTCTCACATTCAGCAGTAAGTGAGATAAGTCAAACTTCTCTGCGCAAGAACTACAGGGAAGTTTTTCCTGAAGGGAATAAAAACTGGGGAGAAGGTGTGTCGAGGGAAAGGTTGTAGAAGGAAGAACAGAGATGTCAACTCAGATCAAGCATCCCACCTCCTCTCTCTCAAAGATGAGAAAAACTCCCACCATCAGAGGAAAACTCAGCTGAGGGGCTCTTCAGCCTCAGGTGGCCATACTCACCTGCTTCTCTATCCTCATCCCCCATATGAAACTTTCTTTTGGTTGCCATCTGAACCCAGAAGTCCGCAAGAGGATAGATTGTGACCACAGGCACACCATGAGCACATTCATACCAGGTTAGAATCGACCCCAGGATGCAAAAAGACCACCCTGCAGCAGGCTGGCACCAGCACCCATCCAATGGGGCATGGCTGTCCTCACCAGGCTGCCCCTTACTGGTATGGAGCACTGGGGGGAAGCAAGATAGAGTTCAAACAACAGTGCTGCAGATTGCAATCCTTCTGGAATACCTCTGAAGATGATTTCTGTGTGTTTCCCTCCATAATTGTAACAATCATAATCATAATGATAGAATAACCTGGGTTGAAAAGGACCACAATGATCATCTAGTTTCAACCCCCTGCTATGTGCAGGGTCACCAACCACCAGACCAGGCTGCCCAGAGCCACATCCAGCCTGGCCTTGAATGCCTCCAGGGATGGGGCATCCACAGCCTCCTTGGGCAACCTGTTCCAGTGCGTCACCACCCTCTGTGTGAAAAACTTCCTCCTAATATCTACCCTAAACCTCCCCTGTATTAGTTTAAAGCCATTCCCCCTTGTCCTATCACTATCCACCCATGTAAACAGCCATTCCCCCTCCTGTTTATGCACTCCCTTCAGGTATTGGAAGGCCACAATGAGGTCTCCCCATACCAAGGACTGGAGTGATGCTTCTTCATGGGGAACGCTGGCTGAAGCAAGGTCGGTGAGATTCTGGCATTTTCTGCTCCCTCCCCAGCACAAACCATTAACACCTTGAGTAATGTTTGGGAATGTCAGAAAGGCTGGAGGAGGCCACGTGCCCAGCTTCTCCCATAAATTGTCTGGGGTGAAGAAAGCAAGCCTGTTCTTGAGGTTATCAAGACATTTCTAAATGTTGGTTGCAAGACAGATGGGCATTTTTGGAACAAACAAAGTTGTGCTTCAGAATTTTGCAGGCCTTTTCTCTGAATAATCAGCATGGCCTCATTTGCCATTTCTTTTTCCCCTATGGTATACTCCAGTTCTTTTTACCCAGGGAAACACAGTAACTATGAAGTAAGCACCAAAGCACAGATGAAAGAGAGGGAAAGAGTCACTTTTCCAGAGCAGTTTTTGCACAGCATTTGCATATGATCCTTAATTGGGCCTGCAGGAACATTTGATCTCTCTCAAGCGTGCAGTTATCTCTGCACACCCACAGACTATGCCTGCACCTCCCAGAGCAGAGCTTGCCTTACATACAAATACGTATATCTGCACCAGGAAGATATCTTGAGATCTCTTGGGGCAATCAGAGAGCAGTCATGGGTCTAACACCACAGGAGGGAAGTCCTGTCTATCTGCAATGTCCGATGTGGCCAAGCAGTGCAGGGCAGAGTTTTTACAATGGTTTTCTTCAAATAAAACCAAGGTAGTTTGAAAATTGCTGCTTTGTCAGATGTGGTAAGTGCAGCTCCTCTGTCTGCAGAAAGATTGGAGCTCATTGGTGACATTTCCCAGTTCCCCTGTTAGGAGGCATCCCTTGGCAAAAAAAAAAACAACCAACAACAACAACATAAATCAGCATCCAAAGAGAGGTCTTCCTCTTTTTTCTCTTTTCTCTTTTCTCTTCTTTTCTCTTCTTCTTCTCTTCTTTTCCTTTCATTTTTCATTTCCTTTTCCCTTGCCTTTCATTTCCTCCCCTTTCCTCTCTTTCCCTTCCCTTCCCTTCCCTTCCCTTCCCTTCCCTTCCCTTCCCTTCCCTTCCCTTCCCTTCGCTTCCCTTCCCTTCCCTTCCCTTCCCTTCCCTTCCCTTCCCTTCCCTTCCCTTCCCTTCCCTTCCCTTCCCTTCCCTTCCCTTCCCTTCCCTTCCCTTCCCTTCCCTTCCCTTCCCTTCCCTTTCCTTCCCTTCCTTTCCTTTCCCACCGTTCTTTTGCCTTCCTTTCTTTTCCTTTCACCTCCCACCCTCTCTATGGAATGGATGCACAGCAAGCTCTGAGCTGGACTTGAACACAGAAAATCTAAAATTGTCACTAGTTCCGCTGAGATAGGAGCTTCAAGAAAACAGGTGCCCATTGCTGTTGTCACCACTTTCAGGAAGGACACTGAAGCAGTTTAATGTTAGAAAGGCAAATCAAAGCCCAAGTGAGCTTTGAGATTGCAGCAAACATGCTCTACTGTAATTTAGAGCATGGCAGAAATGATGTTCTGGCATGCATGTGAGATGCTAAAAAAGGGTACTGTGTGTCATCTTCCAGTCTGAGTTTAAAAACAAACAAATTTGCAAAACAAGAACAAAAACAACAACAACAAGAGACGCAGGACTCCAGAAGGTAAGCTTACCCAGGGGATATCAGTGCCTCATGCACTGAAAGCAGCATCTGAAAAAGAAAAGAAAAAAAGAAACAAAACAAAGAACAAAAAGACACACACACACACACACACACACACACACACACAAAACAGTTTATGACATCTAGTGGTAAAAGAAGCCATGCACGCAGGCTCTACCACTGCACAGAGCCCTGCAGGACACTCTTATGCCAGTCATGAGAGCCAGGCTATTTCTGGCAGTGAATTCACTGTACTTACGTCTGCACTTCTTGACAATAATCTGTGTGCAAAGTGCAGACTCCTACTTTGCAGGTCTATCAGAAGTCAATGCGCTACATGCAACGGGTGAGCGCTTGCAGCTCCTCCACCAGCTATGCTGCACATGGAAAACAGCCCTCTGCGTGGGCAGATATCATAGTGACAATAGCAGGTAGCTCCAGCTCAAACCCAGATATCTGTGAGCTTTTATCATCAACCTTGTTGCTGGCTTCTGAGAAATGATGATTGGCTGCACCCCCTATTCTTCTGGTTTGGAAAGAGAAGGCCAACTATTGGCATTGTTTCTAGATACTCTTGTACAAAGTTGGGCTCGATGATCCTTATGGGTCCCTTCCAACTCGGGATATCCTACGATTCTATCATTTTAAGATTCTGTGAAAGTACTGTGATCATAACGCATTGTTACTTCAGGATATGAGATGACTTCAGCTTTTTTAGGTCGTTTGGTGCTCCCATCCATCACATATGAGCTGCCCCAGTCCTGCAGAATAGCATGTCTGGAAGAAACCAACGGACCTGAACACAGCTCTGTAGCAAAGTCTCTCCTAGAGCATAACTTCACCTCTGCCAGACTTATTATGGAATGCAGCTGTGTTATTCCTTCAGGAATCTGATCCAAATCTGGACCTTTGGTAGACCCCCACCACCAAAACATGGGCTCTGTAGGGTGTGAGAACCAAAGCACCTTGCTCTAAGAGCATCCTGCATCTCAGGGTGGACCCACTGAATATGGCTCTTCCTGTGACATACAACAAAGATCAGCAAGTGAAAACCATGAGGGCTGGTGATAATGTCCAGAGCAGGTGAGTCCGGGTCCCCTGAACCTAAAGGAAACCCCCAAAAAGAGGAAGGAGGGAGAAAAGTGTGAGTGCCCCTTTTCTTAGTAGTGAAGGTAAACACTGCAACGTATGCCTAGCTGCTGCACAGCTTATAGTGCTTCTAAAACACACATTGCTCTAGCTAATAACTCAGCACAAATAGCATAACACTGAATTAAGAATTGTCCACAGTGAATTAGCAGGATCAATTTAGAAGAATATTAATGTTTGTGTAGGATAAACCATGTCCCTGGCTGCCTTTTAAAGCAGTTCTTTAAACTGTAAGTGTACCCATTTAAAAAACCCTAAAATGCCTGCCTTTTTAGTGCTAAAAACCCCTTGTCTTAACAGCTATGATCCGGAGCACGTGGTGTAGAGGGGCTTTATCAAGTGACACAGCAATGGGCACATTGCTAGCGTTGCTTCATAGGACCTCAATGCTATCTAAAGCTCTTGCAGGGGTCTGAGCTGAATAAACCAAGCCAAATCAGATAAAAAGCAGATTATCCTGTGTTCCTCCCATTTCTGCCAAGTTGCAGAAACCCCTCCATCATAGAAAAGGCAGCACTACCTCATTAGCATAGGTTTTCAGTTTATACCGCACTTCCTTCAATGGAGATGGTCACAAACAATTTTTGGGTGCTTTTTCTTTTGTTTTTCTCCTCTCTGCAACAAGAAGCAATGAAAGAAACCACAGGGTGAGTCTACATAGATCCAAAGGACATCCTTATTTTCCGAGATGCAAAGCGTGGGGAGCTTTATCTCCTCGTACGTGGCAGAAAGGACACGAGCAATGGGCTGGAACTGCAGGAATGGAGATTTTGGAATAAAATCTCATGAAGAGAGAGGAAAACCCTGAGGGCTGTGGTGGTGGTGGGCTGGGTGAGGCTGTTTCTGGAGAACCAGAAGAGCAGATCGACACACGGAGCTGCCTGCAGAACTTTATATAAAGTTGTGGTTAAATAATACACCCAAAGAAACGTAAGGATATAAATGCCAAGAGAAGATTTATTTCTGACCATTTAAAATGAAACCACCCTCCCCACTCCCCATCACCACCCAGTGACATTAATCTTCATTAGCTTTTTCTCCCATGTTAGTGGGAGCGCTATTGCTTGCTCCAGGGTTTACTGGAGAGATATCCTTCAAGAAGGATTTTTTGCATAATTTAATCTAGGTCCCCAAGGACGTCTCATCAAGCAGTCCCCCCACCGGATCCAGTACCCAGACATCCTGCTAGGCAGCTATAGATAGCCCAGGTGACGCAAATGTTGGTACCTCTTGCGTCCCCCTTTCCTCCATCCATGCTGGAACTGTACTTGCTTTCAGCCTGGCATTAATGCCCACACGCTTCCTGCTAGGACTCCTCTAGGTAGTGCATTAGTCACACAGCTTGTCAACGTGAGCTCCAGGCCAGCATTTATTTGAACTCCTCTTTTTCTTTTTTTTTTTTCCCCTAGCAGAACTGTCATTGCCTTCAGTGAGAATTTGAGTGCATTCAACAGCCATATCCTATCTGCAGGGCTGCTGTGGAGCGTGCAAGGTTCCATCACTAAATCTTGCAGTGTTTTGCAAACACAGAATCACAGAATCATAGGGGTTGGAAGGGACCACTGGAGATCTCCCAGGTCAACCCCCTGCTAAAGCAGTTCCCTACAGTAAGTTGAACAGGAAAGGTGGTTTTGAGTATCCCCAGGGAAGAAGATTCCACCATCTGGGCAGCCTGTTCCAGGTCTCTGGCACCCTCACAGCAAATATATTCTTCTTTGTGTTCACTGGAACTTCCTGTGCTCTAGTTTGTGCCCATTGCCCCTTATTCTGTTGCTGGACACCACTGAAAAGAGGCTGGTCTTCTCCACTTGGCACCTGTCCACATCTCTGCATGCCCTGACAACATTCTTATAATCCTCCCATGTGGTCAAACCCCATTAATTCCACTTACTTCTTCCATTTGAGATTTTCCATGAGCTCCTTGCTCATCCATGCATGTCTCCTGCCACCACTGCCTGCTTCCTTAGTCTTAGGGATCTCGAGCTTGGAAGAAGTGGTGCTTGAATGTCCAACAATGCTAATTGGGCCCAATTACCTTCCAGCTCTAACCCATGGGATACTTCCAAGTGGATCCTTGAAGGGAACGGGATCTGCTTCATGATCAAGAAATTACAGTGAAAATCTTTCTTCTGCCTTTGCCATTCACAAAGGCCACATGTAAGAAGAGAATCAGAATGGTAAATAGTCGGGTTGGGGGCTGGACAGGCTTTTATTGTTTTTGTGGAAAGAAAAAGTTGCTCACCTAATAATAAAGCCCAAATACTCCTGGAACAATTGGAACCTCATTAAAATGAAGGGGCAAAGATGATGGAGAGTCAGTACTGAGGAGGGAAAAATGGAGTATTTTTGGCAATGTGTTGAGTACCTTCAGAGAAAACGTTTGGAAGACTTTATAGCATTTCATGGCCAAATCCCAGCAAGACCTGGACTATTTTCATTTAGCTGGGTAATTCTTGCAGAGCTAAACTCTTTTCTCTCCATTTAAACTACCTTTTTTTCTTGTAGGAAGACCCAACCTTAAGCTCACTGATTTAGTAAAGATCAATTTCACTTCAAGAGCTTGAGAAGTACTACCTCAAAACGACTGACAAGAGTTCACAGGTTCCCTTCTGCAACTTCACTTGCACTGTTGCCTTCCTACAGTGGAAGGTTTACATCAGCAGCCTAACCTCCAACTAAATCACAGAAACGGTTTTGAAATGAGCAGACTGGAGTGAAGGAACAACATTTTTATTGTCCTTGTTCCTTTTCCAGGGAGACACACCATGTACTTATGGGTGTGGAGTGGGGAGAAGGTGGATCTTGAGAGGATCTCGGGTTTGCCTTCCCGAACTGCCTTCCCACGGCCATGATCCATGGTGTAGTCCTCAATTTCCCAACTCCAGTCTCAGCATACTGGATCCACCCATACTGGGTGGTTTGCTGTCTAACTCCTTTGAGTTACCCATTGGTCTCGAGCATTCAGAGCAGATCAGAGACCAGAGAGTATCACTAAGTGTAGAAACATAAAATGCACAGTATTCACAAATACATGTGCAATATTCAGACGGTGTTGCAGAAAGAGCAAGAGGAGTAAATCAAGCTTCACCAAGTCTGCCTGCAGACAAGAATAAGGCCTCCATTAACATTTAAAAGAGAAGATTGTTTCCCTTTCTGCCTGCAGATAAGCTGAAACCAATCATGACCACAGATAAATCCATCCTGACATCTTGTGCTGAGACTCTGAGTAACACCAAAGGGTTTTATGAAAAGGAAAGCTCAAGGTGAGTATTACTCAGAGTCTCTCTGCTCTGAGGGACAAGCGGGAGAGAGCCTGGGCTCTTGCCAGGGGTGGACCAATCCTTCCATGGTTCCTCCATGCAGTGAGCATGGCCAAGGCATTGCTGGTGTGTGGGGAGGGGAAGAGAAACAACTTTCCCTCTTATCTGGAAATGCTTAGGAGCCATTTAACTGCCTCCAAACACAACCTCCAAGGTATATTACAAATGAACTGACCCCTTAGGCAGGTGGAATGAGGACATGAATGGGGGCACTCCCAGCAGCCCTCATTAAAAGATACACACTGCTGTCTGCTTGGTCGCCAGTTTTGGCCTTAAATCTGTTCCACAAACACTTTCTGTTCTTACCAGTCCTCTAGGCCACCTCCACGTGTTTCATCACTCAAACATGCTGAAGCAAAGCTTTGTTTGCTGCGAGGCATGGAGGAAGGAGGAGACAAGAGCCTGGAGGACTCATAAAATGAGGAGTAACAGCACTCCTCCTTTCACTGCCCATGAGAACATCACCACACGTGTGATAGGAAATGCACTTATCCCAAAGCAGGGACACGGGGTGCTGAAGAACAAGGAAGGGGGACAAAAGCTGGGATTGGGACACATGACCACAGCCATTAACGAGATCACAGCTGCCTTATTGCCTTGGCGCATCCCATTGCTTAGAACTCACTTCTTGCACTCCCAGTTTGTCTTCTCTTGGAGCAAAAGCTGAGCACCTCAGCTCTCCAACCATGGCCCGCTCTTGTAAAGAGAGTTTGAAACCTCACCCCAGCTCTACAGACCCAAACAGCAGGGCGTGTTGTAGAGCTCCTTTCTGGGAGGGGCAGCAACGTTTCCTCCCTACCGACTTAACGATACTGGCAATGTTTTCCTTTTAAAAACACTTCGCAGCCGAACCTCGCTCCTGGATATTTTGCCTTAGATCTCGAGGACCTCTTGTGGTGGAAAGTAAAAATGTGCTTCTTGAGGAGAATAACGGGGCTGTGAGGTGAGGGCTGATGGGGCGCCTAGGTTTTTTACAGAAGCTTTGCAAACAGAGGAATGGAGATCAGATGCTCCCCCTCCTTCAAAGTATTCCAGACAAAGGGATGTGTCCCCCAGCCTTTATACAGGGGTACAGTGAATGGCACAGGTTGACAAACTGGGTGACCCTGAGACGAGGAGGCAGTGATGCCTCCATCCCCTAAGGAGCCAGGAAGGCCCTTGTTGCTCACTACCTTGCAGGACCCAAGCTATGCTGTGCTATATTTTGGGACTTCATCTCCCCTGGTTCTTCTGTCTAGTTCATTTAGGAGCTGGGTTTTTTTGTTTGTTTGTTTGTTTGTTTGTTTTGTTTTCATTTTTAGGGGATCTTTTAGAAGGCAAAATCAGGTTCAGGATGGATATGACAAAACATTTATTCTTCAGAAGAGTGGCGCTGCAGTGGCACAGCTGCCCAGGGAGGTGGGGGGGTCACCATCCCTGGAGGTGTTCGAGAACCATGGAGATGTGGCACTGAGGGATTCATGGTCAGTGGGCATCGTGGGGCAGGCTGGGGTTGGGCTTGGGGATCTTGGAGATCTTTTCCAATCTGAATAATTCTATGATTCTATGTGTCTGCATGCCCGTGCATTGCTAAGGAATGAAGGGGTTTTTTAGTCTCTTTGAAGATGTTTGATGTCCTCCCTCAGCCAGCACCACTGACTCTGCCTGGAAGTTGCTGGCAGCAGATGCCCGGGTTCTGCCCCCTCTTTGCTGTCTGCAGGAGGTGCTGGCAGAGACCACACAGACAAGCTTAAAGCAGGGCAGAGCTGGGGCAAAGGCAGCCCATTTTCTGCCCTGCTGACTTACTTATTTACAAGGGCTTTGTTCTTACCATGAAAAAGACTCAAGTGTAACTTCCAAAGGCTTTATTTCTAAGTAAGTGGGTACCTCTGGTCAGCACTTCCAATAGCTCAGAGTGCATAAAGTAGCACAACCGTGCCCTTGTCATAACCCATGCCACCACCAGTGGCTCAGCACAGATGCTGCAGCACAGTGCAGGGCTGGGACAGCACTACTGAAAGCACAGCCACCTCAGCATGGTCCCTTGTGCATCTCCTGCTCAGCTCCCAGCAGCTGCAGGACCCCTCACACCAAAGCTGTGTGCGTGAAGCTGCAATTCCACACCACCCCAATTGCTCCTGGATGGAAATTCAGACCATCAGTGGTTCCTTTCTAAAATGTTAAACCACAGTTTCTCCCTTCTCTCCCAGTGCCTGAATAATTAACCTGTAATCAGTTAATCACAATGCCTCTGCCAGGGTGCATTGGGACCGTTCTTCTCACAGGGCACAGAGCTCCTGGAGCAAAGCGTGGCAAGGGAGCATCCCACTCTCCCATACATGTTTGAAGACTGTATTTTGCAATGCAGAGAGATGCCTCTAATATTGCTCTGACATTATGCCATGGGTGTTACTGGGCCCACATGAGTTGGAAAAGCCAAGACCTCTTCGATCCCCATCCTGACAAGCATGGCCCATCCTGGGCTTTGACACATAGGAACTGCTCTGACCCAGACCGAAGGCAGTTTGCAAGGCTGTTGCCATTAACATAAAATAGAGATTTAGAGGCTGTTACTAAATACTCAATCTTACAGCTAGATGGAGCCTCTTTGTCTTTTTTGGTACAATCTCTCATGTAAGAATACTTCAAGAGGGATGGTTCAAACTGAGGTGTTTTTTGTTGTTTGTTTGTTTGTTTTGTTTTGTTTTAATATGGAAACACTGACACAGCAGCAAACCTACATCACACACTCCCATGTGAGGGCACAGAGCAGCCCCAACTCCAGGCTTGAGGACCCCAGAAGCCACTTTGCTGCCCGGCCCGTGCACACTCAGCCACACTGCAGCCAAACAGCAGAGGGATGAAGAGCAATTGTAGATGCGTGCTCACATTTGTCTTTGCATCTGCAGCTGGACTGAGCATTTCCATCAGTCAGGACAGCACCTGGCCCTCCAGGAGAGAATGGGGCACAGCTGGCTCTGGGGACAAGGACTGGCTCTGCAGCAATGTGTTCCTCCAGGCACTCCCAGCTCAGTAACCCCAAGGCAGAACCGTTCTGGTCCCTCATCACAGGGCCTTACACTACAGCAGCATCCGTCTTCATCTGAAGTTGTCACTCCCTGGTTGACAGACATGGGTGGGAAATTGCTGAAGAACTGGGGTTAGACTGGGGGCTGGACACACGTGGAATGGAAACGTGCTGTGCAACATGGCACATCTGGCTTCTGCCTGTGGCAAGCTGGGGACACATGGACACATGGCTGTCACCAGGAGAGCACCTCTGTAAGGGAACCACGTTTCAGACACACAAAACGTTCCTCTTTTTTGCCTTATTTGCCAGGCAGGAAACTCCAGGTTGATGCATGCTGGATGGAGCTCCCATCCCAATGCTCCTGTCCCCATCTGTGCTAGCATCAACCATCCTCACATGTACCTTTTTGTAAGCCAAAACCCAAACCTCCCTGCTCCAAGCTTCCAACACGTCACATAGTCACCAAGGTGCTATCCCACACCAAGGAGTCATTCACAGCACTATTCCAAAGCCACTTTTTGCCCAGTATGGGATTTGTTAGACCCATAGGCAAGTCCTGGACAGCCCATAACCCTGCCATCACACTGTGCTTTCTAATCCTGCACACACACCAGGCTGTTTGAGTTCCAGGCACACGGTGGCACTGGGGAAGCAGCTTTCAGTGCTGAGCAGCTCTTGAAGAGTTTCACTCACTGCACCCACGAGGACAAGGACATGGGGCAGCAGAAAGCCCTTCATGCAAAGCATGAACTTCATTCTCCGTGCACACAAAGGATGAGCTCTGTAGGGTTTGGTACCCAGCAACATCACCCATCACCCCATGCTGCTGGTGCCCATGCTAATCCTACTGAGTTGACTTTCTTTTGCCTGCATGCTGCTGTTGCCTACTCGGGGCCACTGCTCCTGGTGGCCTGGCTCCCAGCAAGGACGCCCAGCCCTATCACCTCCCCAGGGGTCTCATGCACTGGGATTTCTGATGTACTTGTAGGGTTTTGGGGGTTTTGTTTTTGATTATTTTTATTTTTTTATGTGCATACATCATGGTGCATTTCCCTTCCAGGAGGGGTATATGAGCACACACAGAGGGGAGTACAGGGCTCTGCCATGAGCCCTGGGACACTGACACCAGCCCAATGGGCAAGAGGTGGCCTCTGGGCAAGCAGTGGGCACCAGCTCCTTCCTGGAGCGCCAGAGCTAGAGGAGCAGCCATGGGGCATCTGCCAGCACTGTCAGATCCCACAGGCTGATGGGCAATGGTGGATGTCCCACACAAACCTTGCTACAAGGGGACGGGCAACAGCATGCCAACAAAGTCAGGAGATAAATCCTCTTCTCCCAGATAACAGTGACAGAACAAGAGGTGATGGCCTCATGTTGTGCCAGGGAAGGTTCAGGTTGGATATTAGGAAAAAATTCTTCCTGGAAAGAGCGGTGCTGCGGTGGCACAGCTGCCCAGGGAGGGGGGGGGTCACCGTCCATGGAGGTGTTCCAGAGCTGTGGAGATGTGGCACTGAGGGAAGTGGTGAGGGTGGGTTGGGGTTGGACTTGGGGATCTTAGAGGTCTTTTCCAACCTTAATGATTCTATGACAAGAGTGCAGTGAAAATATGAAGCATAGAATGGTTGGGTTGGAAGGGACCTCAAAACCCATCCATTTCCAACCCATGGGCTGGTTGCCACCCACTCGATGAGGTTGACCTGAACTAAGAGCAGCCTTTATGTACTATTTAGAGAACATAACGTCTACCAAATCTCTAACACAACCTACGCCTTGTTGGCTGCTCTGCCTGGACACCAGCACCTAGGATGGCAGAGATGCCCAGGGCAGCTCCCCACCCCTAGCACAGAGCCATGCCCAGTCACCCTCACCATTCCCTGTGCTTTGTCTCCTTCGCACAGCACCCAGCATGGGGGGACTCAACGGTCAGGGCAGCCAGGGTCGCCTGTAATAAACGGTTGGAGCAAGCTGCACAAAACAGAGCTGAAAAATAACAGTGATGAAGCATGAAATGCTGCAGCAAACACCTCCCAGGTAGTTTTCCAGGCCAGCGGTTACAGCAATAGCTCTCGATGTTCACACACAAATAATAATAATTAAAGGGAAAGAAACAACAGAACGGCGTGTACACCTAACAAGATTAAAAATAATAATAATAATGATTTAAAAAGTGCTCCTCAGGAAACAATTACGCTTTCTATGCGCTGTTTATCTATCTGGAGTCTCAGAGGAGCCCCGCATCTAAAGAAGCCAAAATATAGGGTGCTATTACACACCCAGGGTCCCAAGGATTTGGGGAGAAGCTCCGTGCTCCATGGGAGGAGCTCCCTGCCCTCTGCCCAGCTGATTTCTTTAGCAGAACATCAGTATTATTGACTCGATTGTCTGTCTCATTGCAGTTTAATAGCAAAATTGCAGAGAAATGGATGAGCTTATTACTTTTAGCAATTTCACGCACATATTTTCAGCACGGGGGAAATTGTTCATTACAACATGAGAAGCAGCTCGTTTGGCTTTGAGGTTTTAAGCACTCTGATTTTAAGTGTCTTGAATAACGAATACATGTTGCCTGCCACCTTTTCCCAGGAAGGACTCAAGTACTTGGGGGAGGGGGCATTGATTTCGCAAGCAATTAAATATTAAGCAACATTTGAATGGGAGCTTTTCAACCCCCCACCATGCGACTCTGGCCATGAAGTAACTCATGCACGAGATCCCCCTCCTCTGCTCAGACCATGCAGATGCTCTTAGAATCACTGGGGTTGGAAAAGACCACCAAGATCATCCAGTCCAACCATCAACCCACCACCACCATTCCCTTACCCACAGGAGTAAGGGATGCAGGTGACTGCCAGTTCTGGGATGCACCCACATCATGCTTTCAGAGCATTATTTTTCTACATGTGGCTCACTGAAAAACCGTGTTTTCCCTTGCCAGCTATTGTCAGTGATCACTTGCCTCCCAACAGTCCAGAGATAGCAGCTGATTAATATCAAATCTCTGGGAGCTGTTAGATATCCATCAAAGGCTGAAGTGTGTGTCTTTTGCCTATTGAAACAGTTTAACCACTGATGGGATTATAATTATCTTGCTATCAACTGCAACAAAGCAGCTCAGCAGGAGCTGTTACACTTAAACAGGGGAGGTCAATGGAATTATTCTAGTGGGAAAGCAAATGTGAGACCGTGACCTTGCTCTATAGATTGCCTGTAATTAATAGGGTTTATGATTTATAGCGGGGCCACGCCATCACCTGGCAGTGAAGGGGCTGGCAGCTGCGTGCCCCTGGCTGTGCTCTCCAGGTGGGATGTGTGCAGCTGGGAGTGATGCTCAGCTCCAGCAGTGGGTGGTGAAGAAGCAGTGATGCTTTGGGGCTGGGGAGTGTGGAAGCTGCAGCTCACTCTTTTTTTGAGCAGAAGGGACAAACATCTGCCAAGAAGGGGCTGGGGACCTCACATACCCTGGGATGACCCATGGCCGTGTGTTAGGGCTGGGCATGGCAGGGCTGACTGCTCCCCTGGTCCCATGCTGTGCGGGGCACCTCTGTTATCAGCAGACAGTGCTACCCTGGAGGCTGCAGCTGCATTTCCCCATTTCCCATCTGACTGATTCCACCCCAGTCTCTGCCATCTCCCTTTCCTGGCTGTTATCCCCTTCATACCTTTTCCTCTTGATGTGGCACATGCTCATGGTCCCACCACTGTTGTAGCACAGGACAGGAGGCTCTGGGCATTCCTTCTGCTCTCAATCATCTCATGGCTTTTTTTCCCCCATATTAAAGATCACAGCCCACAGTGAGTCCAAGGTTTTAGATCCACCTCTTCCTATAACCCCTCTCCCCTTCCCTCTGCATGAGTCCTCTCAGTGAATGGCCACAGGTTCACCCCACTGCTTCAGAGAGATGTGTCCAAAGGCTCCATGGATCTGTGCTGCCTGAAAGCAGGATTCCCTCAGTGCCTGCAGGGTTTTATGGAGAAGTCTCAAAGGTTGGAAACCACCACTTTGGCCATGCAACCGGTGCCCAACCAGTGCCTAACCCCAACCCTATCCACCTACCTTCTACCCTCTACTCTAACCCTAACCCCAACCCTAACCATCTACCCTCTACTATAACCCCAACCCCAACCTCCACCCTAACTATCTGACATCTACTCTCTACCCTAATCCTAACCCTACTACTAGTCCAACTCTGTAGGGTTGGCAGAGGTAGGATGGCATGTGCTGTGCCGATGGCTACACGTACAAGCAATAAAACAGAGGTTTGGCCAATAGGCACTGAGATTAAAATTTAAAGAAAGTAAAAAGATGGCTTGCCTGGGTTCCAGCTCCAAATGCAAACTTGTTAGAAGAAAAACAGGAGATGGGGAATCTAAAGAGCAAAGCAGTGATGTACAATGAACAAAACAACGGGAGAGAGAGCAAGAATACGGGGAAAGCAAAGCAAGAGGAAAGAAAAGAGATGAAATGGGAAAGAATAAGGAAGAGAAAAATCAGGAGAAATAAGCAATCAAAAGAAATAGCAATGGAAAGAGAGCAAACAGAAGGAAGCACATGGAGAATAAAGGAGCAAGCAAGGACAGAGACAGAGCAACTTCCTGCAGAGAGCAAAGAGAGGAATGTAAGGTGGCCCCAGCCACTAAAAGTAAAACAAGGCAGACATAGAGAGCAGAACGAAAATAGCACCAAAGCCAAAAACATGATGGGAGTGGAGGTGGTGGTGAGCTGACACTGGAGTGGAGGGGGAAAGCAGAGCGCAGGGAGCGCCCCTGGGGAGCTCTGTCTGCTGCCATCCCTGCCATGGGATGAGGAGGGGACCTGTGGGGACATTCAGGGGACTTCTCTGCCTCTCCAGGGCACAATGTAAGGCTCAGAGCATCCCGGTGGGTGCTGCTCTCCTCTCACAATGCCAGAAGCTGTTACTGCTTTACCACCAGGTGCCAATCCTGGTCTCTGCACAGCACATCACCTTGACCCCACTCTGCCGTTATTTTCCTCCTGGCTGTGATTTCTGAAGAGCACAATAAGAATTAACTCCTATGTGGGTTCTTACCTAACTCTGAGATTCTTGCCTATAACAATAAAACCTAGAATGACAATAGCCAGGAAATACGTTTGGAAAGCTATTACCCATCATGTCTCTGAGCCACCAGATGGGAATAAAATAAGAAACTCCTCCTTGGAAAGCTCTGTGGGTTATACAACCTTTCTTCTTGCTATTTTGTCTTCTGACAGAGGAATAACACTTGACAGAGGAGCAGGATAGCCATTCTCAGCAGCAATTCCTGCGTGCCTTCAGAATAAAACATTGAGCTCTTTGGGTGCTAACCAGAGCTAATGCCTAGATTAGATAGATTGGCATTTTCCCTTGTGCTGAGCACAACCAGCATGAGCCTATGCCTGAGTTGGGGGTAAGGAGAGCTGAGGTGGCAGTGGGACTTAACACAGTCATCCCCCTGGGATGTGACACTTAACCTGCAGCTCTCGCCCAGGGATCCCAGGTAAGTGGATACTGCTGAGCTTGAATTTCGGGTTTGTCATTCCTGCTGTGTTGTTTCATTTGAATGTGGTGCTGGACAGATGCTGTCATTCTGTGTCCAAGCAGAACGCTCCACCTGGATCCTGGTCCCACCAGCACCGACTGCTGCAGACCTGAGCAGCTTCAATTGGTCTGGGAACATTGTGTGGCTCCTGCCTGTAGGAAGAGCTGAAACCATTAATAAACTGGGACTTCTTTGATTTATAGGAGGAGTGATTCCAGGATTCACCTCCTCCAGAAACATGGGGTCACCCCAGCTACGAGGCATGGACATTCAGGGGGATTGGACTTGATGATCCAACTCCTACAATTCTGTGATGCAGTAAATACAATTCCATGATTCAGTGAAAACCCAGAAGAGCTTGGCACCACACCTTTCCATCTCTGATGGGGATGCAAGGATTTATGTCCCCAAAACAGGCACCAAGTTCTTACAATGTTTAAGGGACAATCTACAGATTGCTTTGGTTCACCACGTGACAGAACTGCCCATAATGCTTCAACATCCCTGAAAGCCAGCTGGGATTCCCAGTCCTCACATTCCCTCTCCCCACTTCCCAACCTAAAGCAAGCTGGTTTTTCATCTGCAAAGGCTGAGGAGATTTCCATGTGGCCCATCTCACCCTGCACAGCAGAGCGCTTCTCTCCATATCCATCAGCAGTGCGTGAGTGCCCCAACAGCTCACTGCTCAAGCAGAGAGGTTTTGCTATTGGGACTCCACAAGTTAAACTTCGAAATGACTGCATTTTAACTGCAGTTGAGGGCTTAGATGGAGCTTTCTGCAAATTCAGCTCTGCCCAGGGCAGCACAAAGGTTCTGCTAAGAGCAAGAGTTGTCTGTTGACTTACATCTGCCAGAAAGCACGTGGGATGATCTTACAGCTCTCTCACCTGGATCTTTTCCCATAGGAAGTCCTAAGCATGCCAAATGCATGCGACAAGAATATGGATTTCCTACCACTGTGGCATCCTTTAGGAGAGCAGTGGCTGCAGACTGAATGCTCCGTGCTGGAGCTGTACTGATCATGCTCTGCAAAAACGAGCTCAGGGCTGGAGGCCACACTCACCTGGAGCATTTCCAGCAGCCTGCCATGCCCTCAGCTCATAAAAACAGCAACAGTGCCCTTGCTGTTGGGTGCACACACAGACATAGCTCCTACCATCCACATCTACCCACATCTCATTCATCTCATAGGATCATCATTACCAGCCAACTTGGGTTTCAGGACAACATGGATGCGAAAAACTGGGTCTAAGCCATACCTCGAGCTTCAGGTTACTATTAGAAGCATCCACTCTGGGTACATTTGCAAGCGATGCTGTTTTACCGTGTAACGTCTCTTTTTAACTTCTTGAATGTAATTGCATTACCTCGGTGAGTGGCAGCCAGCACGGGAGGATGAAACGGGAGGTTAATTTGCACCGGCCATCTCTCTTGATTTCTCCTTCATTTCCATTTCTTTTTAAAATGGAAGTTCCATTAAAACAGCGGCACACTTTTCTATTAACTGAGTAACAGAGAAGAATGACTGCCTCTGTATCTCATCAACGGTGAATCTTTTTAAAATCACTCAAGAGGCGAGGCTCAAATCATATATTTAATAAGAACCACTTTGATATCACTTTTTGAAGCAATTAACATTATTATTAGAGATAAGCGCAAGATGCAACATTTAGATCCAGATTCCTAAGACAGATTTCTAGGGTTTAGGAGGGTGCAGACCTCAGGTTGTCGCCTCAGTAATCATCTCTGTGTCACAAACCAATATGAGAACAGAACTGCACTTACACGGACACAGCAGATACAACTCTCCATTTTAATCCCCATTTTGCTGCTTTTCAGTCATTTCCAAGCACTCTACGTACAGCAGTGAGAAGAGGGAAATTATCTTGACAGGGTTTTTTCCCCGCTTGAAGGTCCTGGAGTAAAGCATTCATTTCCACATCCCCTTCCTTTGGGATATGCATGAAGGGACACATCTCTGGCTTTTGTTGAAGAATGAGAGCCCGTCGCCAATAGGATCCAGATGTTTCGTGTCACCTGAGCGAGCTGACAAGCACACGGACGTCACCACATACCGCCATGCCACCATCCTGAAGTGACCTCAGCCAACAGCCCCATGGTTCAGCAGAGCGATCCCCGCCTGCTGGAGAAGCAAGTCCTGCGACTTGCAGCAGGCACGGCGCGGCTCCTCAGTGCTGACGGTGATGGGGACAGAAGCCTCCAGCAGCAGATGGAAGGCTGGCGGCGGGGACACCTTCCGCCACCACAATTAGATCTGACAAAGCCCATCTGCTGGTGCCCTGAGCACTGGCAGGACTAGAGCGGAGCTGAGAACCGTGAATGACAGCACAGCAACATCCAAAGGATTCCTTTTTCCCCCACCCCCTCCGAAACATGCAGGCTTTTCCCAATGCTAAACAATATGTGGCTTCCACTGATGACTGACAGCAACTGATCGCTCAATTAGAAGGGAATTTTACATTTTGGCCACTAGCTGTGAAGCCTCAAATCCCCCAGACTTTCTTGGAGTGAGTCCTCTCCATTGGCAAATGGCTTTTCTTAGAAGGCAGCAACAAATGCAGGGGAAACACCTCACAGACCTGAAGACATCGCAATCGTGTCCATTTCGTAAGTGCTAAAATTTATTACACAAGAGATGATGCAACAGCAAGTAAGAGAGCAAAATTCTACATTGAGTCCCTACTTTGCAATTCAGGACAACAAGAGGTTTTACTGCATTACGGAAGGCAAGGGAAAAAACCCAGAGACAACTCCAATGAGTCTCGTCATGTGTAAGTGAACAATCAGATGTGATGCTGTAGGAAGGAACAATCAAATACATCCGTTTCTGTTCAATAAATTACTAAAACATCAGTCATAAACCTGAAAATTAAACTAATTAAACACCCAGGTAGCATTATCCCGATGCAAATGGAAGACAGGCATGAGTGCTTTGCAGCAAACAACTCTGTGCACATCCCATCTTTGGGAAACATATTTACACATACATCTCATATATTAATATATTTTAGTGCACCCTAGCCAGAGGGCAACCAGAAAGAGTATTATTCTGTGAGAAGGACAGGAGATGGGCTGGCTTCCCCTCTCAACTAAGCAAAGCCTGTGGCCACCCATTAGTCCCACATCCATGTGAAACCACTTTTCAAGACGTTTCCCTTTTCCAGTGAACCAGACACCAGGACCCCAAACCGAAGTCTCCCACAGTGGCTGGATAGATTTGGTTCCCAGGATTACTGCAGGTCAGAAAAACCAGGTGAGATCGTCCCACTGTGTTAACAAGCCTTAAGTGACTTCAAGATGAAGAATTTCAGGCAAGCTGCCATTTATTGGTCTCTTGCCCTCCCTCTCCCTTCCGTATATCAACATCACTGCAGAAGCACACTGAGCAGGCAGGATAGATGTGTTCGAGCCTCAAGAAGAAAACTACACCACTACAGAGGTAAGGAGACTACCACTATTCATGTCTTCATTCAGAGGCAAGGATGCCTTAAAAACAAACCCCATAGCCTCCATGGGAGGGAAGCCTGAGCAGGACTTTCTCTCACATGACCTGCCCTCAGCCTCTTGCACACATCAGCACATCCATCCTGAAAACAGCAAAAAAAAGGGCTAACAGAGTCCCCAAGGGGCCAGTGCCAGGCTGGCAGCCTGCTGTGCAATGCTCGGGCTGCCATGGGTTAATTCTAACAAGGCATGCATCCAAAAGAGCCCAAAATGGGCAGGCAACCAATCGTGGGGCTTTCCACTTGGGGTCTCAGCAAACAGAGGGGCCGGTGCTGTGTGGGGCTGGTTCAGCCAACAGCAGCAAGTGGGCGATGGGGAGCGGACAACGGGAGCTCAGGATTCTTATTCAACTGTATTTCATGTCATGACATCTGTGATGGGCAACTGGAGAGATCTACAGGATCTACCAGGGTGTCTCCGAGAGCTTCGCTTCTCCCAGACTCAAGAAAGGGGCTGCTGGATGCAGGAGCAAGAAAGGGAAAAGATACAATGCAGCTAGCGAGATGCCACGTCATTCAAACACAGCTTCTTCACGGCTTGGCGAACTTTTCCTCTCACAAGCATGCACGTTTGCACGCTTGCCATGCAGATATATGCAGGGTCTCTTGACTTCAATCACAGAACAAACCTGGCTGGGTCTTGGGAGCGCTTGGAGTCATCTGGGAAAACAGCATTTCCCTGCCAGTGAAATGCTCACAAGGATGCATGAGCTTATTACACTTACTCCAGCAGAAATAAGTGGTACCTTTTAGAGTGCTTGCCAGAAGAAAATTAGAGTTCTGACCCAATTTCACGCAGTTGAAATCACCTGTGGGAGACTAATATACAATAAAAATAAAGACACAAATGCCCATTTCCCCCATGTCCTCTCCTAATAACACGAATAAAGCTCTGTTTCGATATTTTGTCCTTTCCAAAGGAGTCCAGACGGATCGGTCCAAGTCAGCCATCCTTCAGGTGAAACTCCTCCGACTCCTCCACTCTTTACTTGATGAAATTTTTAATTGTCCACCTCTGTCCTGTGCAGCTGCGAAGGATCAGATCGATGCCGGCCACTCCCCTGTTCTCCACCTCCAAGCAGCGCCCTGTTCCCTTGTTCAGGATGGCACCGTTCTAAAATTAAAAGACATGGAGAAAACGTCAAAAAGAATTCAAAACGTGGGGATGCCTGTGAAGCAAGTCAGGACTGCACACTGCAGGACTGCATGGCTGGAAAGTGCACAGTGCTCTGTGGGGCGATAATGAAATTCAAGCAATAAAATCATTTCCAAATTAATCAATGGGGTGGACTGGAGTGACCTTTGTCACTACAAGCCCATGGTATGGGAGAGAGAGGCAGTGATGGCAGACCCGTAACACACCTGGATGAAATTCCAGCGCTTATGAAGGCTGCTCTTGACCTTGTCGCAGTCGAGGAGCTGGGGGAAGCGGCTCTTCACGTTGTCCACCAGGCAGCGGGTGTCGGGCAGGAGCGTCGTGGTCCCAAGGGCACCAAGGTGAAGGAACCCCTCCTTGGTGTAGCGTGCAAGCTGGGACAGGGAGGAGGTGTAAAAGACCGTCAGTATCCTTGAAGTATCATTTAAATGCAATAGAGAAGAGGACAATCGTGGCAGAGCCCAAGGAAAAATCTGTGAGGATGATGAACAGAGAAAGTAGAACTGATGAAGATAAAAGAGTAACCCTTTCTCCAGCCTTTCTCTCCTGTTGTTAAGTTTATTTTGCAGACACAGGTGAGGAGTCAGGGCAGGAAAGGAAGGGGGAAGGTGGAAGGTGGAAGGGGCGAGGGGGGAGGGCAGGGGAAAGGAGGGCAGGGCAGGGAAGAGGGAAGGGAAGGGAAGGGAAGGGAAGGGGAGGAGAGGGGAGGGGAGAAGAGAAGAGAAGAGAAGAGAAGAGAAGAGAAGAGAAGAGAAGAGAAGAGAAGAGAAGAGAAGAGAAGAGAAGAGAAGAGAAGAGAAGAGAGAAGGATTCTGAGCCTTAAAGCCTTAAATCACAGGGCAGCCTCCTCCTGGCCTTGGCTCTTGGCTGGAGCCAGCTGGCTCGGAGGCCACACTGGCCCAGTGTGGCTGCTCATGTGCTTGCCAAGCCAGTCTTGCTTTGGAAAGCAAGCAATGCCACTGGTGCACCTCGCACAGCCCTCCAGCAACCTCAACATTAGCCAAAGGGCAACATATCACTGGCTCTGTTACCCAGGGATGCAGGCCCGAATGTCTCCCACAGCTCAGCAGTGCAACAAAGGCGAAAGAACCGCACCTGACCCCTGCAATAGCACCAGCACGAGTGCCAGCCAGCCCTGGGTGCCGCAGTGGATGCTGTGAGAGCCAGGCTGGGAGGGCTGGGGGTGTGTGAAGCAGCTGGCACCGTGATGGCACCGTGCACAAAGGGCTCCTGCATCTGCAGTGTTTGAGAGACCCCACTAGAATGTTTCCCTAAACATATTTAAATTCAGGAGTGAAAAGGAGATGAATGACAGCGGCCTGCCTTTCATAGTTCAGGGGAAAGATATACACAGCTGCTTATTTAAATTATGAATCAATCCATTATCTAGCAGACAAATGAGGAGTATTCAGCACGTTAATTAACTGAGCATATCTGTGACCCAGATGTTTAAAAAGAGACAGTAAATCACACCGGGAGTATGGGTTATCTTTGTTAGAATAATTAAACACTGAAAATCAAGTTAAAACAATGTAGAAGGGTCTGACTTGAGCTAGTAACAGCAGATGCAGTGCTCAAATCTCATTTTCCTTCCCTCCATCTCTCCCTTTTATAGCAAGAGGGGTGCTGGATCCTCCTGCTGGCCTCCCAATGCCTCTCTTCCTTGGGATGCTGCTCAGTGCATTTCGATCCCAGCTGCAGGAGGATCTGCACTTACAGCTCCCAGCAAGGGAGCTGCCCTGTGCACACGGAAGCAACAACCTGGGAAGGACTCCCTGAGTACCACATAAGGCTCAGATTCATATAATTTGTTTTTAGCAGTTTGATTTTTGAGGTGGTGTTCTCAGACTGACAATGCCTTCAGCCATGCAGTTCATTTGAATTAGTATCTGAGCACGAGCCCAGAGGATGGGGACACTTGTCTTGACAGAAAAATCATCTGGAGGTCCCAAACAGGCAGTGCGAGTTACCCTCCTCTGGTTCCTGACACGTTTCCTACCATGCCCATAATTAGTGTGCTACACACTTCCTTTTCTTATGCTGTTTGGCAGTTTGTCCTCAGAAAGTCGGCCCGTGCCCACCATGTTATCACTTAATGTGGTGGGAATAGTAAGTAGAGCAAAAATCAAATCTTTCCCCGGGAAGGGAAAGGGGTGGGGGCTGCAGGGAGGCTAAACGAGCTGAAAAACAAACATGGGTATTATGAAAAATGCATCAAGTGCATCTATTAGATGTGTCATCTACTATGATGATAAATAAAGCCCTGAACATGTGTCTGGATCTGGAGGCATTTGAGATGGCCCCATGGGCTGCTCTGGGGAAGCTAACCAGCTCTTTTTTTATCTGGGTTTGCCTGAAAAGAGATGAGAAGTGTCACATCTGAAAGAGCAGCTCCAGACAGCTCATTGCTCACAGCAGACTCGGGCCTTGTTTAGAAGATGTTTCATAATATCAATAAACCACATGTGCCATTGCCACAAAAACCTTCTGAGCAGTTGCAGCAATTCACCATCTCACCAACGAAGCAGTTGAAGCCAAGTTGCCTGCTTCAAAGTGGCTGGCACAGCCCAAGGCAATCAGTGGGAGTTTGTTCTTCGGCTGCCATGTGAAAGCTGAATGAGCCACAGCTGATGCTTGCTGCCTGATCAGGGCCTGGAGCCCCCAGCACAAGAAGGATGCAGAGCTGTTGGAGCAGGTCCAGAAGAGGCCACAAAGACTATCAGAGTGCTGGAGCACCTCTTCTATGATGAAAGGCTGAGGGAGATGGGATTGCTTAGCTTGGGGAAAAGAAGGCTCCAGGGAGACCTCACTGTGTATTTGAGAGGTGCTTACAGGCAGGAGGAGGATGGACTTTTTATGTAGGTAGACAGTGATAGGACAAGGGGAAATAGATTTAAGCTGAAAAAAATTCAGGAAGTTTAGGTTAGATGTTAGGAAGAAACTCTTCACTCAGAGGGTGATGAGGCACTGGAACAGGCTGCCCAGAGAAGCTGTGGATACCCCATCCCTAGAAGCGTTCAAGGCCAGGCCTGAGGGGTTCCTGGACAGCCTGGTCTAGTGACTGGCAACCCTGCGCATGGCAGTGGGGTTGGAACTAGATGATCTTTGAGGTCCCTTCCAACCCAAGCCATTCTGTGATTCTATCATTCCTCTAGGCTCTGGGAAGGTTTTTCCACCAAACACTTTCCTGCTGCACAGCATTGTTTTTTCTCCTCTCAAATGCCTTGTAAGGGTTGGGAAACCAACTTTCTATATGGGCAGATAGTGACAGGACAAAGGGGAATGGTTTTAAACTAGGAGAAGAGAGATTTAGGTTAGATGTTAAGGGGAGATTCTTTATTTAGAAGGCAGTGAGGCACTGGCATTGCTGCCCAGAACTGTGGGTGCACCATCCCTGGAGGTGCCCCAGGCCATGGATGGGCCCTGGGCAGCCTGAGCCCCCAGCCCATGCAGGGGTTGGAACTGGATAGTCTGTAAGGTCCCTTCCAAAACAACCATTCTATGGTTCTACAATTCTATGACTTGTTGAGCACCTGAAGAAATTTCTCACATAGGACAGTAAACAAACCAAACAGACCAAGGGGACAGACCAGAGAAAAACAGCCTGAAAACACTAATGAGCTAGCCACTGAGAAGTGGTTAATCTTGATGAAGTCTTCCACAGCTTAATCAGTGCAAGCAGCCCTTTGCCACATCACCACAGAGAAAAAAGGATTCGTACCTACAGCATTTTCCAAACACATTTCCAAGTTTAGGCTACAAAAAGACAGCTTTGGATCTCCAATTCAGTCACTGAGTCCTAAAAATAAGGGATGAAAAGCTCTGGGATCTCAAAATGAATCTTTATGCCATCAAAACAGACGTCGGGACTAAAAAAAGGATGCTTTGGATGAGGCTCTGGGTCCTAAATTGGCACTGCACACGTGCCCCATGCATTGCAAAGCAGTACCAACAATACATCATCTTTGATTATTTTTTCTGGCTGGCTGCATCTCAGGGATGGGAGGAAGTTAATTAGACATCTTAGCACCTGGGAAATAAAAGCCTTGATGACCTTCATTGACTCTATTGGAAAATAATTTAGGGTTGTTTAGCTTCCTTTCTGCAGTGAGCAGATCATCAATTAGCAACTGTTAAGTAAAGAGTACAGTATTTTCTCCTTAACCCAATTTCATCTGATGTGCTGTTTTGTCATCCTTGACATCGCGGTGTCCCGGATGATCTCAGTATTGATGACTTTGTCCCCAGGTTCTGATGATTAAATGGGCAAAACATATTTTATCCTATAATTAAATGAAATGCTCTGCTGGGTGAACATTATCTTAAGTTTTATAGCATTACAGTGCTTTCTATCACATTAATATATCACCATCGTTCTGTCACTCCAATGAGGTATTACTATATTATTAGTGTGATACATCATTACAGCAAGGTTTTTTCAAGATGTATTGCTTAAAAGAATGAAGCCATCAGGAAAAAGTCTAAAAGAGCACATTCAGTATAATTACAGGATAAAAGGATACTTCGTTATGAAATCTGATAATTATTTGACTTGGAAGTGAATAAAAGCAGAACGAATGAGAAGGTAAAAATAGAAAAAAAGACAAAAAACCAACAATCTCCCCATTATAGATTCTACAACAAAGGTGCCAAGAACTCATCCATATTTGGCACCAGGTATGGGATCCACTGCACCAGCCACATCAATTTACATGCTACACAGAATCACAGAATCATTACGGTTGGAAAAGACCACTAAGATCACCAAGCCCAAGCCCAACTCACCCCACTGTGCCCACTGCCCACCTCCCTCAGTGTCACATCCCCACGGCTCTGGAACACCTCCAGGACTGGTAACCCCACCACTCCCTGTGCCAATGCTTTACCGCTTTTTTGGAGGAGAAATTTCTCCTAATATCCACCCCAAACCTCCCCTGGTGCTGTCCTCGTGTTGTTAAAATGCCAGCTGAGAGCATACACATTACTAGCTGAGGCAACGAACCTACTCCTGAACTGGGAAATGGATTTCAGCATGGCTATGAGGGGCCACAGCACCAGGAGAGAAGTGGACATTGCAAGCCACGATGTGAACACAGGCACCACTATGTGTGCTGAACAACCCAACAGGAACTGCAAGTCCTTGTGTTTTATATATATCTATATCCAGCAAGTGAGCTATTTGAACAAAGTGTTTACATCCCTTCTAATTATATTTCCGGTAATAAATTACAACATGCAGCCCATTAATTAAACTGCAGTAGTGAAAGTCCAATTTCTTTTGTGCCGCGCCTGTGTTTTTGCAAAAGGCTGATTTCAAAGCTCCTGCACTCCCTGATAGCTACTCTTCAAGGAGTTAAAGCTAATTGCACATATGGCGAAACAAAAGAACTGCCAAGAACTGGCTCTCAGCTGGAGAGGGAAGAGACGACGTGAGATGGAAAACCAGGAAGAAAAACCTGTGCTGAGCTCGTGCAACAGGCAGTGTTTTATTTCAGAGTATCAGGTTGGAAAAAGAAAATGTCATTATGCTGAATCACAAAAGAAGCTGTGGAAAAAATAAGTAACCTGCTTTTAGTTGTTGATCTTGAATCCCAGGCTTAGCAGGCATTGTCAGACTAATTCAGTTTCTCCTATTATAATGCACTTAGAGGTTTAAGTTTCCATCCGGGAAGTCCAATAGGTAGTTTGTGCCATTTAAGAAAAAGAAATTGTGCATTTATGCAGCAGCTAGGTTATATTTAGCAGTGACTTGATAGGCCACGGTTGACTGATCTCTGTTTAAAAGACAAGGATAAACCAAAGTGATGTTTGTCTCTACCCCAGAGGACTCCCGTGGCCTCAGCTCAGGTGGCTCCTGAAGTCTGCAGTTCAGGTTCAGATGAGCTCTGCAATTACTTAGTCCCAGTGAACCTGGAAAGCTGACAGTGACTGTATTGTGAAAATGGACTCTACACATCCCAGTCTTCTTCTTGAGCTATCCCAGATATCTATCTTGATCCTCAAACAGACACTAAGGCTGCCACAGCTGCCATGTCCTGCAGCTCTATGTCCCCACTCAGCTCCATCCCAGTCTTCAACTCACCCCCATGCCTATCTTAGCGGAAGTCATTCTGCAGAGGAAGAATTAAAAGAGATCAAAATCAAATGTCATCGTGGGAAGCTACCAGGAATGAGAAGACATGCTCCCAGGCCCTTGGGAACAGCTATCAGATTTCACTATGAACTCCAAAATGAATTTCCCACCTGAAAAGCAGCAACGGCAGTAATTGCATGAAGTCCTCCTCCCGTGCATGGGCTGCACAAGCACTGTGAAGGAGCTAGACCTGTCTGCAACGTCCAGTGAATGAAAGAAAATCCTGTTTTCAAGTTCTGTTCAAAAACCAACTTGAAGTCAGCAGACTGGCCACAGCACCTTCTGTGCCAAGTGGAAAACTGTGATGCTTACATTGGAAATCCACTCAACAGATCACCCCAAATACACTGGGAATGCCTACTTTACAGTGGGGAGTTGCCTTCCCCTTCCAGACCTCCTTTCTGATGCATGGGAGAAAATTCTGTAGGCAGTGTTTTATTATGCAAATACCTGCAGGCATTTAATGGGGGTGGTCTTGATTATATAATATTGAACATCTTAATGAATGCAAATGCAGTACTGAGCTTTCTTTTGCAATGAGATGAAGAAAACGGAAGTTTCCCTCTCTCAGCCCACATGGAGACCACAGTAGAGGTGCTGGGTGGGCTTACAAACTCTTGGGAGCAGTTTCACCACTGGTGTCGAGCATTTCTATGTAATATATGCACTTCTGGGACAAGCTGAAGGTCTGATGCAGCATTATTTCATGGCATAGCGTATCTGTCAAACAGCTTAACAAGATCCAGGCAATGCAAAGGTAGGCTTTCCCTAGAAAGTGCAAAGACAGACTGTTCTGCAAATAAATACAAATCTCTGCCTAAGCCCTAAATATATCCAGCTCAGCATCCTAGCACAACTGGATGGGTCTGTCTCCCCCAACCTCATCCAAATCAGCAGTAAGCTTCCTGTGTCAGACTCCTGTTGGAAATGAAGAGTAGCTAACAGGACTTGTCCCACCACAACAGGTGTCAAGGGGCTGCTCCCATGGCACATCTCGCCTCCTTTTGAGTGAACATGGATAATGGCTTCAGACCAGGCACTTAGCAATCAGACAGCACTGAGGGTAACAGCTTTGCCCAAGTTTCTGAGTAGATCAGTGGATGAGATTCCTTCAGTAGAAAGGCGGCTGATGGCGATGGCAGCAGGGAAATGTTTCCGAGTTTGGTGGTGGCCACAGACTTGCCAAAGGAGAAAGAGCAGTGGAAGAAACAGCCATGCTACAGAGGAGCTTGTCCCACTTCAGAACCTGTTACCTGCAAACCCTGCATCTTGGCTACATTTCCAATATAGATAGCCACAGCATTTACATGGGAAATGGATACAAAAGCAGGAGGTTCAAGTCAGACATACAGCATAGCCTGGTGATGAACAACCGGGGTCTCAATGGATAGAGCTGAAGTGCCAGTAGAATAATTGCTGCTAAACTGTGCCTTTAGGGAGGCTGGGAGTGATTTTGGCAATGAAGGTAAACCTAAAAAAACCATCATAAATAAAAGAAAACCCACCAGCACCACCACATGAATTGTAAGACAGTTACTCAGCCTCCAGACCTAAGAGGAAACTTATTATATTTTCTCCTTCAAGACTGGATGGGAGAGGGGCACTGTGCTAAGGGATCTGCATGCTGAGATGATGGCCAGTGAGCACACAGAAAGAAAAACAGGAAGGAAATCACACAGTTTAGGCAAAATACTGAAGTGAGGATATGGGCATTGACAAGAGGAAGAACAGAAGAGAAAAATTAAGTTAACCTGGAGCCTGTAGATCCTGGGAGTCCAGCTCAGAGTCTGCTGTTGGCTTTACAGATACCAGCAGCAACAGAGTCTGCACTGCCAACCCTGCTGCTACTGAGCCACCAGCATTCCTCTGCTGCTTGCTTTTCCAAACACTATCAAAGATAAAACTGCATGAAAGGCCAAATAAATTCGTCATCACTAACTCTGAGTATTTGACACATCCACTGATCCTCCAAAAGACTGAGTGTGAACCTTGTAATGACGAGTTATGATCCAGAACGAGCTTGAAATTAGGATAAGAAGCATCTGGTTTGCTCCTAAGACTTCGGAGAGGCAAAGGAAGTGCTAGAAAACTAACACTGTGTAAAGCCCAGCCCTGCTGAAATGGCTAATTATCATCCCATCAAAAAGCAGTGTTTGTTTTCTTATCCCTGTTGGTTCGTTTCTACTCTGTCGGGTAAGAGAGAAAGAAAAAGTCTTAAAATGCTCTTCTTGTGTGCGCTCTGCTCATTGGCCATTTGCTTTCAGAGTTATTTACCCTTGTCTGGAAGATGTTTTCAAATTACACTTTTACTTGCAGCTCTGCTGCAATTATGGTAATCCAGAAAATAGCTCTAAGAGTAGTTGGGAAAGCACATCTTTTATGTGAGGTTTTTTTTTAACAAGAAGTCAGGCCTTATACATTTGAGAGCGAAGCCAACAGACGTGTTGCACATCCAGACTCCATCCTCCATCCCTCCAGCCTCTGCTCTCAGCACATGTGGGCTCCTCACCTGCGGTCCCCAGCCGTGGCACGGGTACAGTATTGCTGTGTGGTTCTCCTGTGGGCCCTGGTCGAGGCAGACATCTTTTGCCTTGTTGTTTCGAAGCTGTAAGAAATAAAGACAGCGTGGTTAAACGGCCCTGCACCTTCAGACATAAGCTGGGGACCGGTATGCAGGCCAGTCTCTGGCCATGGAAAGAATACGTGGTATTATATATCAATGGGCATAATCAGGCAGAGAAAAGTTTACTGTGCCCTATGTTTTCTTTAAACATGGGCCTAATGATGACTATTTTTACATCGTAATCACCAGTCAAAAGAGCCAGCTTCCTTAAGCAGTGTTTTTATCTGGTCATGTGTGGAAGTAACAAATGTATTTTTAGACTGTTTTCAGCGCATTGCCAGGAGCCTCAAATCAATGCAGAATCATTCCTATTTCATCAGAATCCCAAAGTGTTCAACAAGGCAGGAAACAGATGTCCAGTTAGCACAAGGAAATCCTATGACCTGTCACAGGGAGGCAGGAGGAGGCACAGAGCTGCTGGCTAAGTATTTAAAGACACCCATTGGAGCGTGCTGGACTCATGCTACAAACCAGGTCTGTGAAGGCAGAGATGTCCTCCCTCCAATTTCATCATATAGGTCAAATGAAATGAAACAATGCCTTTAAAATATCGCTTGTTTGAGGGCGGGTGCCTTGAAGCTATTAAGAAAATCCAATAAGGAAACTTGCTTAAAACTGATGCCCATCTGGGGTGCTCAGGATGTGCTTTGAGAAGCCTTCTTGAACTGCCACTGTTCTGTGAGACCCATTGCAACAGAACATTGTTAGTTGCCTGTTTTTATATCCCTAGTACTGTCTCAAAGCCAAGAGAGATTGAATTAAGTCTCCTTGCTTTATCTCAGCCTTAAGCTGTTGTGACAATGTATTATATCCCACAGAGACCATGTAAGAAATTAGGCTGAGGTTAAGTCAAAGGGTTTTATAAAACGACTACACGTTTGCTGCACAATCCATGCACTCGATAGGCAACACACACAGTTTTGTGTCAACTCAGTAAATAATGTATTAAAATATTTTACTGCATACAGTCTCCAAGATTAGAAATAGATCCCAACATTGGTTTTCACAAGCAACTGTGAACAGATTTATAAACATTTATACAGCTATGGGGGAACAGTAAGGTCTGATTCACATTCAACTCCTTTGAGGCTACTTCTCTTCAGAGCCTCACCAACTGCAAATATTTCGTGCCTCATCTAAGGATGTATCAGCCTTAATTACCTCGCCATACGCAACAGTGTTGTTGTATCTTCTCATTTCTGGATAAACGTGGTCCAGATACCACTGGAAATTTTTACACTTCAAGCTCTTCCTTAAGGCTTTTCTCTCGGAGACATCCCCAATGTCAATGCCTGGATTCTGAAAAATAACAGACACGGCACACCACTGAATGGCTCTTAAAAATAAGAGAAAATGAGTGCATTTCACTGATTTCACCAATCTTTCTAATCCACGTGGAAACTGCCAAAGGTCGAGTAACTTCACTCAGAAATTATGGCAGGTGTGTCCAAGGCTGAAATCATCATCAGAGAAGTCTGACTTGGGACAGAGGCTTCACAGCCACAGCAAAGGAGACACTCACTTCTCTGACAGGGTTTGAAGGTGTTCTCGCATTGGCCACCAGACACACCTTGGTCCTGGGAGGAAATACGAGAAGTGCAACGTGGTGCTGACAAAGCTTCCCATTAATCCACTCTGACTTTGGATCAGTCTGAAAGTGACGGAGTTTATCAAAAGGCACAACGCCAAGCTACTTTTAAAAGATCTCACTCAGGTACTGACACAGTGGATTTCCAGAAGAGCTTAACAGCAGATGTACATCGGGGTTAAAATCATATCACAGAATGGCCTGTGTTGAAAAGGACCCCAACGACCACCTCGTTCCAACCCCCTGCTATGTGCAGGGTCACCAACCACCAGACCAGGCTGCCCAGAGCCACATCCAGCCTGGCCTTGAATGCCTCCAGGGATGGGGCATCCACAGCCTCCTTGGGCAACCTGTTCCAGTGCGTCACCACCCTCAGTGTGAAGAAGATGGCTGTGTGCTCAATCCTGGGAAAGCAAAGCCCTGTCTGTATCAAGCACCAAAACCCTTTCCCTTACATGATCTTTGAGGTCCCTTCCAACCCAAGCCATCCTATGATTCTATGGGAGACTCTTCTAGGAGGTACCTCAGAGGACAGCATGGTTAGAAAGCTACAAAATAAAGAAAAATTATTTTTTTTAAAGGGAAAGATTTATGATTCAAATAGAAGAGAAGCAGATAGCTGAGAGCAAAGGATAAAAACCACGGGAGAACAGAAGATGAACCTCAAAAAAAAAATCCTTTTTTGACAATTGGGACAAAAACACGTTGAAAGAGTGTCCCTGGGGACATGGAGGAACCCCACTGCTCACACTGATCTAAAAGCACACAGAGCTGCAGCACCTGTCCCAGGGGGAATAAACTCACAGGAGCTGAAGAGAGCAGCCCCTCTTTAACCTTTTATTTCATTACAGCATTTGGGGAACTAATGCAGCAACCAGGTGAAGGAAATCAAAGGCACAAAGCAGCCACTTCTCTTTCCTACAAGTGTCTGGGTTTCTACTCTATTTTAGCTCCTGCTCTTTTCTCTTCCAGTGATCATTAACTACAGCTGGGAAAGCAATTTTCCATTACAATGCTTGTAATGATCTCCTAATGAATTATTCACTCTGCTTTAGAGAAGACACCATTTTAATCTGTGACTGGTAGCTCACAGGTGAAATAAAGATGATTCAGTGTAGACAGGTAGGACAGGCTGAGATCTGAATGGGTGAGCCTGGAATACTCAGTGCCTGGTGCTGCATTAGGGGATGGTCAGGTGGGGTTAGGAAAAGCTTCTGCACCAGAGGGTGGTGGGCATGGAACAGCTCCCCAGGCAGTGGGCACAGCCCAGTGGAGAGCATTTGGACAATGCTCTCAGACATAGGGTTTGGATTTTGGGAGGGGGTCCTGTGTGGAGCCAGGAGCTGGACTCGACGGCTCCTTTCCAATTTGGGATATGCTGTGACCCACTGTCAAAATGCTGCCTTTTCAGAGATGCATGGGACCTGTGCCCTCCTGCCACACACTGGGTAAACAGCATCACCATCCCTCCCCACTATTTCCTAACAAAAAACCAACGCAGGGCTCCCCACCACTCCCAGAAGGGCAGACCAGCAGCATGGGCAGTTACCCACCTTTCCCAGGTACCTGCTGCTCTGTAACGCAGTACGAAGTTGTGACTACTGGGGCTCTAAAAGCCAGGACATCTCCCCAGGTGTAACCTTTCCTCCAGCAGCAGCAGCTCCTGCTAATGCCTTCCAAAACGCCCTGAAGCACCGTGCTGCCAGAAGGCATGCTGCTGCAGCAGGACCCTGGAGCAGCTCTTAGCTGGGGTAGCATCTGCAAGGAGTCCTTATTTCCAGTCACCAAAAGGATGGCTGTATATTTACTTTGTTATTACAAGGGGTCTTGACATTCCTATCCAAGAGATGCTCTTGGGCTTTGTGATTTAGACATCACCTGCACAAAGACCAGAGGCCAACAGCAGCTGCGGATGTATATACAGTCCCCCTGGAGTTTATAGATCTTCGTGCAGAAGTGTAGGGAACCACCTAGAGAGATTCACATGTAGGTGAATCTCTGCTCCCTGAGCATCCTGGAAGAATCCCACAGTTTCCTAAAGACACACCAGCCTGCAACAAGGCAGGATTTACATGAAAAATAACGTCAGGTCTGGGAAAGTCTGAACATTTCTGTATGGAAATAAATAATAACCATCAGAGTTACACAGTGTCCTTGGAGCACAAACATGGTGCTGCTGGGAGGGCATCTCCCTTTGTGAGCCACCAGCCTCTGACCCTTTACCACGCTTCCTAAGTGTTGATGGCCTCATCCTTCCCAGTGCTGGGAGAACCTGAGTTTGCCTGCACACTACATGGACCTGTGCAAACTGTGGGGCAACCCCCAATGTCATTATTGATTACCTCTGAAAGGAGGTTGTAGAGAGGTGGAGGTCAGCCTCTTCTTCCAGGTAACAGTGATAGGATGAGAGGTGATGGCTTTAAGTTGTACCAGGGGAGGCTCAGGTTGGATATAAGGAAACATTTCTTCTCAGAAAGAGCGGTGCTGCAGTGGCACAGCTGCACAGGGAGTGGGGGGTCACAGTCCATGGAGGTGTTCAGAGCTGTGGGGATGTGGCACTGAGGGACGTGGGCAGTGGGCATGGTGGGATGGGTTGGGGTTGGGCTTGGTGATCACAGAGGTCTTTTCCAACCTTAATGATTCTCTGATTCTATGGTTCTATGACTCCATTTGAGGAACAGTGTAATGACATAAACTCATGCTGTTTAAACACTCAGCGGGGAGATAAACACTACACTGCAGGTTTAATATTGAGAAACTAAAATGGAAACACCTGATGGCAGCTATAAGAATTCCCTCAAATTCTGCAGGTGCTGCAGCACCTCCATCAAAGCTGAAAGAGCCCTGATGGCTTCCATGGCTAAGGGTAAGACAGAAGGTATTTAAGGCTCTCCTTCCCTTGGGAGCACCAAATCCTCTACAATTCAATATTTCAACCCAGTGAAGCAAAAACTCAGGAGAAGGGCACGATGGCCATACCTCCAGAGGCAAGTTCCATGCGATGTACACGTGGGACTTGTAGTCATCCATCCACACCTCGGCCACTCGCAGGGCGTTACGCTTGGTGTAGAAACCAATGTTGTTGTTGTAGGGCTTCTTCTTGCGTTCGATGTGGGCCACCCTGGAGCAGGGCAGGACTTCCATGCTGCCACCGCACAGCCACACCTGCAACGAAACCAGGCAGAACTCCCATCAGCAAAGGGTCCGTGAGCAAATTCAGGAGAAAGAAGGTTTTGTGGTTTCTATAGCACGCAGTATCTCATCATCTAGCTGCAAACAGAAATCTGTGGCCATGGTTGGACTTTGCTCAGCACCGAGCCAGTGGGAGAAGTTAGTTAACCTGTGCCCAGAGCAAAATGTACTTTGCCTTTGGTGGGATGACGACTACACCATCCCACCACTAGCACCCCATGGTATTACTGCATTGCAGGATGGGGTGCTGAGTTTGCAGAGATGCTTCTACTAAATAAAAAGGATTAGTGCTTGGAATAACTGAAACAATCGCAAGAGCTCCTCCTGCAGAAGGGATGACTCAGAGAAACATATGGCAGGGACAGATTTCTCCCACTTGAAAACATTTGTTCATTATTTTTCTTTCACAGGCTGTTTAAAATTCCCTTAAATCACAGTTTACAAGTTAATAAAATATTTTGAGAGCTTCTTTTTCTCAGACACAAAGGGAATGTGCAGAACGACTCGCCATACCTGAGTTCTTCCCTGCCTGTTTGCCTTCACCAAGAAGTTATTTATCTTAAATATAAAAAATCCGTGGCAAGGACACCAGGCTCTGGGCAATCATTATGAACACATATGCCAGGCAGTCCTAATAATCCCAGTTTCGCCTATTTTGCAGTCTGTTTTGCATTATCCTTTTGCACAGTTGTTGTAACACCCAGTGTTTCTGGGATCTTGTCCAGGCTCACCACCTTTAATCCCATCTGCCTTCCCTAAATGTTATCAACCTGCAGTCCCAGCACCACGAGGAGCCTCCAGGCCCCACTGCCTTACCAATAAAACCCAAGCTTGCCCCATTTACCTCACAGCGGTCAAAAAAGGAGCCCAGGGTGAGCAGCACCACGCAGGCATTTGGGCCACAGCTAGCCAAGGGCGAGATGTGTTATGCCCAAACCCCAAACATTTGCATCTTCCTGTACTGATAACATCCAAACGACACACGGGAGATATTAATGAAATCACGTTAGAAAAGGTGAATTAGTTCACTGCTCCATCAGCTGCCCTTTAGAATGATGGAATGGCAATATTTGGACTGTTTGGAGCTGCCAGTGCTGGGGAACCCCCACATCCCCCCCAGCATTGTGGGGCAGCGTGTGAGACTTCGTCCTGATCCGAGATCAAAAGAATCACTCTCAAAACTCTTAAGCCATCATGTAGTTAAAATGCCATCTTCCACCAAGCCTGCTTCGGGTAGTAAGAATGTAATTTTGTCTATTGTGATTTGTTTAAATAATTCACAAGGTTTTATGCTAGACAGCTCCTCATATTTCTGGAATATCTGTACAAATGATCTTGAAATGCATATATTGTAATAAACAGAGAGTGCTGGAAACGGCAGTGACTATCTACATATCCACAAGCCAGAGAGATCAATAAAACCTTAATTCTAAAAAGGCACTTCTTTGGGAAAGAAAAGCAAAACACCACGCGCCTATCATCCCCTAAGTAAATCCTAAATTGTCATCAGAGAGACAAAAATCTAACAGCTTCTACAACATTTCTGCTGGCAACAAAAAGAACAAAGAGAACATGTGGCTGTTGCATAGGGAGGGGCTGTGCCAGCCCAGTACTGCCGTCCCCATCGAGCAGGGGAGCAAACCGTGGGCCCAGATGTCACTTGTTCCCACGTGGCAGCGACTTCTGGCCCTGCTGGCATGAAGGTGAGCAGGTCCTCAGGTGCTCAGACTCTCAGTGCAGACTCCTTTCTGTTGTCAACAACCCCTTTGGGAACCTTCACTACTGTTCCTCTGAGCAACCCGCTGTTGCACCAAAGGTATGTAAGAAATAAGGAGACACTGAGAAGCAAGCTTTTCTTATTCATAGCAAATGAACCCAAAGTCCCTTTGGGTACTCCATCTACTGCAACTAACAGCTTTAAATGGGCAATCAGTCCAGCCATGGCTTTTTTTTGCTAGATCCTTAAGAAATTATCTGTGTTTCTTAGCAGAAGTGTAATCAAGAGAAGCAAAATATCGAGACCAATGAAATAAAAATAAGTTCTTGTAAATTAATTCATGTTTAGCCTCTTTAATTTGGCAAAATCTTTCACGCTGCTTGCTACAATGGAACAAATAACAATTATACCCATTCATAAAACACGCATGGAGAGCGTGCAAAGACACGTCTGAAGGCTCAAGATGGAGTGTGTAATAGGGCAGGTTAAATATGAGGAACAAGTCACAAGTTTCCCCTTGTTTTCTGACATTCAAATTTCACCACGACTATTAGCTTGCCACTCAACCACCCGTAAAGAGACATGGAATTAAAAATAGAACATTCCCCTCCAGTAAATGACAGTGACTCAGTGACTGCTCCTCCATCCGTCTACACAAATGTACAGAATGATGCCTGGGTTGGTAAAAAAACACTGAATTCTAGTAAAGCATTTCCAGAGAAACAAAGAGAAAACAAACCCATCACCAGGAGAGCTTTGGTGTGTTTTCACAGAATCACAGAATCAATGAGGCTGGAAAAGATCTCTATGATCATCCAGTCCACCCACCCATCTGCCACCACCATCTCCCACTGAACTATGTCCCCACATGCCACATCCCTACGGGTCTGGAACACCTCCAGGGATGGAGACCCCGCCACCTCCCTGGGCAGCCTGCTCCACTGTCCGACCACTCTTTAGGGGTAGAAGTTTTTCCTAATATCCAACCTCAGCCTCCCCTGGTGCAACTTGAGGCCATCCCCTCTTGTCCTTCCCAAGCCAAAAGCCACTGTTGTAAGAATTCAACATGGAAAACCAGCAATTCTCAAGCAATGAAATTTGTGAGTGCGGCTGAAACAGCATCAGCCATCTACTTTCTAGAAGTGTCTGCCCACGTGACAGGCAGCCCTTGGTTAGTGCAAGGTTCCACCGCCTTGCTTTAGGGATGGGGTGACCCAGTTTTGCTCTCCCAACACCCTCAGGGAGCACAAAGGTGTCACAGATGTGTGAAAGCACTGACAAAACAGCCGGCATCATGCTGACCTGCACTGGGGCAGTCCAAAGGGGGAACAAATCTGGCATGGTGCAATGCAGCAGCAGAGCTTCTAGGGAGGTACAGGATCTTCTCTTGTGCATGAGCATGCAAGTACATCGCAATATTCAAGGTAAGGCATTCCCCAGGCAAGACACCAGCATCTCCCCTGCCATCAGCCTGCAGGTCTTATGCAAAATCAGAGCTGTTTCCACACTGCTCACGTGGAGAATTCAGCGTGTCTCCATTCCTAATGATGGCTGGGACGTCAGCAGGCGCAGTGCTTGGGAGAATGGAAAGAAGTGCACGTCCTCCACTGCTACTGCCCTGCTGGGTAGGGAGGGAGAACGGGCAAGAGTGTGCAAAGTGCAGCACACAGACAGCCCTCTGTGCTGGTAATAGAGACAGCAAGAAAACCCCCATTTCACTTGACCACTCATTGCAGCGATCACAGAAACAATTTTCCAAGTGGTATGCAGTTAGGAACAATTACTGTCCACGATCCCCTTTGCCCTCCAAAATTCACTGCAACCATCAATTTGCTTTGCTCCTGCCTGCCAAAAGCAGCAATTACCCTCCAGGAGCATTATTTAAGAAACAAAAGGACTTCTGACAATCTGCCTGCCATCACTGGAGCCAGCCAGGTGGAAAAGGGAGCCCCAGAGGAGCTGTGCCTGCAGGAATCATAGCATCATAGAATCACTAAGGTTGGAAAAGACTTCATCTAGTCCAACCATAAAGGAGGGTACTGAGAGCCTGTCCTGTGCTACACCAGCCTCAGGGCATCATCTGTCCTGCCCAGCAGGCTCAAGAAGGATCACATCTCGAGGTTTGCTAGAAGGTTCAGTTGCTAGAATGGGACACAAACCAACTCACTTTGAAAAAAGAAGTTTAATGTATATTAAGAAAAGTTTGGTCCTGCCCCAACGCAGCACCTTCTCCTCTCTTATCATCAGCATCCACGTGAGAAAAAACATCCCATTGCTTGGGCAATGCCTTACATAATGCTGTGTGTCCTCCTCACCCCTGGGACATCATTAATAATCACCGTAATAAAAAGTCAGAAGGGATAGCAGCTATCTGGGGTCCTGAACACGGCGTTCTGGCTGCAGCTCTCTGAGACTTCCATAATGCACACTGACAGCTCCCATTACAGGATCCTGACTTTCCTTGCTTATAACTTTGCCAAATTTTAAGTATTCAGACTGAAATATATCCTGGAACAGCTCGAGCCTGCCTGTAGTTAATGCAAAGAGACATCGTGTCTAATGGTGTCAGGATGAGTCTGCAAGGTAAACTTCTAATCTCTGTATGTATTGTGACAGAAGGATATGGGGAAAAATGCTCCTAACTTTCATTACACAAACTCCAGTCTTTTCCAGCTGATAAGTTCATTTCTAAGGTGATTAGCAAAACCGTACCTTAATTAGCAACAGATTTCCCATTTAACAGTCTTGCCTTATCTTCACCCCCCTCCTTTCTTTTAAAAGCAACTTCTTTAGCTAAGGGAAAAACACAATTACCCAGGGCAGCTAAAATAATAAGAACACATCAGAACAAAGACCTAAATAATAAAACTGAGAAATAGGGGGAAAAAAAATTGAAAAAAAAAAAGATGGCAAAGAAATACTAATTTCTGCACAAGCCCCCTTCTAAAGCTCTGAGATAGGGCCTCTCTCTCCAAGTTATTCCTTTTGTCAAAGGAAACAACACATTCCCCAGCACATTCCTCGCTACATGGCTGAGGCAGTTTGTCCTTTGTGTTCCCATTTTGGCTCCCATGCCCTTATGCCAACATGACAGTGCTGCAGAAGAAGGGACAGCAATGAGATGAAGGCTTTCCCCCAAACCTCTGCAAACCCTTGTACCCAAAGTTGCAAGACTATCATAAGCAGCAAGCTGGGTTATGCTTTACATACATAAATGCCTATCTATATGTTATATGCCACATCATCATTGATGTGCTGTTGTGAATACCACTATCCAATTGTAAAAATCACAGCAAGAACTGGAGAAGAAATGTTAAGTTAAATTACAAGAAAATGAGTTAAGAAGTCACATGGGGGGGGGAATAAAAGAACATTTTCTTTCTACTGCAGAAGAATGTGGCATTCACAATCTCTGCAGGTGCACACAAGCACTCCTTGAAGAGGGTTGTTGTCTTTTAGCCTGGGTATGTGGATTATCACAGATCCCATGGGAGGAGAGGATTTACCTAACAGCAGTGAACTTCCATGGGCACAGTGCTGCAGCCACCCAGCAAAGGTGCAGCGTTGTACCTACAGACCAACAACCACACACTGCCTTTGGAAAAAGGCAACTCCATGTGGGCAGGGGCTGATGGATCATAGAATCATAGAATCATAGAATGGCCTGCACTGAAAAGGACAACAATAATCATCTAGTTTCAACCCCCCTGCTATGTGCAGGGTAGCCAGCCACCAGACCAGGCTGCCTAGAGGATACAACAAAACTCCTTCTCTTGATGGAAATCTTGACACGAGCTCATCTTGACAAAGGACAAATTGCCTTGGAAGCCTCCATGAGGAGGTGGAAGAGGCACTGCATCCTGCAGCCGAAATGGGAAAAGGGATTCTGTTGCCACACCTGTCCATTTGTTTTCTCTCTCATGAGGCCATGGAAACCCTATCCAAGAGGATCGTTGATTTCTAAGACGATCATCTGTCCTCAACAGACCCTGTCCTGACCCGATCATCTCAGACAACACTCAGACAGAGAATGGTAGTAACAAGAAAGTCTGCTACTATGTTTAAAACAATAAATTCTCTTTTTTGTTTCCTTCTATCACGTATTCACAGAATCATAGAATGGCCTGGGTTGAAAAGGACCACAATGACCATCCAGTTCCAACCCCCTGCCATGTGCAGGGTCGCCAACCACCAGACCAGGCTGCCCAGAGCCACATCCAGCCTGGCCTTGAATGCCTGCAGGGATGGGGCATCCACAGCCTCCTTGGGCAGCCTGTTCCAGTGCATCACCACCCTCTGTGTGAAAAACTTCCTCCTAAGGAATCTTCCTGATGTCATGACTTTGGACAGGTTCCTGTCTTTGTTGTACCAGACCCAGACTAGAAATATCCACATAATCCGGTGTCCAAACTCCCCAGCTTTTCTGCTGAGACCACTAAATGTATTCCTGCTATCACGGCCATTTAGAAATGCCAAACAGAAGCGGAACCCAGGTGCCAAATTCACTCCACAAATCGTAACCTACAGCAACAAGATGTAACAGTGACAGTTTCCATCCTCTTAACTCTGCGTGGAACATAAATAGTTTAACATTTGACATATTGGAGATGCTAGAATAAAGCAAGCTTCACGTCAACGCGAAGCAGCGATTTCTCTGTGCTGCCACAGTTCAAGGAGAATGAGACATCCACGCTGTAATTGTGTTTGCTCAAACTTGAGGCTTTTCCAATGAAAAATTTATGCTGTGCTCCTCCAACAAATCCAACAAAACCTGTTCTACGTTGTGCATCCTTGCCAGGTACAATGAGCATCGATTTGGCTTCATCACCAGATAAGGTAGGTAAGAATGGGTGTGAGGGGAGGCTGTATTTAAAACACTCCAGTCACAAAGCACAGCGCAGGAGGATTAGCTGGAAGGCATATGTCCCCAGCCTCCTGGCTCAGAAAAACTGTGGAAAAAGAGCATTTTGCCTCTCAGCACATCAGGATGCGCACTTTAATTACTTTAAAATTAAAACTACAGCAACCAGGGTTACCGTAGTGTTGTCCGTTTGACATTTCTAAAAGTAATTTTCCAAGAAAAGAGGAAGGGAATATGTTGAATCTGCAGAGATGCTCCCTCAACTGTGTCCCAGTCTTGTCTGGAAGCCAAGTTTGTGCCACTGGCTGCTGTTGGCTGAGCTCGGCATTGTCTCATTGGTCTAAAGCACCAAATACATGGGATGTGAACCAGACACCGGATTACCACTCGTGATGTGAGTCGTGGAGCAAGAAGCTCTGGTGATGTGCTGAAGTGGTTTGCAGCTATCATGGTATAAATCTGTGTCTTTCATAATAAGTTCAGAGTGAAAATTCCTCAGTGCACTGATGCTATCTGATCAGCCTTGGCAGCACAACAGGGGCCTGATCATGTTGTAATAGTGTAACAAAAAGATTATTACATAGACCCAAAAAAGACAAGTGCCTAAAACTAGCATCAACAATACCTGGAAGCCCTTTTGGAAGGCAACAACCACGTTGGACTTTACACCCTTGTAACACACAAACTACCAGCAGGATTTGACCCTAATCTACTTGGAGGTTGCTCATTTTTGGTTTTTATTGCTGGTAACGTACCAAAAGCATCTTGATCATATTCTCCTATTACCACCTTTGTCAGAGCTGTAAAAATAAAACAGCATAAACAGTTCAAGGGAATTTTGATCTATTTTTCATGCACGGAAAGCCATTAGAGAAAATTATCCTCAGACGGATCTCTGGACTAACAGAGCTCCACGTGGGGAGCAGCGGGAGAATAGGAAAGGTGTCATGGAGCAGTTTAACCATAAGAGGCAGTTCTGAAACAGAATTATTTATGCAGAGAGAGGCAATGCATGCTGGAGCTGACAGCTCACAGAGCTCCTTCCAGTCGTCTTAACTCCGGCGTATCACGACTGTGGCTTTTCTGATCTGTAATTATAGATATCCTCTCATCAGACGCTGGTGGGGAAGGAGCTGAAAGGAAGCCGAGCTCTGACATAGATACTTGTAGATGGATAGGATTTAATGCAACTCAGATGATCCTCTCTGCAGAAAATTGCTCAAGCAACTCATCCAAAAGAACAGCTAATGAGTTTAAAACTAGAACATGCAAATATTGAGGGAGGAAATGTACGCAGTGTCTGCTGTTTGGTGTGAATGCCCATAGACACCATGTACAGACACACACACACAAGGTACGTGCCTTGTCAGAGCTCTAACCCAGACTGACAACGCTTTCTAGGCTCTCAGATGTTTTTGCTATGGACTTTCTCATTCATTAGGTTTAGAAAGAACACCAAACATGAGCACTGAAACAGACTGTCAGGTTTCCCTGAGGCTCCTACCCTCAGTTTTTGATTTTGCTCCTATTAGGAGGGGCTTCAAAGGGCTCTGTCTGTCCCTGACACAGAGCCCCTCCACACCCAGCCACCGGGAATCTCCGAGGGGGGGGATCCATTGGGACCACTCCTCTGAAAAATGCTGCATTACAAACCTTAGCACTGTATTTTAGTTGAATCACAGAAACACAGAATGATAGAATCACAGAACTATGGAATAGTTGGAAGGGACCCACAAAGACCACCAAATCCAACTCCTGGCTCCACACAGGACCACCTAAACCCAAACCCTATGCCTGAGAGCAGTGTCCAAACTCTCCTTGAGCTCTGATCACTGAGGGCCGTGCCCACTGCCCTGGGGAGCTGTCCCATGCCTAATAATGGAACCCTTTGGTGCAGAAATCAGACTGTCATTTTAGAAGTTAGCTATGGGCAGCTCATGCAGGGCAAGTGAAATCTGTAAGCTAGCTATCATCTGGCCTTTGTTTTAGAGGGGAAAAGCCAGCTGCCTGTGTTACTGAGGTCCGTGGGCTATTGCATGCTACTGCTCAGCACATTCCCCCTCGCAGCACCACGCATGCTGCAGACAGACTTAATGTGTGCAAGTTTGAAATCTGAAAATAAGGTCCAAACCAGATGGTTAGAGACTGGGGCTGCTCTGTCATATTTTTGCCATTCACTCTGCCATCTGCTTATTTTCTGAGGCAATGCTAAAATCCCATCTTCAGCTCAGTCGTCTTGTGCTTCGAAATAATGAATACTTTGCAACTCAAAGCAAGTGTGAAAGTTTAAAGCCCGAGCAATTGCCGTGGCTCTGAAGCTATCATCAGCAAAACTGCTGATAACTGACTGTCACAGACAGCCTTCGACCTCCACTAAAAAACTCCTTTAAAATCCTGGCACATGTACAGGTGAAGCATTGTGCAAAGGCTCTCGAAGATGAAAAACCTCCTACCAGCTGCTCATCAGCACCATCATCTGTTCAACGCCACTCCTTCAAGTCTGGCCAACTCCGGAACCATTTCCCTTCGGTACAGACAAGCTGCTGAGCTGGAGCTGTGATTTTAGGTTTGGAAGCCTTGGCTTGGGGACAGCAGTGAAGATGGTAACAGCAGTGCAGCTGCCTGATGTAGACATGAGCTACTCCAAGAGCATCAAATCACTTTGGTGCCTGTCCACCTGGACTCAACTCTTTCATCTTCAAAGGTTTCCACTGCAAGTGGCCTGGGCTTGCATTCATGGTTAGATGTCAGTTTACTAAAGACCACAGCATTCCCCTGGTGTGGGAGTACATTGAGTGCATGGTCTCTGGCTTCAGAGGACTTGAACTTGCTCACAGCAGCCAGCACCAACCTTCAACTATCTCACTAAAACCATGCCAAGAAGACAGGGGCTGTGTGGTGAATGGGGACAGACTTGGAAAGGATGGAAATAAAGATGGATCTAATGCAGAGTGGGGCTTTCCACCATCTTGCACACAGCACTGCCTAAAAACAGAGCTGCGTTCCTATTTTTATTAATACCAAACTTAATTAATGCTGTCTCTGCAGAAACTAACCCCGATCAAAGCCTTGTTTGGATATGGAGTCCTGCAGAGACAGAGTATATTTGAACTGTTGAGGGTGATCCGACCTATTGGAACGGTCACAGCTTCATGGGAAGATGTGAGATTGCATTATTCATGCCCAGAAGAGCAGCAGCAAGCCTCTCCCAGCACGGCCACACACCTCAGCTGTGCTCACGTCCCACTGCTGCAGCAGGAAAGTGTCCTTTGTGGCTGCCCAGAAAGCACGCTGCTTTACGTTAAGTCCTCTTATAACACACGTTGGAAATAGTTCCATTGGTCTGTGGGACCAAATTGCCACAGCAGTGATCAAAATGGTTTTGAAAGATGACCTTGGCTGCTTGCACAACCCACCAGCTTGCTACACTCCATCAGCTTGCTCCTCCTCTCCCCACATCCCAGCCACAAAGCTTCTGCCACATTACTAAGTCCCTCGGGGACTGGTCACAGCACGGACACCACAGAGCATGACCACTAATGATTTTTCATGCAGCAAACACCAGCTGTGCTCGTTATACTGCACCTCATCAGTGCAACGTAACAGCAGTGAGACACCAATGAAACGGCAGCTCTGCATTGCCTCAGGGTGACTTAGGTGATGTGTGGCTGCTGTGTGGCAGAAGGGACATGGGCTGCTCTAGCAGGACGTCCCTTGGGTCACGTTCCCAGGAGGGATGGCTGGATAGGTGTCCACGCTGCCGCAGTGTCTGCATGCTGCCCTGAGCCCTGGCTGAAAGTTAAGCTGCACACACACACAAACAAAGCTCTCTGCTGTAAATCAATCCAGCGTACGGCTGCACTTGATGGGTCCATGCGAGAGCTTCATGGAGAAGATAAAACACGCAGACTACACAGCCACTCTGATGCTTAGATTTTTTTCTTTATACTTGTGAAAAGCCTGAAATATCCCTAATTCCTTATTTTTCCCCTGCACGTCTGCATATAATGTAATCCTGGAAGTATTTTAGTAGCACAAGGGTAGAGAGAAGAGCTGGAGCCTCTCCATCCCATGGCACCAGCTGATCAGGTGTGTGGCTGCAAGCTCCCCATGGCTGCAGTCCTCTGTGTGCACCCTACAGAGAGCTCTTGCTCTGTAACCATTTTCAAACTATCCATACTTCCATGAACAGAAAAACACACCCTCCTTACGCTCACCTCACCCAGCCAGGATGCACAACGGGAGCACCCAGCACTGGGACACATAGGCTGAGGAGCCTCTGACCTCCATCCTCAGCTGGGCACGTCCATGAGCAAGCTGATCCAGTCCTGAAGCTCAGCCAGCATTGAGCTGAAGTGGATGACAACCCTCAAGAAGTCTGAGTCTGAATTATTCTGCAACTCCTGCACAGAGATGCTTAAAAGACAGATGTACAGAGATCCCTGTGAGGATATCACTAGGCTAGGGTAGAAAAGTTGTGAATTATCATCTTGGCTCTTTCACTGAGCAGCTTGACAAGCTATTTCCGTGCTATCTACCCTAGTTCTCCCCTTCTACTAATAGCGTGGTCTAAGCAGACAACATCTCCTGAGGAGGGAGGCTGTAACAACACGTGGATGGCTCCTTGTGATACACTGGTCCCTTCAGGATACTGGAATACAAGGAATAACTTTGCACAGTAGGAATCCTCAGGCTATTTTAAATTTAAATATCTATACAATGGTGTTTTTCAAATGTTCCTCACCTCTGAGCAATGTCAGGTTTTCCAGTTGAGGAGAAGAGCCCTTCAGGAACTTCCCCAAGTTCGATTATCAGGTAAGAACTTTTGTCTCCTACCTGCTTGCAGACTGTGCCTGGACAGCTGGTGTCCACAGGGAGCAGTCTAAAAATCTGGTCTGAGATGCGTTCTAGCTTCCTTAGACCACAGAGAAGATGGGAACATCCATTGTGTGATTCAGCTAGACAGGACAGCTAAGCACAGGTCAGATGGATCAGAGCCTACCTTCCTCCTCCCCCACATAGCAAACAGCACAAAGGATGTTAACTGTGGCTGGGTCAATAAGAACAACAAGTTGGTGGACAAGGAAGAGATGATTAGGAATCTTTTATATGTCAGACTCCACTTAAATCAATCAAAGATCTGCAGTAAATTTAAAACAGAGAAGCTGATTTAATAGAGAAGACAGTTAGGCAACACAAAAATGTTGCTATGTACTGAAGAATACACCTTCAGCAACCGAGATGTGTAATAAAAGCCCTGCTTTTCTGAACAGTCCATTCTCAGAAGTGAACCCCTGCACTGAACAACCACATCCCAAAGTCCTCCATAGCTCAGCTGCATTCTGCTGAAGCCGTGGATGCAATGAAACCAGAACACCTTCGAAATGGAGCTAGACTCAGTTCACTTATTAAGAGGGTCTAATAGTATTTATCTCACATGACGTGCAGAATGGTTTGGCAAAATCAGACATCAGCACCTTTGTGTGCTTCATCTGACAGGACACGCTTCATTCGTTTGATGTTTCCTTGTTTACCACAGCTCTGTGCTTTCTGCCATCCTGTTATCTATCCTAGTCGTGCTAAGTATTTAATGGACCTTAGGAACCTCTATTCTAACCCTCCAAATGCATAATCATTGTTTAAGAGCATCTAATATCCATCAGCTTCTATTTTTATATCTGGTTCCTTTTTTAAGGGACTAATTAATTTACTCTTCCTCAAAATACATAAATAAATAACAATTAAAAACTAAAAGCCTCTGTAGAATAATGATGCCCTCAATTCCTGCAGAAGGAACTGCCAGCCTGGTTAGCAGCACTCCATTTCATTCAGCACAGCCCAATTTTGAGGCTGCATTTTAATAATGGGAGCACGGTCCTTATCCATTCTTCCCTGACTTCTCTTGTCCTTGATTTGCCAATTAGAAATAACTGCAGTAGAAGTGATACAATCCCACAACGCTGGCTGCAGACAGACTGTCACCTGAATAGCTATTAGAGAGCAATAAAAAGCCCATAAGGATTTTTTTTCCCAATGAAGCACGTTGATGAAAACAATGAATGTTTTCATTTATTTATATGTATATACACTTACGAGTACACATTCGGATATTTTGTTCTAATGTGAAGAAACCAATTATCATTCACTGCAACTCCAAGCCTCAAAAAGCACCAGGAAGTATGAAAATAATGGTGATTATATTCTAATAAAACATTTCCATAGAGAATATTCCTTCTTCATTCAGCCGAAGTCTGGGACAGCACAGAAAACAGACAGTCAGCTGTAGAAATTCATTGGTAAGGCAAAATTGCTATTTTCCAGCTCTTCCCAAAAAATGGGGCTGCACTTCAGGCTGTCCTGTGTTGGCATCCACCCCCCACCCCCCAGCAAACTGCCCACAGCGCTGTAGCTGTGAGTGCCCCAAATGCATTATGAATGCCCATCCCCACGCAGTCACACAATGACTGCATCTTTTCTGTCTTTCCCTTTTTGGCTGTTTCTAGGCATCCCCACCAAGTGCACGGATGGCTTCCATGGTCCCAGGGGGGCAGAGCCCACCAGCGCCTGCCCCAGAGGGAAAACTGCATCCTCTGCAGTGTGGTGTGCAGGGTTTTATGCCTTATCTGCACTGTGTGAGGACTAAAAGCAACAAACTGGTTTTGTACACTACCTCTGGCCTCACCACTGCCAGTACCCATAGGTGAGAATAAAGAGGAGGACAAGCACACGGTGACACCAGGCCTCAGCTCCTTTCCAGCTTCAGGCAATCTGTGGCTCAGGGATGCAGGGAGCAGCAGACAGAGGCCTTTTATTCAGTAACCCCTGCAGATATTTTTATGTTTCCTATTTTTTTTCCAGGGACAGGCATGGGAAGAGCAGCTCACTGCTTCTGAGCGTCCACAAAAGCCAGGGCAGGGCTCCTGTATGTCATGGCCACGATACATCACACACGTCATGATCTGCGCCTACGTTTCTCATGGTGCCATATGGGATTCAAGATGTCCCCACAATGTAGGACCACCCCCCTCAGCACCTATGCTTGGATTGAGGCGGCACCAACAAAGAAGAGATAGGGAAGAGGTCTGCAAGAAAATATCAATCATTATTCTTCGACTGAATTAGCACATGCTGCATCATGGAAAAAAGGGCTGTTCACCGTTAAAGAAAATTCCCCCTTTTTTTTTTCCTTCAGCCTCCAAGAGAAGCAGCAAAGCTTCGGAGGGTGACTTTGGGGCTTTGCTCCTTCTCAGCAGCTTTGCTGCACGAGGCCAGAGTGGCTCTTCTGCAATTGCTTGGCAACAGAGCATTTTTTCCTTCTATTACACATCTGCGCTCGCTGCCCTGTGGGAAAGCCATTTCCTCCAGCTCTTCTTCCAGCAGCTGGGGAGGGCTGAACAGAGGAGGCAAGGACAGAGGCCAGGCTGCCCAAGAGAAGCAAATCACTCACCCCAATTACAGCCAGACAGCAAGGACTCCAGGAAGAGCCTGTTTTTTTTCATTCGAGCAGCTCTCTCACAAGAAGAGGACAGAAAATCCTGCTGGTTGGCAGACGCAGCCAGGTTTCACTCAGTGCTCCCACAGCTCCTCCACATCAGCTGTCTCCATAGAGCGGCGTGGGCAGAGAAGATGAAGTGAGAACTTCCAGAAGAAATCAGAATATATGGGAGAAAACGGATGGACCAGGAACCCCAGTAGTGATGGTGCAACATATGGTTCTGTTGTGCTCTCCATGTTCTGCATGAAGCAGTGAAGCAGAGGAGGACTTCCAAGACTTCACTGCCATCAGTCTACAGAACTTTGGTGGCACTGATGCCCGGGGACAACAAGAGACTCTTGCTGGAGCAGGATAGGAAGCCCAGCCTAAGTAATGCTGCTCCTCAAGTACACATGGCAGCTCCCAGCAAGGGGACACTGAGGCAGGCTTCCACAAGCAGAAACTAAGAGCATGTATTAATCACACTGCCCTGTAGGGTCAAAATAGTCTGCCATCAGATACTATGTCCTCAAAAAACCAACAAGTTTTAGGTTCTTCATGGAGTTGTCCACTCATCTGGCCAAGCTCACAGCACAAGGCAGGGCACCACAGCTTCTGCAATGGTGCTGCTCCGTGGAGGACATGTTCCTGTTCCCTCCCTTAACTGGCCTAAATCTTCTGATTTAGGATTTACATGTCCTGGCACAGCAGGGATGGGAAGGGTAACGTGACCTCTTGTACAGGGCCTTCTGGTGGCTTGTGGAGCTTTGCATGGCATGGTGAAGGCTGACAGCAAGTCCCTTACAGCAGCACTTTCACCAGTACATTCAAAATGTTGTATCTGTAAGTAGGCTGTGGTCTGGGAAAAGCAATCCCTGCCATTTAGTAGGAGCAAAGGATGAAAGACATCACTCATTAGCAGTAAACAACTAACGAGGCCAGACTGTTCTCAGTTATTTTAGTCTGAGAGACTGAAAAAGATGGGTGCTCCTGATGTAAGTGTCACTGAGATAATTTATTCTGCCACATTTTCCTTCATGTCTATGAAGTGTTTCCCAAGTCGTTTATCTAAATGAACTATCACATTCTTATAAACAAGAAAGTGTATGATGGATACCCAGCCCTACTCCAAACTCTGTCTCTTCTAAAGAAGAAACTCATCATCTTGGAAATAAACCTTGCAAAGGAGGTAAAGGATAAAAAAAGTAGTTTTTCTTTTTTTCAAGTATGTAAACAATAAAAGGAAGACTAGGGAAAATGTGGGTCTCCACTAAATGAGATGGGTGCACTGGTAACAAGGGACACTGAGAAAGCGGTTTTGAATGTGTTGTTTGCTTCGGTCTTTAATGCTAAGACTAGCCCTCAGGAATTCCTGACCATGGAGGTAAAGAGAGATAGTCTGGGGAGAGGAAGACATCCTGTTGGTCAAGGTGGATCTGGTCAGAGAGCATCTAGCCAAAATCAATGCACACAAATCCATGGGCCCCAATGGGATGCATCCACATGTGCTGATGGAGCTGGCAGAGGTGAAGAGGTGATTGCTGAACTGCTCTCTATTATCTTTAAAAGGTCTTGGCAAATGGGAGAGGTGCCTGAAGACTGGAGGATAGCCAATGTCACTCCAGTCTTCAAAAAGGGAAAGAAGAAGGATCTGGGAAACAACAGGCCAGTCAGCCTCACCTCTGTCCCTGGAAAGGTTATGGAACAAATTGTTCTGGATACCCTGTCCAAGCATTTGGAAGAGAAGGTTATTAGGAGTAGTCAACGTGGATTCATCAATGAGAAATAATGCTAGGCCAACCGGGCAGCCTTATATGATGTCATCACTGGGTGGGTAGATGGGGGGAGAGCAATGGATGTTGCGTACCTTGACTTCAGCAAGGTGTTTGACACCATTTCCCACAACGTCCTTGTTATTAAACTTAGAAAGTGTGGGATAGATGAGTGGATGGTGAGGTGGATTGAGAACTGGCTGACTGGCAGAGCTCAGAAGGTTGTCATTAGTAGCTCAGTGTCTGGTTGGAGGCTGTAACTAACGGTGCTCCCTGGGGGTCAATGCTGGGTCTGGTCTTGTTCAGCATCTTCATCAATGACATGGATGAAGGGATAGAGTCCACTCTCAGCAGTTTGCTGATAATAGAAAGCTGGAGGAATGGCTGACGCATCAGAAGGCTGGGCTACCATTCTGTAAGACTTGAACAGGTTGGAGAGTTGGGCAGGGAGGAACTGTTGAGGTTTAACAAGAGCAAGTGTATAGTCTTGCACCTGGGAAGGAATAATCACAAGCATCAGTACAGGTTAAGAGATGACCTGCTGGAGAGGAGCTCTGTGGAGAATGACCTGGGGGTCCTGGTAGACAACAGGTTGGCCATGAGCCAGCAGTGTGTCCTTGTGGCCAAGAAGGCCAACGGTATCCTGGGGTGCATTACAAAGGGTGTGACCAGCATGTTGAGGGAGGTGATCCTACCCCTCTGCTCTGTCCTGGGGAGGCCACATTTAGAATACTGTGTCCAGTTCTGGGCTACCCAGTTCAAAACAGACAGGGATCTCCTAGAAGGAGTTCATCAGAGGGCCACAAAGATGATAAAGGGCCTGGAGCACCTTCCATATGAGGAAAGGCTGAGTAACCTGGGTCTGTTCAGCCTGCGTAAAGGAAGACTGAGGGCAGATCTGATAAACATTTATATATATCTACAGGGAGGTGGGAGGCAAATGGATGAGGCCAGGCTCTTCTCAGTGGTGTGTAGCAACAGGACAAGGGGTGATGGCCTAGAACTTGAATGTAGGAAGTTCCATACAAACATGTGAAAGAACTTCTCCATGGTAAGGGTGATGGAGCACTGGGACAGGTTGCCCAGGGAGGTGGTGGAGCATCCCCGTTTGGACGCCTACCTTTTGTAGGGTACGTGCTTTAGTAGAGTGGGTTGGACCCAATGATCTCTTGAGGTCCCTGCCAACTCCTGTGATTCTGTCATTCTGTAATCTCACTTTGGAGCCCCCTTCAACCTTTTCCCTGCCAGTTCCAAGCACTCACACAGTCACTTACACATCTTGAGCTGGCTTTCATTAAATTGAGATTAAAAGGACTCTCTCCACAGACAAAATCATAAAATTGAAAAAGTCTCATTTCAGCTTTTCTTTCCAAATATGAAGCTTCCCATTCAAGGGCGCACCAGCACTAATAACTTTTCTGATGAAGCAGCTACTTATATTTTATTCCTAAAAAAAATGCATTACAGAGGCTAAAAGCCCCAGAGCAGTAGCATAGGAGATGTTTTTAGGCAACTCTGGCATGCGTGCATGACATTTTACTCCAGAAGGCTTTATGAATACACCAAAAATACAAATGGCATGGATGTGGAGCGCCCGGCTCTGTTCTCATCCTTCAGGTTGCAGATATTTGCTCTGAATTCAGCATATAAAGGTCTGATTATATCTAAAAACAGCTGAGTCAAAAGGATTGAAACCTTTTTAAAAACTTGCAATACAATGATGTCAATGAAATGCTTTCAGAAAGGGAGCAGAGCATTTAAGGTTCATCAAAATGGACAGCTGATGTATTTTTAATTTTGCATTAAGTTCAAAAGTTGCAATAAATTGTAAGAAATAAGAAAGCTGTGGCTGGAGCAAAATTCAGATTTACCAAAGCAAAACATTACCATCAACTCCATCATTTCTAAACTTCAATTTTGGAAACCCTTCAGTACTTTCTGAAGAGCATTTCAAAATCCAAACAAAATAATGAGTTTTGGAAACAAGAATGTATGAAGTGGACGACACAGAAGAAAACAATGAGCAGCGCTGTGTCCCTGGGTCACGATGACTCATTTCTCTTATGATCATTTGTTTAGATTTCAACACCAACTGTTATTAGTTGCCTGATTCATTGGCGTTCATGTGTTCTGTACGAGTTTAAAATGACAAATAAGGCAATTCCCTGTAAGCACACAAAACAATAAGAGACGGAAACAAAGCAGAAAATCAGAAGACCCCAATCCGGATTGCTGCCCAAATGACGTTACTAAATTTTTCTAAGGCACCTGTTGGAAAAAGTGCCCATTGCTGCAGCACCAGATGCTGAACAGAGGTTGCTTTTAATGAGTCCCTCTGCTCTAGCAAGGTTATGTAGGAGAAGAGATCCTCTGAGGCCGTTTGTGGTTTTGCAAGTCATACCAGCATGTTAATTCTTTTTTTTTTTAAGCACCTGCAAGTCACCAGGCAGACTTCAAGTGACTGCAAACCTTAAAGCATGAAAATCCTTCAACCAGATTCCCTCTAAAATGAAGTCTGGGCCACATCCTGGCTCAGCTTCAAATTACACTTGTGAAGAGCGAGCCAAATCCCTGAAAGAAAATGGAAATATCTCCATCCACTTCAATAGGCTTTAAATCAGCCCTAAGTGTGGTCCCCACCGCCGAACTCGGCAGCGGTTCACTTGGGAGATGCCAATGCCATCAGCACATACCAGGGCCGAGATTTCAATCAGAATACGATAATAAAACTTCATTTTAATTAGAAAGATGCATTCAGGTGCAAAAGGATCTACTCCTCTGAGGCGCGTGGAGAGCTCTGGGTCTGAGAAGTGCCTCTGAGCTCTGCTTCATTAGTTTAACTAGGAGCTGCTCGTTGATCTTTCCTGTGAATGAGCAAGCTCTAGCACACCGTTAAGCACAGTTATGCACATCGTGCTGGAGGCAGAAAAAAGCCTGCCTGGCTGCTCACATCCCTCTACGGCCATGGACAGCCCAGATAGGAAAAGGTTGGGGTTCTGCACTTCCATGCGTTGTTAGCTTTCTGCCTGAGTGTAGACATGAAGACTTCTCTCCCATCTGCAAGTGGTCCCATGTAGGTTTGAATAAGCAGTTTGCTGCTGAAAGAACTGCCACAGAGCTGCTGCATCTCTATTTTCATTACACTCTGACCCAGTTCAGAGCCGAAAAGACTGCCAGAGCCTTCAGTATTGCTGGGGAAAGAAAAGATCAGGCTTGTTGTCACCAGCCATGCCCCACGCCGAAGAAAGCATATTACTGGTACACACACAATGATAATGCATGTACCAATGTACCCGTGATAACAGGGCTTTGTATATGCTCACAAAGCATATAATAACTTACCTTGTTCTCATTTGCTGCATTCTGTCTGTCATGGTTTGGGTGCTTTTAAATGTCTTTAGAGCTATTTAGAATTACTCATCTTTCTGCAGGATGAAATGAAAATCTGAACTCAAACTGCCGGTACCGAGCTCGTCGCTGACTGTTTTCATCTCTGTGTAATTACTTTTGAGATAGATTCCTTCACCACGAGGAATGACTCAGCTTTCCCAGGGACTGACACACACTCTGTTCCCCCTTGTAATGAACCCGTGCTGAAGGTGTTTGGGACAAACCACTGCCTAAAACCACAGCAACATCCTGAGCTGCATGCCTGGCATCCAAGCCCAGCAACAACAGGGCAAGCCAAGGTATTCCCAGCAGAAATCCCTTCAAGAACCTCAAGCTCAGACAAGACAACCTTGTCAGACAGCAGGAACTCTGTTTCCATGAAAATCACTGCAGTTTGGAATTTTCCTTTCATTCTTACAAGTCCTAGATAAGGGAATCAGCAGAGCAGAAACACTGATGCTTGTCTTTCAGAGCTTCTCCAGTTTGACCAGTCATTGTGCTGCTTTACTGTGAGCACTGTGGGCATATGTATGTAGCATTTATATAAGGACGCTCCTCACCAAACCTGTACAGCAAAGCCGTTGATGAACCCCTCCTTCAGCAGTGCTGGTGGAAAGCTGGTCTAGAAAAAGCTGCTTCTACTTCTCTTAAGCTCCATACACGCAGGAGAAAGACAGGACTTAATTTCATCTGCATTAAGATCATATATTACTGGTTCACAAACACATGATGAGCAAAATGCAGCCAAAGCCTTGATGTTGGCAATGGCAGAGGGACTTGGTTTTAGTCCCAGATCCGTAAAACCTCTTAAAATGAACCAATAGCAGCTATTAAGCAAATATATGGTTTAAAGGTAGCAATTAATTTACAAGTTGTCAGGGGTCGCACCCCTCACTATCTCTGGATCAACCAGTAAGAGGTACTTAAATCCTTCCAGAAGGCAGTAACAATTACTTGGGACAATGATACTGTACTTATTTTTCTTGAAAGTGCTTTCCTCTGACCAAAATCTATTCATAGAATCATAGAATGGCCTGTGTTGAAAAGGACCACAATGATCATCTAGTTTCAACCCCCTGGCAATGTGTAGGTTCGCCAACCACCAGACCAGGCTGCCCAGAGCCACATCCAGCCTGGCCTTGAATGCCTCCACGGATGGGGCATCCTATTGTTGTACTGCATTTTCATGCTGGTAGTTTTTTCTACAATGAAAATGAAAATGCAGTGTTTTCCCACACCAAAAAAGGAAAAGAAAGCTGAGAACTCCGCTTTTTCTCCTTTTCCCTCCCTGCTCTAAGAAGAAAGCATGTCCAAGAGCAGCACTATGCAGTGATGCAGGGTGGGGTGAGAGGCCCCCTGCAGGCATTGACCCTGGTGGCAGCCCAGATGTGGACAGGGATGGATGCCATGCAGCTCATCCACAGATGGGACCGGCTAGGGAGAGCTTCGGTCAGGGTTGGCATCCCCACACTCTGGGCTCTCTGGAGACAAGTGCACTTCAGTGCGTGCCTGAATGTACGTTAGGCCTCAGGCAAGGCCCATGGAAATGAATGCAAAAATTCCTACTAACCTCAGCAGACATTGAATAAGGAGTAAAATATTCAGTCACTAGAATGAAGCACAAGCTGTTATTAGGTCTTTATTAAACAAATTAAGTAGATTAGCTTGACAAAATCACCTCCTTAGGGTGGAGGCAGCCTTGGTGTGGCCTGGTCCATTGAGGACCCCAAGCCAGGGACCCTATCCAGCCCACAGCTCTTTTCAATTCCCTTCCACCCACAGTGATTTATTCACTATGTCGTAAGCAAGGCTTGTTTTTGTTTGCCATTAGCTGAACATAAGAGAGGCACCTTGTCCTCCCCCAGGTCACCCAGGCCTGGGCACTGCTGGCCAAGTGATTATGGTTTTCTGAGGTCATTCATATAGAAGAAATAAGTGAAAATCTATAAAGCAGCAGGAAATCTACAGCCTACCAGAAGAAAACATCTTTGAAAACTGAAGCAGTGACTCACTCGAGGACTGCAAGAACCAGTGGGAACTTGGGATAATCAGCAGATTAAAAAAACCCACCATGATAATGCACCCCAAACCTTAGGGAACAAACTGTTAATTCTCAGTTGACATTACTGGGTGGTTTCAATTAGGCACCACCCCACTGATGATGTCCCTTTGCTGAGCTTTGCAGCTGCGAAGGGCCAATTGAGGGGCAGGCTGGGCACTTTGCTTTGACAAAAGCCTATGAAAAATGAGGAGAACTTGAAAATCTGGAGCTGGGAAGATCACATCTGGCAGTGTCTACTCAGCCTCATGTGATTTCATTCCAGCTCCTAAATCTACTGGCTTCAAACCACGGTAAAAAGGCATATCCAAAATGAAAGGCACATTCCTGGAGGGCTCTTCCATTGCCATCTGCAAATCATTATTTCTTCTTCATAAAAATAATGAAGTACAAATGGTTACAGGAGAAGGGAGAAATTCCTGAGCTCTTTCCAGCAGGAATTGTTAGTAGTGACTGAAACGGAGGAGAAAAGACATGGGCGCAGCAAGTGTCCACGTGTCCCTTTAGTGGGGTACAACCAAAGCAAAGGAAAAAAAGGAGAGCAAATACTTCCTGCACCTTGCTGCAGAAACAGTCTGCGTGTGCACAACCACCCACCACATTCCCATAACACTGATGACACACAGCTCTGCTCACCTCAGCCAGAAAGGTTTCAGATCTAAAGCCGTCGTTCCAAAATCAGTGTATAATAAATATATAGGAGCCAGCACGAGGTGAAATGAAACCCCTGCCACAATCTCCTGCCTGATCCCTGGGGTAGCAGAGGGTGCACAACAGGGACCGATAAGACTTTGCCTGCACAGGGTCGCTCTGCAGATGAGAAGAGCAGCAAGAAATCAGCTCAGAGGACGCCTAACCCACACTCACTGAAACCACCCTGCAGTGTTAGGACTGGCATGATATTTTCGGCTTAGTTTCATCCTGGGAATGAGGGGGAGAAGCTTGGCCCAGAGAAAGAAGCAGCTTGGTGGCTATCTTATGTGATCTTTTAGAGAAACTTTTTCCTTTCCTGTGTGAGTCATGAGACTGGAACGAGTGAGATTGGAAGATTAAACAAGTTATCAACTCCCCATCTCTGGAAACATAAAACCCCTTTTTCTCTCCAATGGCAATTAACAAGGAGCAAAAGTAGATAAAACTGGAGCCGGCTGCTTGCCATCTCCTCTTAATCTTTGGATAACTATTTTTCTTAAACCTCCTTCAACTAACTGCTCTGCATCTGCAGCGCAGCAGTCCCTGCAGATGAGGCTGTCTCAAGAAGAAGGATAAGGACATTAAGGAAAATAGAAGATAAAGAGATGAGGGAAACGCTTGGCATGCTAAGAAGGGTGAAAACTTACAAAGCTATTGCTCAGAACCAACACAGGAACAGAGATGAAAGGGAAAAGATTAACTTCTGTTGTTCAGTTTTATGAAGGCGCCGTACACAGCTTGAGCTAATAGGGCTCCTCGCTGAAAATCACAGAGGACAGAATTATCAGCAGCTAAAGCAAATGGAGGGAGGTTGAAGATTAATTCCCAGTGCGACATAAATGCTCGGCTGACAGTGAACTGCCATGCTGCTCTGAAGTCCTGACTGTCCCAGCTCAGTTCAGCTAAGCAGAGCAGTGCTGTCTGTCAGTCTGTCTTTCTGGAGGCACTTCCAGTGACCCTGGAAGTCACTGCTGGATGAGCCACCACCAACCTGAGTGGTGCCAAGCTCCATGTGTTCACCCTCAGAAAGCTCAGCACTGGAAAAAATGCATCTGTCTCAAGACAATACATAACCCAATGGGTTTTGTTTCCCTTTTCACAGAATCACAGTGCTGCTGAGGCTGGCAGGGACTTCTACAGACCCTCCAGTCCAACCCAACCAGACTGCTGCAGGCTGCTCAGGGCTGGGCCAAGTATGGAGCATCTTCAAGGACGGAGCCGCTACAACCCCCATGGTCATCCCACATTTGCTCAGCTTCCTATACGCAGGGATAGCCCATGGGCAGCAGTCCTTGAAAACCAACCCGTCCTCCTAGGCTTCTCCTCCAGTTTTTCTTCTTTTTATTTTTTAAGAAAGCGTCAATACAAAGAAACAGCGAAGTTGGATCTCTCTGAGCTGAGAATTCTCAGTGACTCTATGAAAGCTGCATGTAGATACCACACTGATAACACATTATAGATAAGACATCACAGGGGGATGATGATTTTGGCTTTGTTTTCTTGAGCATAAAAGTGCTAGAAGCAATTTTCCTCTTTTATCCAAACCAGAAACATATTACAGACTCTCCAGATCCCATTAAAGCACCCAAGCCATGTTCCACACTGCCACTCTTCACAAAAATCAATGTATTAAAAAAAAGTGCCAACACCAAAGCCTGCTTTCAGGTTGAACTGTCAAAATATTTCCCATGCACTGTGCAGGTACACACTTACGACTGCCAGTCTTTCCAGATGTCTCCCCCAGTAACAATTTTATTTTTCCACTTGCTAATTTCTTTATCCATTTGGTAGAAACACTTCACGCTAATTGTCGATTAAAGGCAAGTAAACAAGATGTAATTTCCAGCAGGACACCCACATAATGCATGCACGAGTCTACGCAGCCGACAAATCAACCAGGACTGCTGCTTTGACAGAAGCAACCAGAAGAATTTGGATAAACACACCATTAGGTCTACAGCTCCTAAACAGAGCTCCAGGTATTAAAACAGCTTTAAAATATTTGTTAGTATCTTTCCTAATAAAAAAATCCACTGTAAGCAGCTTTAGCAATTACCGAGAGCCTCTCCTATAAGCGCCAGCCGCAGTGCTGCTGCTCTCTCTCTGTCTCAGCTGTCAGCATTGGAGTCTTTGCTCCATTTCCATCCTTCCCTTCTTCGTGGCTGCTTCCACTCCGGGCTCTCCCCAGCCATTTCCACTTAAATGAAGAACCACACTGAGCCTTGGCATCTTGGTCCATTCTGAGGTTCAACCTATGCCAGGCAATTCAATCGTTAATTTCAACTAAGTTGTAGGGTTAGAAAAACTGCTGAAGAAGTGAGCTGCTCACACTGGATCTGGCTTTGCTGATTATCAAGGTGGGCAGTGTGACTGGCAGCAGGAATTTCAGGGCTTCCAGCTACCACGTCACCTTAAGAAGTAGTGCTCCCTGCTGCTTTCAGAGGGACTCTGAAAAAACCAGAGGTGTTTGCTATCAGAAATAACACATCCCTGTGGCTGATAGTCTCTGGATTTGCTGCTGGTGTTGAGGGGCCAGCAGGATTCACAACGGTCGGCTGCCCAAACCACAACACTGCTTTGAGCTCTTTAAACAAATGCCCAGTACTCTATTCCCTTATGTCTCCTTTACAATTCAGCTGCTTAATTAGTTCACAATGAGTTATTGCGTGCATTAATAGCAAGCCCATGAATAAGCATCATGCCCGCTGCCCAGGGGCTCCTTTGCTGAGCACGCGCACCCTGCGAATTAAAGTCAGTGAGAAAATGCAGTCTTCATGGGTTTGATTTCAAACACACTCGTGATGGCACTTTGCTGTTGCAGGTGCCAAATAGGAACCACGTGAAGGTATTTTTTTTTCAGATTATTATTTTTTTCTCTTCTAAGGAAACTGTTTTAGAGGAAAAGCCATACAGATGTGGTCCTGGGCAACTTTCTATGCCTGCTCCTGCTTAAGCAGGGCTTGGAGCAGCCGCACCCAGAGCTCCCCACCAGCCTCAGGCAGTCACTTCATCTGCAGAGAATTAAGAGTGTGGCGACCTGCAGTGTGGCAGAAATGCAAGCAGCACCTGGTTTTCAGCCAGGATCACGGGACTGTACGCTCACCTGATCCTCAGTGCCAACAGTATCTGTGATGCTAATTAGCCTGTAGCAATTACATGGTGTTACAATGACCTTGCATGTCATCACCTGACAGTGCCACGGGCGGATGGGTGACGCGCAACTTCATTCCTCAAATTTGTCACAATTAATTGGAACCTGGGTTTCCTGAGTGTTGTGCCCATGGATACTCTCTGCTACTCCTTGCTGCACAAAAAGGTGCAATAGGAAGTTTCTTATTCCCATTTTGAAGATGGAGAACTGAAGAAAACAGCTGTGTTCAGTTGGCGTTTGGAAAAAACTGGAGCCTGAAATAAACCTCAAGAACTGGTTTTGTGCAAAAGGACTGACCTTTCTGATGCACTGGAAATAGGTGATGTCGTGCATTCACCACAGAGAGCAAGCAACAGAGGGAAGAACTAAGGGAAAAATGAAAAAACAATTCTTGCTTATTTATAGCCCCTCACTGTACTGCAGGAGAGGATGGCCCTGCTCACACCCTGTAAAGAACCACGGCCAGACAGGGAAATTCCCTACAGGGGACATGCAAGAATCGTGGGAATGGATCTTTTTTCCTGATCAGGAACCTCACACTGGCAATACTGGGTTTGACTTGCTGCAGAGAAGTCAGTTTGCAGCTTGGAGCTCTGCTTTGCAGCACACGTGATGGCCTTGGAATGAAATGCAAGCCCAAACCTGGCCAGGATGCTCAATTCTATTGCATACCACCAGGAAGGAGGAAAGCCTGCATTTTCAATTGACCTCTGGATATACTGCAGCTGTGAACAGGAAGAAAAGAGAATCTATTAGCCACGCTGGCCCAGTGTTTCTTGATTCAGTGAAGATCCCAAATTTCATTATTTCAGCTGGTGCAAGACACAGTCCATGGGAACACCCACGGTATTTACTTCCCCTTTATATTAATTACTAAAATGACCCCAATTTCCCTCTCCCTCAGCTAAAGCAATGATGTTAAGCTCCAACTTATCAGGAAGGGCAAAAGTTCTGGGTGGGCACCGGGCAGGACAGGGGCCATCGTGGGCACAGCTGTGTCCTACCAGTCCACCAGTTTGCAGGGATCCTTGGTCCTTCAAGTGTAATGCAATCAGGTTTTGAGTTTGCAGCAGTCCAAAGGCTTCCTTGCATACAGGAATTCAATTAAGGAAGTGAAAGGCAGCCTCTCGCAGCACTTTGCTCAGACAGCCACATCAATTTCTGCCCACAATTAACTGGGGTGAAAGAACAAAATGAAATCTCAGAGCAACCCTCATTCTCTATTGACTACTATTCGTTCTTTGCTTTTAGATAAAGGCCACTGTCAATCTATCAGCTTTGTCCAGACCACTCTGAATAAGCATCAGGAGCAGGAAATGCTGAACCTGGTACTCAAACTGGAGAGAACTTCATATGACAAGAGAGAGAAACACAGAGGCTGCAAGGAAGCAGTGCAGGAGGTTATACAGCCTGAGGACAAATGCTCCTCCTTGTGACAGTCTACATCTCCAATTTCTTTCCTTGCATGTAGTATATATACTTCTTTGCAATATGTATATATATTAGTTCTCTTCAGTATTCTACATTCTATTGGTTTTGTTTTTCTTTTCATCTAGTCCTCTGCTCAAATCAGTTCCATTCTAATACAGACCTTGGAAGCACTCTAGTGATGAAAGCAAGAGGACTGTGCTCCTGCCTGCTATGTTGAGGCCTCTGTGACAAATGCTTCCCTTTCTTTTTCTATTTTAACTGCAAGTACTCAAAACTCATCAACTGTGATATTAAGAGAAAAGGTAAAGCAAGAGACAGGGCTCATTTATTCTTCTCACTGCTTCACTTACGAGATGCCACCAGAGCCAAGACTGCTCATCAAAATGTCTTTCTAGATGTGCAGTGAAGTTTTTTTAATGTGAATTGTTCGTTAAAGATTAAACTCAGATCATAAAACTAATTCTGCTCAGTGCTTCCAATAAGCCTTACAGCTTGGTGACCCCACTCCTTCCTCGTTTCAACATTTGCTGACAACTGGCTGGCCTAAATGGCCCACCAATGGACTTCATCCCAGGTTAAGTCATAGTCTCACCCTCCACAAAACATGCAGCTCCTGGTTCTACAGAAAAACCAGTGCTTCCAATTGTTTGATTTCAGAGGCAAAGCAACAGCAAGCATTGCTCCTGAAGACAGTCAGAAAATTGGCTATTCAAAAATTCATTTTCCCATTGGGATTTTAACATCAATAAACGATCACTTTAATGTCATCTTTTCTTTTTCTTTTAATAAATTCCCCATCATTTCTAGCATTAAAAATGATTTAATGAAAAATAAAGAAGAGATACTCTGGACATGAAGGCATCTTGCTCAGTATTATGCATAGGATTCCGTATTTCAGAATAAAAAACCAGAAAGTAGAACACAAGAACACAGCACAATTCAACTGCAATGCAATTCTGCAATACGTGCCTCAACAGCTGGCTGCCTTTGGTTTTCATGACCTGTACAAATATAAAACCATGAAACCTAAGAGAATTTAGCTTCAAAGTGAATCGTGAACTGTCCATGTAGTTTAAAAGTTCATGCTTTGAACACATAAAATCTGCTACTGCATGCATTTTCATTCACATTTATGTATAACTTCATGAAAAAAACAGAGCTTAAAATGCAACAAATCAGTCTCACTCTGCTGCCACAGGAACCACTGCTAAGTCCCTAGGAGAGCCTAGCAGCTGAGATGTCTGTGATATGTAATACGAAACATTTATCTGCACAGCCTCCCTTTACAGCGGGGTCGACACAGCCTCCTTCACTTTGACAAGCCAAGGAATAATTCAGTCTTGCCTGTTGGCCACTTTGCATTGAAGAAGTGCTGAAATTTTTACTCATTTGAGAGAGCTGCCTTAGAGGTAGACTAGTCCTGTGACAGTGATGAAAGACATGCTGAAATGAGTATCATCCAGCCAACAATGTTCCTTTCTGAAGTCATTCCTGAGCTGCTGGAGCAATGAAAAGATCAAGAGACATCGAGGGCACCCTCAGACAACAACACTGAGTGCTGAATACGGCAAAAAACATGGGCAAGTCCACAGACTTTCTGCTTGCAAAAGAGCCATGCTAACATTATTTCCAAGCAAACATCACAAAATAAAATATACCTGCAATACATCTCCCTCCATGTCTCACCCAGGGACCAGCTGTAATTAAAGCAACTCCACTCAAAGGTGACTTCATCCAACATGACAAAACCCTTAAGACATGTTGGCTTGGGGAAGATGAGATCAGTCTGTGGCCAAAGCACTGACCTACTTTCTACTTACTCTTTCGAAGGAAGAAAATCTGAGCACTGATACAGAGCAGGAAGGAGGAAGAGGGAGAAGGTGAACAAGGTGCCTTGACTCCACTCCTCTGAACAAAAAGCAGGCCAGAAAAGCGCTGGAGCAGCAGGACATGCAAAGTGCTGAACCATGCTACCAAATCTACAACAAATAGGTGAGGGGAAGAGCATAGACACAAAGAGCCATTCCAAAACTGCAAAACAACAAATCCAAATCCTACTCCTGCAGCCCTATGTGATGTGATGAACTCAGGGAAGCACGTGCCCTAGGCACATTGGGCCTTTAATTGTCTCTATCTGAGGTGGGTGTCCTAGACCACCTCCACTGCCCTTGGTCATACCTCTGGGATGAAGCTTTGGGGTGAAAGTCTGGCCGGTCAGAACGGGAGTCCCACACCTCTGTCCTCATCCAGCATCCCCAAGAGCAGTCCAGCCACCACACCGACCCACAGCTTGCTGGGTGGCTCGTGGTTGACCAGCACCATGCTGGGCTGTAGGACTTTCATTCCATGCCAAATCCAACTATTTAGACCAGCTATAAAAACTGCAAGTTGGCTTCATCTCTTCTAGGACAGCTTGTGCCCATCCAAGTGCCTGCGATCTGGGCCAGAGCTGTCTCTTACTGACCCACTCTTTTTGCTCAATATCATGTATCTGTTCTGCTGGCAAAAAATACGCCTAGGAGTCAACAGGAGTTCATACTCAGAACAACAAAACGATGGAAAAAATGTAACCTACAGAGCCAGAAAACTTGCTTCTTGGCTGCTGTATAGCAAGAATAAAATCCCAACAGCTAGCTCAGCATAGAAGGTCAATATTTTCCTGTATTACCTAAGACTTCATAAAGATAATAAGGAGTAATCACAGCGCACAAACATTTCAGCTCTTTGCTTGGATTATTTGACATGAGAAAATAATAATAATAAAAAAAAAAAACAGCTCCAGCAAAAGTTTTAAGGGAAAACTAACTTTGGAAAGCTAGGCTCTAGCAGCCAGTTAATGACACCTTTTGTTTTTGTTGGGCAAAACGCCTAGAAAGCCTAAAACTCCCTTTATTTTTCCTGATTGAATAGGCAGCTATTCAAGCTCCCCAAAAGCCCAACCACAGGGGTTGGGAAGTGATTAATTCTCCACCAGCTGACCCGCTGCAGCCCTTAATGTGTTTTCCCAGATAAAATTAGAAAATACTTCATTCTCCCTTTAATTTGCATGATACTCACCTGCATTTTCAACACTTATTACCACATTTGTAACAGTATAAGTAGGCTAAAGACCGAATGTGAAATTGAGTTTCATTTCCCAGACTATGTATTATACTTTAATTAATTCTAACAACTGCTTATAGCTATTAGCACTGTGCCAAGCTGAGGCTTGTTTGCACATACAAACATTCGTGGAAGCTATTTCTGCAGGAGTATTTTTGCAGAGAAGTGTTTGTCCAAGTTTTATTTGAGATCTGGGGGCCACGGGTGGATGAGATTCCCCCAGCTTTGGAGCTTCTCCAAAGAAAAAGAGAACATTCAGCATCCATGTATTTTCATGCTCACAGGGCTTTGCTTCTACATACCCCAGCTCAAATCTCCCTTTGGTCGTGGTCCCGACAGCCCTGGGATGACAGCCACTGCACAAAGTGTCCACAGTGTTAACTCCTCACCCAGCTGGATCCAAAGAACTCACGTCTGTGAGGGAATTCTGGGGCTGAAAGAGGATATTTCATTTGACTTGGAGCTGCAGGCAAGTATTTGATGCTTGCAGAGATGGCCCCACTTCCACTGCTGTGGGAACATGGAAGGACCCCTGAGAAACAGCAGTGCTCCCCTTTCTCCTTTTAAGTAGGAAAAATCGTTAAGTTTTTGTTTTAAGTTGAGGGAGGGAAGATTTAGTTTGGATGTCAGGTGGAAGTTCTTTACCAAGAGAGTGGTGAGGTGCTGGAACAGCTGCCCAGAGAGGCTGTGGATGCCCCATCCCTGGAGGTGCTCAAGGCCAGGTTGGATGGGGCCCTGGGCAGCCTGGTCTAGTATTAGATATGGAGGTTGGTGGCCCTGCCTGTGATGGGGGGGGTTGGAGCTTGATGATCCTTGAGGTCCCTTCCAACCTAAGCCATTCTGTGATTCTATCATTCTAAGAAAAACAGTTCGTTTCCTAGAAATGGTTCCCATTTCAGCGTCAGGAAAGCAATATTCCAAGTGTCCTCTCTCCTCACTGAAACGATTCCACGTAACTCCTGCTGCATCTGGTTTTAGTTCAGGAATTTTGTGTCTAGCTTTGCCAAACAACTGTGATAATTGAGACAAGGGATGGGAACCAAAAGGGGAATAAGAATTTACAGTGTTTACTCTGTCTTCCTAAAAGCTTCTCTAAGGCCCAGTGTGTCCTTATGGGCAGGAGGAGGTGATTTCTGCTCCCACTGGCTTCCTCTTGAAACCAAAACACAGATACATAGAGAAACTAAGAAAAGCTTTGCCTACCCTTTTTTATTGAGCCTTCAATAGTTAAGCCTTCGTATGCATGGTGCAGTCTATATTTGAACAACGCATGATTTGTAACTGATTTGTAACTGAAGACTGAGAATAAACAGATACTTTATGTGAGGTTTTAGGTTTACGCTGCTAAGGCAGCAGGGGAAAAAATTCAAGTGCATTTATAAGCATGATTTTTCTCAAAATCCTTCCCAAAGACTCCAGAAATAATCAGGCAGGGCGAAGTTTTGATAAGCAGCTTTCCAGTACAGAAAGAAAATGTTCTTGATAACGTTGACCAATGGCAGAAGAAAATGGCTTCTGGGGCACTTTATTGCTACTAGGTCATGAAATTCCTTCTGGCAGGATCTGCTTAGAAAGCTTCATCCCAAGCCAGCTGCCTGCAGCTCCCCCAGGTTCTCCATCGCTTTTATTCCAAGCTCCTGAAATCTGAGACATGAAGGGACTTTGTTACCAACGGTGAGGCCTTCCCTGATGTTCCAGCCCATGAGCATCTCTGTAACACGAGGCTCACAGGGCTTTGCCTGGAGATGAGTTGATCCCTCCTGAAAAACTATATTTCCACAAAAAAAACCCCACCACACTCTTTAGTGCTTGCAGAACCATCATTAGCAGCACCGTCATTACTTTTTACCATCTCTTACAGCGGTATTAGGAGCAGAATCACAGAATCACAGAATTATTCAGGTTGGAAAAGACCTCTAAGGTCATCCAGTCCAGCTGCCTACCTGCCACCAATACTGCCCGCTGCCCACGTCCCTCAGTGCCACATCTCCACAGCTCTGAACACCTCCAGGGACGTGACCCCCCGCTCCCTGGGCAGCTGTGTCACTGCAGCACCACCCTTCTGGAGAAGAAATGTTTCCTAATATCCAACCTGACCCTCCCCGGGTGCAATTTAAGCACATCACTTCTTGTCCTATCGCTGCTATCTGGGAGAAGAGGCCGACCCCTGAGTAGCAGCGTGCTCTTCCTACCAGAGGAATGATCAGCTTTCCCACTCTTTCTAAGCTTGCCGGATGCTGTACTCCAGTTCCCAAAAGGCGATTCCCTTTCAGGAGTTTTCTCTAGCTTTCTCATTTCCCAACACATTAATTTTCGCTACTAATAATCACTCACAGCATCTGATTGCCTGTGCAGCATTCGCCACTTAAAAGGATCTCACATGTATCAAACACACTTTCTTGGGAAAGCATTTGATCTCGGGAACGTGCAGTGCCCTAAATTGCAGCGAGTCCAGCTACATTAGCTCTCCGGGGCTTATGCCTAGTGTGCCGTAAATATATGGCTTTAAACATATCCACTTCTGATCTTAAATCAGAGGAAGAATAAAAAAAATAATCCACTAAAGATGGGAAGCTTGGGAAGATGTGGTGACTGAAAGCCGCCTTTGTTTCGAGGCTGAGCTGGCTCTGAACCAGAGCTCTCTTTCTAGAGATGGAGAAAGCAGTTAATTTGTTCTGCTACTAAAAAACAGATTAAAGTGCAAGGCTAAAGCACTGTAAATAACATCATGTTCCTTCTCAAAGCCAATCAAATGGGTGCATAAAACAAGCAGAAACATTTTAAAATTCAAACGGAAAAGGAAAGAAGGCTGAATTTGCACAGGGCAGACCCTGCCTCGGTCTTTAAGTACTTTTCCCTCTGGGGAAGAAGCAGGAGCAACCTGTCCTCCATTCAGAAAACCCTCAGCACAACGGCACCTAATCCATCCTTCCAAGCTTTTCTTTCTTTCAAGTAACTACTGAGAGTTCGCAGCGCATTAATTTGATGGTAGATCTCATCTACACAGTCTGCCAAAAAATCAGAAATCAGTGCTGAACACCTCTTCCCTCTGATCTGCCCAATTCCGGCGGGGCTGACGAAGGATAAGGGCCTTTTATTCACATGCAGGTAGGCAAGGTACTCAAACACAGAAACTCCCCTTAAACCACACCAAGGGCTGGGTGAACAACATAGTTCACAACACACAGGGAACAATTTATCCACATCAGGCAACAATTTGAACTCCTCTTCTGCTTATGGATCACCACATGTTGATATTATATAAACCCATAAAATATGGGGGACAGTTGTGGGTACAGCAAAACTGCCTTTAGTTATGGTCAGAGCTATGTTAACACACACTATATATGTGCCATGTGAATGAGCAGAAGGGGTTCAGCAGCTGATGAGGCGTCACACGTAGATGCAACCAAAGCCAGACAACGATGCAGAAAGTATTTAGTAATCCTCCACACCACTCTGTGCAAATACAGCTCTGTAATGTACGGCCCTTCCCTCCCTGGTAGGCTAATGGAAAACCAAGCTCGCCACTTTGCATTTCATTTGAATCACAAGAGACACTTCAGGAGGTAACAAATTGAACCAATTCTTACCCTGTATATTTTCACAACAATAATTTGCTTTACTTTATGCAAAGAGTGTCATGAATATGTATTCCAACAGCAGCTCCCATAAATCAGAGCTCAGGGTGAGCACACAGCACGCATCTCCTCAATTAGAAACCTGCCTTCCCCGGGGATGAAGCAGACGGTTGGTGGAAAAACACCAGGAGCCACTTTGTCTGTAGCAAAAGATTGAAGCAAAGCTTTGCCCCATGCGTGGCTGTGGTCGCCCTTCCCACGCTCCCTTAGGACCTGTTTTGTAACGTGCAGTGTATTGTCCAGCCCCAGATACTCACATGTCACGGATGTATCAGCCTGTAAACCTCGCCGCAGCAAAAGGCACTTGTTTAACACAGCCCAGCACTGCTCAGTGACATCTGGCCCAACCATTGGATGTGACGCAGACAACTTGAGTCTCCCCTTCTCTACAGACTCTCCTCGGTTGGAACAATGCCAGGCAGGGAGATGACTTTTTTTTTCCCACAGCATTTTTTATGTAAACAAGAAATATTTGCTAATGTAGCGTATTTCATCCAGAGACCAAACATAAATGATGACGACAATGATGGTGAGAGACAAGTTCATGCAAAGAGGTGCTGCAGCTATTCGCATTAAATTGCACCAGCTGCTATGGACTGTGCAAAACCCAGCCTGAAGCTTCAGCCTGGCTGACACAAGGCGCTCTTGTAGCTCTTGGGAATGAAAACCTCTTACCATGACACTCCCAGTCAGGATGTGGAATATCACTGTATCTTTTTCCCTGAAAAAAACTCCAGTTGCATCCTCTGCTGGTTATAGAAAACATGAGCAGGTTGTGCTTCTCCAAGAAGCCCAGGCAGCAGAGAGAGGGCAGGAAAGCCCCAGCAATGGTGCTACAGGGCACCATCAGCTGCTTTGATCCCAAGAATTGACATCAACACCTTTGCAAGCAGTTCTCAAGCAGCCCCAAGCTCATCACTAGCTGCCGGTCATATGCACAACTGCACAGCAGGCTCCAGAGACTTCAGCAAGTAACAAAGGGTGTGAATCTCCTGCAGAAAGTATGGCCTAGAGAAGTGCAAAGGGCTTTTGCTGTCACCAGCATCAATCTTACCATCAAAGGGAAGGCCCAGTTCCAGCAGACCAGTGGTTTGACTCAGATACCATCCATGAGCATTACCCCAAAGCAGTAGCAATTACCAAAGCAGAAGCCAGAAGACTGACAAAACACACAAGGAAAACACTGCTACATCAGCCTCACCCAGGGGGGTTATTTTCCATGTGATGAGTGAGCAGAACCACACGATTCCCAGGTATCTGGAGAGCAGGACAAGGCTGATGCCACGTGACCCAATGGGGATATTCATACCACGAGCAGAAGGTCAGGACAACCTGCATAAGGATGAGCCAACGGGATCATACAGGAAAGCCACGTGTCTGTCCACGTTCTATTTTGCTCTTTTGCCCTGCAGAACAAAAGGAAGAGCCTGCTGCTCTTCCCCTGGAAACGAGGAGAGCTGAGGAATACTTTCTGGACAGTCGAAAGATTTCTTGCATGGTGAAAATCCAAAGCCTGGGATTTCAGTGCTGCATGCTGACCATTCCTTCATCATCAAACAGTCTCGGCAATAAACTTTGGTTCTGCGGTCCTTTAAATTCAGCACTACTGCACCACGCTAGGATGTGCTATTAATAATGATGAACACCTCAGAGATCTGGGCATCACAGGTAATACCACATCCCATTTCAACAGAAAATTTCTACCTACTGTGATGATAACCAAGAGAAATAGGAAAATGCCTGGATGGAGATTGCCTTTTTATACATGAGAAACTCATAAAAACAGCGCTTTTACTCTATTTTATGTTTTAAGATTTCCTCTTCGCCAACGCCAAGGAGCTGCCATTTTCTGTCTGCTGGGAATTTACTGCGGATCAGTTTGGAAAGCAGGGGAGCAGAAAAATGGGCATTTTCTACCAACTTCAGTTAGTACTTGCTGCCCTATGCATGTTTATAGGGAAATACATCTGCTTACTCCTTTAAGATCTAAACGTGCCATTTCCAGGACATCACCATAATTTAAGCAGCAATTCTTATGCAATGCGCAGGAACTGCAAGGCAAGATGTTATGAAATACGTTTTATATTTGTACATGCTCGGGAGGAACATTCATTCTCTTTAAATAGCACTGCATTTCAAAGAAACTGAGATGGGAAAGACTCTCGTTATCTACAGTGAGGGTCTGGGAATCAAGCTCTTATGGGCAGGCCCTCCCACCCGTGCAGACAGAGCCTTGCACAGGGCAATCCCCAAAAATGCACTGCTGTGTTAGGGCCAGAACTGGTTACCCAAAACAGGAGGCATATCAGTAGGGCAGAGGATGGTCCAGCACCTCATGAAGAAATAACCGATTTTGGCGTTAACAGCAGTGCCAAAAAGCACATCTGAGATGCTTGCTCCATCAGCTGCACCTCCACAGCTCCAGCGTGGGTGCCGGTGCTACCTGTACATCAGCTTTCAGACCAGCACACATCCTTATGGCACATCTAAACCTCCCTGAAGTGGTTTAAAAGGAAAACGCTGATGCACGAAGCTGGGGAATTTCCACAAATGGAAACAGACAGAATCTTTGAGCATCTCTATGAGTGATGTCGTCAAGGGTCAATTGAGGAGCAACGGCGAGAAAAGACAAAATCAAATAGGGAAATCTGTAACGTCGGTCAGTGCTGGCTTCTAAGCGGCTGCGATGGGCTGGCAAGGACAGCAGTGAGGAGGAGGAGGAAGGCAGGCACTAAGCTGATTAGCAGGTGGAAGGCAGGGGGTGAGGGGTTAACACACAGCACGCTCCCAGCGGCAGAAGGGAGGACACTGCCTGCCTTGACGATGAAATGAGTGCAGATTTGACAGATCTGGGTCTGCTGTGCTTAACCTCTCCTGCGAGGAGATTTTGAGCTGATTTGCTCTGTCAGAAGGAATCGTTCCTGGCTGCGGAGCGTTTCCCTGCATATCATGATTTAGCTGGCGGCAAGGAGCAGAAACAACTCGGAAAATACTTGCTGTAAACTTGTGTGCATCTTCGGGCTTTATGGCTTTCCCAGAGCCGCCCTATAAACACACACAGGCGTTGTGGAGTGAGGACATAAAGACAGAGGTCAGATGAGGACTGCACGATGCAGCTCTTCTCAGCAACCCCAAACGTGGGTGTGCGGCCCACGCAAACACCCACCGCAGGAGTTCAGCAGGATGCACCACTTCTCATTATAAAGGACACGTCCTCCTCCAGGGTTTTCCAGTGAAAGGTTCAAGGGGAGACCCTGCAACAAGGAGGCCCAGAGCTGCAGCATCTCATGGCCACAGCCCTATGCTTCTGAAGTGGCACAGCTTTGGCAAGCACTGTGAAATGAATAGAAGCATGGGGTGGAAAACGCCTGAATAAGCCAAGCAGGGATAACATTCAGGAAGTCTTCTCTTTGCCTTCAGCCAAATTCAAGGGAAGATTCTGAGATGTGAAGCTGGCAGAGGTCAACAGCCTGTGTTTGGTGAACCTGGACCTTAAAGCCCACCCAGCCCAATCCCTGCTGTGGGCTGGGTGCCACTCACTGGCAACCTTCCCCATGCAGGAGTCCCTTCATGCCCCCTATTACCCCACTGCCCTTCCTTCCCAACCCAAATTCCTACCTTCCCAGACACAGGGCCCCGAGCTACGCAGCGTGGCAAGGTGTGGGCAGCCCCAACCACGTCCTTGCTTCACTCAGCTCCTCTCTCAACAAATCCCTGCATATTTGCTGCCTTTCCAATTGCCATTGGCACACAGGTGGTCTTTTCAGAAGGTGCCCACAAGGACAGACCGCAGCACCCATCCCCAAGTCCCCAGAGAAAGGACAGAGCAGAGGGCTTCATAGAGAGGATGGACAAACACTGGCAGAGAGATCAGTGGGGCACATACAACCCTACAGCAGATGTATGTTAACCATAACAACACTTCTCCATTTAAAGTACCAGACGTCTTCAAAGTAATGTTAATTGAGAAACTCACATGTGTGTTCACTCCTGAGAGCCACAGACCCTTCCAGGTGATGACCAGGAGCATTTGTACAATGGGCTTTTCATGCTCTTCAGTCGACATCATCAGATACCCTTTATAGTCTACTCTATTTACATGATACACATTTGCCAAGAGCTAAATGCTTTCAACGAGAATAATCCACTACACACTGCTCATTTGCAATGGAGTCCTCTCCTTCCTTTACAGTGATGCTTGCCAGCAATGAAAGCAGCCGGTCTCAGAATGCTCCAGGACTTACTCTTAACTGGAATTGATATATGGAAATTCAGGGGGAAAAAATGTATATTCTTGAGATGTGCTCTTAAGCCAGAAAATCTGCAAAAGCAATATCATTCCCTGAGCACAACATCCAGAGATCTTCAGCCTTGGCTGAGGTCTCCTACAGCTACCAAAAAAATATTCTCCTCTCTCTCAATAAATCTACATTAATTTACACCAGCAGGATGAGTACAACAGAACACGCAGCTCTACCAGATATAACATTAATTCATCTGCAGTTCAGGTAATGGACCGAAGGGGTGTGCGCAGCTGCTCGAGGCGCACGTAGTATCAATCACTACTTCAAATGCTGCTATAAAGCCAGGAGTTTATGAACACCTGTTGTTTCGTTAATCATTTCATTTCTGAAAGCTCCACATTCAAAGTCAGATCAACTTTAGGAGAAAAAGGAGAAGAGACGTAATTTTATGAGCAGAAAGAGAGAGTTTGGTCATGTATCAGCATTGCAGTTCCCTCTCCTAACGTTTCAACATCTACAGAAATTTAAAGCCCTCTTTGTATCTTCCTCTCTGCTCTACAGCAATGATTGCCTTTAGATATATACACCAGTTACAGCAATATAGCTGAAAATGATGAAATGCCATAGGCATTTTATTATGCATTCAGGTTTTTAAGACTTGGCTTAAAACCACATCGCAGAAGCCTGGTCAGTAAAGCTGAGAGAACTTCTGCAAAGATTGCAAAACTGACAATTTTCCATTTCACACTGAACGTATCTCCCTCTTAAATGGAGCAGGTCTTCTAAATTCAATACCAATAAACACATTTTTCCCCTTATGCAAGTCACAGAAGGAGCAAAGCAAATCCATTACACACACAGAGTACTATACCACGAACTTTCCACTTGAAATCTAAGCAGAACATACAGCCGAGTTCTCTGGCCTGATGCATAGATCTCTATCAAGGATGTTTTGCTCACCAGCAGTTCAGCTCCGTGACCTCCTGCTTGCACTGGGGACCAGAGTCAGTGCTGGATGCCCCTTTAGTCAGTGCTGAGCTTGAGCATTAGGAAAATAAACTACAGAATGGAAGTTTCAGCTGAGGAGCTGACCATCCTATTACGGTTCTTGAATGTTCTCCTTGTATCATGCAAGTGATAATCCCTGAACAACTGTTTGCCCCTCTCATGTAATCTAAGCAGACAACAGAACTCTTGTAGAAGACACGACAAGACACTCTTCCACGTATTGACAAAAGCAGCAGATGATGTAAATGAACAGTTTTGAAAGGCTCTCCAAATGGTTCACTTGGCTGATTTTTGACTGTCAGCAAAAATTACCATTAAGATGTCCTGCTTAAGAAGGTCTGTACTCCTGCAGTTTGTACAAATCTGAGTAACCGAGACCTCCTAGGAGGCAATAAGACACGTTTGTTTTCTAAATAATTACTAAGTCTTTGGTATTTTGACACTTCTACTCCATGACCTCAGAATCACTTAGAGATGCATCATCAGACAACAGTGGGCCCTGCAAGCAGATGCAGGAGTTGCCCAGAGAAGCTGTGGATGCCCCATCTTTGAAGGTGCTCAAGGTGGGGGGTAGAAACACTGCCCATGGCAGGGGGATTGGAACTAGATGATCTCTGAGGAGCACTCCAACCAAAGCCATTCTGTGATTCAGCTAATCTTTGGCCTACAGTAAAACAGATAAGGTCAGAAAGATCCGTCCCCTGATTATGTACGCTCATTATCAATGTAAAGCAGCAGGGAAGTGATGCCACTTTCTAACAGGACAGTGTCAGACCCTTCTGGGTGCCCTGATAACTCTGCTGGTCTCAGCCCCTCGACCACAGATGCTCATGGCTTTGGGTACAGCTGCAAGAAGTCCTTGGTGGGAACAAGAGGGCGCGGGAGCTGTCAGGATAATTCAGTGCAAGAGCTGGAAGATCAGAGAGCTCTGCATATTTTTCCGGCTCTGGGTTTTTCAAATTGTGTTGAAAGGAGACATCTGTGATGGCCATTAAAGCAGGCGAGAGAGGAGCCCCTGGGGCAGAAGAAATGTGTCATCTCCTGTGACTCACCACCTCTGAGCACCCACTGGAGATGCCACAGGGAAGCACAGATGAAAAGGAAACAAAGCCTGCCAAAATACAAGTTCACCAGAACGGTGAGATGTTACAGGATCTGGAGCTGGCTGAACAGAAACCAAAGCTACAAGGAGTGGTTTCTATATGTTCACAGCCAAAGCCCAGGGCTGGCTCCCGATGCTGGAAAAATCCAGTGAGGAACATGAGCCTCTTACAGACCCACACTGAGTTTCAAGTACTAATGGCCAAAGGTAGTGTTTCATAGAATCAATGATTGGCTTAGGTTGGGAGGGACCTCAAGGATCACCAGGTTCCAACCCCAGTGCCACAGGCAGGGCTGCCAACTGCTAGATCCAGTACCAGATCAGGCTGCCCAAGGCCCATCCAACCTGGCCTTGAACGCCTCCAGGGATGGGGTATCCACAGCCTCTCTGGGCAGTCTGTGCCAGCACCTCACCATCCTCTCAGTGAAACACTTCCCCCTGACATCTAAATAGAAAACAAATTTAATTATGTACATCTGTATGGTTTTAAACCCCAAATCCCAGGAAGGAGAGGGATACATTTTAATTCTGGATGCAAATCTTCTTTGCATTTGTTTGTGACTCTACAGGTGCAAAGCCAACCAAAGCAAACCAGCCCAAAAGCGGACAGCTGATCTTCAGGTCTGGTCTTAGATGTGCTCTCCTGGATTTCACAGCTGCCTGCAGGGGACTGGGAAGAGCAAAATGCATCCCATCCACATAGAGGACCCAATGGAAGTCTCAGGGGGATGCTCCACACGTGGGGACTTGGACCAGTTCTCTCCTTCCATTCTCTCATTTCTGCAGTGACAAAAGGGGCCAGGCACCACGGACAAACAGAGCAGTTGGGGTTAACACAGACACATCTGTGCTGCAGGATCCCATAAGCAAAAGGAGAATATTGACAGGTATCTGCCTCTGGTAGAGGGTTAACATCTCTAGATGGAAAAGACAGAGCACAGAGCTACCACTCACAATGTCTTTGCCAGCAATGTTTACGTTAGCACTGCTTAAGCATTCTAAGTTACAGCACCTACCCAAGGAGGTCACCATTTAATATCCAGCCTAGATGCTTCGTTTGGAAAGCAAACAAAATGCATCCTCAGAAGCAATTATAAAAACACTGATAAGCCCTCAGCACAATCAATACTTGAATGACACCAAAGCAACAAATAAGACAGAAGATACAGAGGAGGCTGCTGTGCCCAGTGGGTCGGTGATGAGGCTGCTGCCCTGAGATACATCAGATGTACCTGGAGCATCCCCACCATTCGGTGTCCTGGCACTGGGGAGCAGGGAGGGGTCACAACCCCAAGGATCATTTTCCTTCTAAAGAGAACACGCTGCAGGCCAGTGTGGGAAGTCCTTTGTTATGTGCTGCTTTGGGCATTCTAAGACCTTCAGTCTTAGTAAAGCAGAGAAGTGGGCATAGAATTCCTGTTTTATCATTAGGTTGGGTATAGTTCAAATGTGAATTCATATCTGTGATTCTGTGATCTAATTACCCCTCTCTGTTTAACTCTGTGGCTTTACAGAATGAAATCCCCATTCCATAAAAATAAACCTGGGCTCTCTGTGCCCGAGGCAGACCTAGACTGTTATCTCCTCTATAGGATTACATATGAATTCTTCATTATAAGCTGCATTATTTGCAGCAGTTTCTGCAGTGCTGGGAAATTCTGATTCTCTTTCTCTTTTTGGTCCCAACACTGAGCTTCAAAGCACAGATCTGATACTGAGGGACTGCAGTCAGCACAAAGCAGTATTTCTCAATAAAGCAAAAATGCAAAAGAAAGTGATCTTGGCATGATTGATGACACTTCATTTGCATATGCCCACTAGCAGTACTTTGGTTAATTAATACGTATTTTGGGCCTGTAGATGAATATGAAATAACAGGTTTGTTATTGCAGCCGTAGGTATAAATTCATTCAATGAACAGGTTAGTTTACTTCCCAGTGTCTTCTCATATCTTCTGTGCAAATAAGACAAAATAACTCCCCGGAAGGTGGTGAGACATGACAAAACCCAAGAAGGATGTACATACATTTTAAAGCTACACAAGTTAATTAGTTCATAAAACAGAAACTGTTTGGAGGGAAGAAATGACAAGCAAAAACATTTTCCTCCAACAAAACAGAGGTTGCCTATTTCATTTTGCAGATATTAACCCTTATGGCTCAAGTTCAGCTCTAGAGGGCCCCAATCCAGAAAGGCACTTAAGAAGCACTTACATTTAAGCAGGAGCAATATTGCCACAGAAATCAAGAGGACTCCCCAGGTGCTTAAAAGTTGAGCGATTTGCTGGAGCACAGCCTGCGTTGTCAAAGGTGGAATTTCATTTTACTCTACGATTGGCCTCAGCAGCTTCCTGCGCTGGCTGCCTCTAACCAGTCTGGGGAGAAATTGGATGCTGAAAGTATTGCTAAAAGCCCCAATGCAGGGAAAAACTACAAACATACACTTTCATTCCGTGATATCTAATACCTGAGTGTCTGAGTTCTTAGGCAAAGCCAAGGAAGCTTTGGTCAGACACCTGAACCCTGACGGAATTTGAGGATGGGATTTGGCTGACAGCTTAATACCAGCTTGCAGTGCAGACATCAAGCTGTGACATTTTCCATTGCCCTGGCACTCCTGGGAAAACCCTGAAGTCAAGGAGATAAATGAAAACCACGCCGTGTTACTGGGGTTAACCACCCTTTAGGCATTACAGCAGCGGCACACCACAGCCATTAGATCATCTATGAGGTGATTGTCTTGCAATGAATAATAAATGTAGCACGGGGAAGCAAAAAGTTCACTGCTGTGATAGTACTCACTCTGCAGGGAGCTCTGCCTGCGAACGCTGTTCAAAATGAGTCCCACAGAGCACCACCTCTGCAGTCTCCACCGAGTAGCACAAGGGCACAGAAGACTGAAGGATAAACGCACTGGGAAACATAACTCACGCCTGGTTGTTTCCATGTTATTCTCCATGGCGAGTCTCAAGCAATAGCACATCAAGGGAGGTGCACTCAGCGCCGGGCTTTTGCTAACCACAAAAGGAAGGAGAAGACTTACCCAAGGTGCTGTAGGAGGTAAATGATAAGGTTCCAGTGAATTCTGCTGAGGATTTTGCTCTCCCTGTCGTAGTGATGCAGCGACTCAAGTCTGCACTTACCAAAAATGCTGCAGAAAAGCTGAGCCAATCAATCTGATATGATGACCAAATAAGCTGATACTTCACGCTGCTGCTATTAATATTGCCAAAGTTCAAAGATGCCCAACGCATCAGCCAATGCAATTCCTATCCCAGCCATGCTTCACGTATGAAAAAGCTACCTTGAATATGGTAAAACAAGCAAAGGAAGCTCAAGAGTATGTGGGACCTGCTCTGGTCAGAGCAAGCCATAGGCTGGATACAGCACAATGTGCCAAAAGCAGGGACCTTCCAGGGCTTTCTGCAAAGCTTCAGAGCTGGGCATGATCACATACCAAGTGTTACCATCCGTACTGAGTGTTTTACATCTGCTTTGTACTCACTGCATGCTGGAGCCTGTGGCATCACAACAGCAAACGATGCCCAGTAACACTGAAAACAAAAGGCCGGAGGCAGGTGACCAGCACACGTGGGATCACATTTCTTCTTCTTGGAGGAACAGGTACCTAACGTGAAACAATCCATCACACCTGGCAAAAGCTGGCAAATGAAGGTGATGTAAAGCAATCCCAACGAGTAGCTTGCCAACCACAAAGGAATTTGGATGTTCAAGGGAAAGCCGAGGTGGGCACAAAGGATCTTCCAGCAAAAATGGGATGCTACAAGGGCACTTGCAGGAGGCAGGGGGGATCCTGGTGGAGAGGGCTTCTTTAATTTTACTTTGGGCACGAAGCTGACGTTGCTACAGGGCGAGGACAATACTTGGTCATTAGCATTTTTATTGTTGCTATTACCTTCTGTTGACTCAGAAATGCACGTGGTCTTGCCATCACCATCAGGCTGCCAGCTGCCTTTCAGCATTGCTGAGGAGTTCGGATGAACACAAAATTCGGCTGGAAGGGCTCAGAGCTGAGGCTGCGATTGCAGCAGGGGCGCTCCAAAAACAGTGGTTTTGTTTGTAAAAACCAATGGGTTCGACCTGAAAGTCCTTGAGATGACTGCAAAGCCTTATGGAGACACAGAACACACTCAGAGCTGGTTGGGAATTGGTTGGGAATTTCTTGCTACAAGCTTTTTGGCCGAAAAGAAGTGTAACAGCATTGATTACATTTTCATCAGGAACAATCCCTAGGCCTGTAGAACAATCTACAGTCAATGAATAAGCCTTAGCCTCAGCCTCATCCACAGTGATGATGATATCAGACCACTCCAAGGTCTGAGGCCACCTCCACACCAGAGATTGCAGAGATCGATAAGCCCAACCACGTGGATGGTGTAGGGAAGAGACCAGTGCATCCCACTGCCCCGGAAAGTGCATTACAAGTGAGACTTTCTCATAAGAAGGGACAGATGAAAAGCATCTGCCTTTCCACTCATGACGAGCAGGGAGCTTTCTGAAAGCTTTATGAACATAATGGGATGAAAAAAAAAACATTTCTCATCTCGGTTTATTATGAGCCTCATTTATTGGTGTGTAATTTCTTGTCAATTTCTCTCTTGGTATTTCCCAAGTGTGCTTTTTGTAAGAAGACAAAGTTCAGTTTGGCTTGGAGTTGGTTTTTAGGAAGACACCAGCCTGTTTTTTGTTTTATGAGGTAATTTATACTCCAGACATCATAGGCACACGCACAGAGTAAATGTGCTGCTGCTCACCTCGTGTAGTGAAGACTGAAAGAAGAAAGCAGATTTCAGAGAACTATTGTTTCAGGCACCCAGAAATACTTACAGGACTGTTGTCCTCCGGGGAGCAATGCTACAACATTGGCTTTCAGGGGGCCTAACTTGGCTGCACCTCAGCAGTTTCTGAGTGAAGCTGCCAGGCACTCAGAGCCAGCAGCACTCCTGCTCATGCATCACCCCCCCATTACAGAGGACTCAGTGCTGGAAATGTGAGGGAGGATGAGAAGGGATGTCCCAAGCTGCTCCCACTCAGCAGGGCCCAGGAGGCCCATAAAGAAGCAAACCAATGTGCCTTGCAGTACAGAGGAGAATACATCAGTTGGAAAGGTAAAGAATTCCTTTTTCAGCTGCTCGTGCCCATCACTGTTGCTCAAGAGGAGTTAAGTAATTAATTTCTGTGCAAGAACAGAGGGTGAACTCCAAAGCATGGCCATGCCAAGCCTTGGGACCTCACCTATGCCTTCACCCCCAGACATGGCATCCTATGGTGAATGACAACAAAACAAGCTGCCCCACGCAACCCTTGACATGCCTGCTGATGTGCGAAAGCCAGATTCCATGTGTCAGTGTGCCCTGCCCAGCCAGCCAAACCTCCTGCTATGGGAAAGTTGAGTGCTGCAGGCATCTTCCCTCACCTAGAGGGGTGCAGGCATTCCCCTCTGGGGATGCTGGGGCGTTGAGGGAATATGGACAGGAATAGATGCACCTCTGATGCAACAAGAAGGGAAGAGAGAAAATTCAGAAACCCTGAGTGAGAGTGGAAGGGGCTCATAGGGTGGGTGTCACACACATGGAACACAGCATGTGGTATAGAAAAAAACAACAGCCTGTCCTGGGGATACTGGAGGTGTCAGACACTGAGACATGGGCAGAGTGCAAGCACATTGCCTGAGGAGCCTCTGGAGCAGCCTCACCTGACAGCACCAGCATGGTCCAAACACCACTGTGACAAATTCAGTGGAAGAAACAGCATGGGAAGGCTCTGTTCCATGAAAGCACAGTTGGGCCAACCAAAGCTCTCTCAAAACCATAAATAAACCAACCTGCTGAGCCTCCATGGCCACATGGCCTTCGCAGTAGCTCTGCTGGCAGCTGCAGCGCTGTGCCCGCTCTTCACATTGGTTTTCTCCACCCAGGCCCAGGATGATCAAAGTGGGCTCCAGCTCCAGCCCAGTGTTAAACCAAGGTCTGGTAGATCCCTAATTGTGTTTGCCAGAGGCAAACATCGACCCTGTGAAAAATCAGTAGGAAGCTGATGCCTGCCAGTTTCAAGGGAAGATAAGGCATGGCTGAGTCCTGAAATGGATTTCTTCATCTGCCAGTCAATCTCATCCACAACACACAGCTCATTGCACGCGAAGAGTTATCATCTTTCCCAGTAAAGATGATCGGTGTCTTCCTGGCATAAAAATCAACTTGTCAGTAAAAACACTAGAATCAAGTGGGGTGAAAAGAGCAGTCCCTTCCCCCTCCGTCAGCGGTAACAGGCAGGGATGACAAATCATTTTCTATCAAGAGGGAAAATAGAGGCAGGAGCACTGCAGCTGTCTGCCTGCAATTCCCTTCCCCAAGGAGGGACAGCTCTAAAGCGGACGGCACTGCGGCGCTGATCAGAGCTCTGCAGCTCCCGGTACCGAGGGTTAGAGCCTGGTTAGGAGATAATCAAAACACAGCTCCATTTCCATGGAGATAGGTTTGATGAAAAAGCATCTGAACAGTTTGGAAAACTACACCGGAGCTTCTTATAAAGCATTTTCATGCACCTACAGTAAATACGGAGCTGACAACTAAAATGCCAAACATAGGATCTGAAGTCATGCTTGCACTGATTCCTGCTCTTAAAATAAATGCATGCAGTGATTGGATATTGTTCAATGGTGGTAATATTTCTTCCGACCGCACAACACTTGCTCTGAAGAGCAAAATCAACTTCCCTGGCAGGGATACAGGTGCACATAAACAGACTGTGGCCATACACAAAGGTAATGCATTACTGGCGTATCACTATTTCTAAAGCTATATTTCTAAGACCTTTACCAAGGTCAGTCCTACTCTGCCTCTTACTTTCTTCTGAGTTAACTCAATTTTCATTTGGAAAGAGCCCTAAGCCTCAATTTCTAAGTGGATTTTGGTGCCTGGCTGATAAAATACTTTTTAAAAGGTAGTCTTAAGTTTCTATTGTTGGCAGGTTTAGGGCTTTTTGTGCGTTTCTTCTTTTAAATGCTTCCTGCACTTCAGGATTCCCTGGGGCCTTGGAAAGCCACAGGTTTCACCCAGGTTTCTGCCTCCAGCTTTTCTCAGAGTTCTGCCCCAAGATTTCTCTCCCTTTCCCCTATTGCCAGTGCCACTCCTGAGCATCCCCCACCACCAATGCTTTCGTTGCATCATCAGCATCCAACATTGTTGTGAAATTTAGGCTTCCTCCGCATAAATTCCAAAGAGAGGGGATATTTGAACCGTACACACACCCCAGGTAAGCAACTGATAGCTGATGTAGTCACCCCAAAGTGTCCAACCAGCCAAAGGCAACCAGAAACGTGCCAGCCCATGCACTGACACCTCCTGCAGCTCGACCACAGAATAAAGCCTGGGAGACATCTCGCTTCAAAACCTACCTGTAACTCAGAACATTGGGCCAAACGTCCCCAGACTTTCCAAACAAACCATTTGCTGCTGCATGTGTAACTTCATGACTAATTCAATCTCAGCAAAATTAGGTGCAGATGGGGATAAAATCCCTGCACACCATGAGGAACTTGATTCAAGCCTAACTACTGCATCTCAGCAAACCCTCACAAGCCTAATAAAGCCTTATGAATAAATTACATGCTTTTCAGCCTTCTATTTTTCAAAGTGATAAAAAATGTAGCAAAGCATCAGCACAGATCTGCCAGACCTGACCAAACCCCATCCTGCACTGGAGAAACCGTAATTCACAGCCCTGCACTGATGGACGGGGCGGCTCAAAAAGGATTTCAGGTGCTGCCTGCTGTGAGCTCTCTCTGTCTGCACCCAGACTTTAATGCATTAATCAGCAGAACTGAAAGGGAGGCATTTGAGGATGATCAAAGAAAAAGGCCCAGTGAAACACACTTCGAAAGACAGCAGTAAGCAGACGTCGCAGAGCCAAAGCGTGACACCCGGAATTGGAAGTCTGCACATTTGGTTGGTGTTATAAAAACAAATTCCATCCTAACAGGGCGTATTTTCAGACTCTGATGACAGGCAGTAACTATTTCAGTATTAGGTTCGTGCAAGTAAAAACCTAGCCAAACATCCATGCATTCCTGTGCTCTCTGTTACACTCACATCTACCACTCTTCCACTTCAGAGGCTGGGTATAGGCTGCCCTTCCTCCACACAGTCCCAGGGCCAGCAGGGCTATGGATACTAGAATCATACAATCATAGAGTCCTAAGAGTTGGAAGGGACCCTTAAAGGCCATCTAGTCCTGCACCCCTGTAACGAACAGAGGCATCTACAGAACAATCAGGTGCTCACAGCCGGGTCCAACCGACCTCCAATGTCTCCAAGGACAGGGCATCCACCAAAGAAGAACTGCTTGCTCTAAATACCCTACCTATATTACTCTTAACAAAAAGATGTAACGATAGTTTTATGGAAAACATATGCAGAAGAAGTCAAGCTCCCTTGAGAAGCTTAAGTATACCTGTTTGATGGCTTTCCTTTTTTTTGCATCTGAGGGCCTGACCCTCTCAACATTTCAGCATATGAATAACCACACTCATGTAAACAAAATGGGCTCCTTCATGGATGAAACAGACACGGGCGCCTTTGTACATTAAAAGGCTATTTAATCTACCTTAAGAGTTTCCAAAAGATGAAAGGCTGCACAGGCACGGTACCCTCTGGGAGAGGATCAATGTCGTTGCCAATGCAATGGGGTTACTTAGGTGACTACGTGGCTGCGGGATGAAAGTCTGGTTATTAAGGAAACCACACCTAAAAAGAACATGCTCAGTGCTCTCATTATCCCCATTTGCTTCTCCAAGCTTGATGATTCAGCCCTTACAGCTACATGGGGATGCAACTCTACCTGTTCCATAGACACAACTGTTGGTTTGGGGGCACCGGGACTGGGCTGGTGAACCTAGCTGGCAAACCTGGAGGAAAAGCCTGGGATACCAGAGGACACGCTGTTCTTTTCCTCTGGAAATTGGTTTAAAAAACCCAACCCAAGCTTCAGACAATTTAAAATTCATAATAAAACGTAGCTCAAGTCAGTCACTAAGCCTCAAAGGGGTCCCCGGATCGTGCTTTCCTTAATGAATTCAATAATCGATTTTACTATACAAATAAGGTGTGGGATGGATCAGCTAATAAGCATTCTCAGTTAATTGCTTTCTTCAAGTGACAATTCGTACAAATGATACCATCAAAGGAGTAATAATATCCTTATTGATTAAATTAATCTCTGAAAGACAACTCAAATGAGTTTAATTAGCAATGCATGAGAGTAGCACAAAATACTCTGAAAATAACCTTGTAACCCATCCCAGGCTTGAAATCATGGCAACAGTCACGCAATAGCCCTTTGCATCTTTATTCAAACAGACACTCACAATTTTACGGAGCATCTTTAGCGAATGTCTGTGACTAACCAGGAAAATCCATGAAACCCTTTGTGCACAGAATCAGCGAGGTGCTGCAAAAGCAGTCTGCCTGTGTTGTCATTCAGTCCCGAAAAGCCAGGGCCACAAACAGGCTTAAAATAAAATAAAAGGCTTCAATGAAAGGCGGCGGTCGGAGAAGGCCCTGTGTCAAAGCGGACAAATGGAGTCAGTGGGGACTCAGGGCAGCACCAAATGGGGCATCGGTTCCACAAAATCAGAGGAGAAACCTGCTCAGTGAAGCAATGGGTTGAAGAGATTGGGTGAAAGCTTGGATTTGGGAGAGCAATTATTAGCTCTGGGGCCTGGGGCATGTGCTTCAGGGATGGGCAGTGGGATCTCAACTAGACAGAGCTGTCCATGCCTCCATACTCCTGTAACTGAGACTGGGTCGGTGATTGGGGCCATGGCAATTTTTCAGGAGATGTTTGTGCTTCTTAGCTCCTTCTGACTAGAGGACTAGAGGGAATGGTTTTAGGACTAGAGGGAATGGTTTTAGGACTAGAGGGAATGGTTTCAAGCTGCGCCAGGGAAGATTCAAGGCTGGATATTAGGAAATACTACTTCTCTGAAAGAGTGGTCAGGCACTGCAATGGGCTGCCCAGGGAGGTGGTGGAGTCACCGACCCTGGAGGTGTTCAAGGAACGTTTGGATGTTGTGTTGAGGGATATGGTTTAGTGAGAACCATTGGTGATAGGTGGATGGTTGGACTGGATGATCTTATAGGTCTTTTCCAACCTTAGTGATTCTGTGATTCTGTGATTCTGTGAACAGATGTGAGGCTGCCTGAAAGCTACAGACATTTCACAGCAGGAAACTGAAGTTACATATTCCACCAATGCAAATGGGAGACAAAATCCTGTATGTCACATCCTTACTGCAGTGAAATGAAAAATATCCTCACGTTAAAAGCTGCATTCCCATGGGTAAGGAACACCCCAAGAGATGTAGTAAGATGAAGTATGACTTCAACACGGTGCCATTCTCTGATGTCGGGAGAAAAGTGCAAGCCTTCTCGTATCCTTCCCAAACTGACGAGTAATGGCCTTAAACTGCACCAGGGGAGGTTCAGGTTGAACATTAGGAAAAATCTCTCCTCAGAAAGAGCGGTGCTGCAGTGGCACAGCTGCACAGGGAGTGGTGGGGTCACCGTCCCTGGAGGTGCTCCAGAGCTGTGGAGATGTGGCACTGAGGGATGTGGGCAGTGGGCATGGTGGGGATGGGTTGGAGTTGGACTTGGGCATCTTGGTCTTTTCTAACCTGACTCTCTGTGGGCTCCATGCACCCAGCAGCCTTACCCAGTTGCAGGCACAGGGAGGCGGTTTCCACAAACACTCTGCTGTTGGGAGTCATTAATGCAGGGACAGGTTGATACAACACGTGGTCTTTGTGGCTGTCAACGCAGTAAGAAAGACCCAGAGCTCTTACAATTTGATTGCAAGGCACACTTTGGGAAAAAAAAGTGTTGAAAATCTCTCCGTTGAAATATTAGCCTACACCGCCTGGCTTAGCAAAGACTTCTGTGCTCTCTGTCAAGAAAAGGGGAATTAGAGTTGATTCTGCCTCAGGAAGTGAAGTAGTGGACATCAGGGACAAGAGGAGAGAATAAGCACAGCATTCTGGAGACACTCCAGTGTGATAAAAGAAAAGACAGTAATACAAAGAACAAGATGTTCCCCGTGTCGGGGCCAAAGCTACCCTGTGAGCAGAACAAGAATTTGCCTAGGGCAAGAACACGCTTAATGGCTTTATTATTAACTGAGCAACCCAAGGATGCTCCCCAGCACGTAAGGGAGAGCAGTGAGCCCGGAGCTACCTCATGAATGTGAGTAATGGGGTTTGGGTTTTTTAAGTGGCTCACACAGAAATGTTCTCATTGAACTGACTGAAATCAGCAACTGAAAGCGCGATCTACAGATATTCCCCTCCACAAAGATGCAGTACAACAGATATATATTCATCAGACTTGTGTAGTATCAAGCCTTGGCCCTTAGAGGCGAGGACAGTCCAACCTCCTCAATTATTTATTGCATTTTGTTATTCAGATTACTTACCTTTAATTTCAGCATAAAAAATTATGCTAAAATTTAGCAGAAAGCTTGTGGTTTTGCCTGAAACACTGTAATTTTTCAATTTTGCTCTCAGAGCCTCAATGGGTTTATTATCTCATTTTTGTTCTTTGAGCATTTTTTTTTAATGCAGGAATAATATGTTTTTGAAATTGCCACGATCCTCAGAATGGAATTTGCGTCTCCATCAAAACAAAAATAAATCCCTTCTGTACATATTTTTCATCCGAGAATCACTACAACAAACATGGAAGCACCAAATTGCTTCTCTGACTGCAGCCAAAACAAACAAAGAAAAACAGCATTAAAAGCCTCGACATTTTATATTCAAATTGAACCTTTAGGAGAAGATTTGGTTCCATCAGAGCTGCGCATTACTGATGATGTGAGATGGTTCTTACAGACCTTGGCCACGGCAGGTTGCAGGCGTGTGGGGAAGGGCTGACAGTCTCTGAGCTGCAGGACGACTGGAAAAAGCTAAAGCCATCTGACACCCTGATTTCCATGTGAAACCATAACACTCCTCTGCTTCCTTAAGCAGCCAACGATTAGCCCTGGGTAAACTACTTATAAAAGGAATCTTACTGGAAAGCAGAACTCAGAATATCTGGCAATTGCAAACAGAGCATATAAGGGAGCTCTCCACTCAACATGAGCTACCTGACAATGGCCAACATGCATTACACGGGATCACTGTGCCAAGAACTCCCAGTTGCCCCAGGAAGTCACTTGCACTGATTTGAAAAGCTCGGGGATATTTGAAAATCTACTGCCTAAAAAGGTGGATTTCCTAAATAGTTTGTCTATCAAAACCACCAATATTTTTAAAATCTTGACCAGAACATGCAATGCACGTGTATTCAAGAAGCAGGGAAACACACAGGCTGCAAACACAAGCCTGGGTGAGTCACTGGGGGAAGAGAGGAAGAGAGGGATTATCTTTTTCCAGAAGGATGTTTACTGCATGGTTCTAAAAAGTTCAGCACGTGAAAAAGAAGACGACATATGTTCACCAGTTGTCCCTGAGACATCATCTTATTTTTCTAGTTAAGAAGCCAATCTTCTGTGAAATCCCCCCAAAACCTAACAGATGGGTTAAATTATTAATTGTGAGAAGACTAGTTCCACAGTGATGATATTAAAAAAAAACCATAGATAAACAAATTAGGATAGTCACTAGAGAGGCTTAGTTTGGAGCTGGATCTCTCTAGACCCAGGAAGCGAGTTGCATGATGATGTACAATAATCAGTTCATATGGAGAAGAGCTATGTGGCATATTTAAAGCCTTTAATTTCTACTCCCTTGTTTAAACGAGATTATTGCTCCCTGTAGCAAATAACAATAGATTTTTAAAGTTTTTTCTTGATTTGCCAGCAAAGCAAATGTCCTCTGGTAAATCTATGAACTGAACAATGATTTTTCATTTTTACAACAGCACAGTCAATTCAATTTTCCAGCTATAAGTCTCAAGTCTCTCCCTATCAGCCTGTTAACATACAAGTACCGTACTCTAAACCATGCCTGGAAAAACCTCCACAGACTTTTCCATCCCAAGTTGCTTCTGAACACTGAATTCATTGCTTATGAATCACTTCACTGTATGTACACATTTGAATCACTAAACCCCATCTAATATTGTACACAGTAATCAAGTGATGCTGTCACAGTAGATGCTGTAACGAGGAATGTCTCGTGGATTTATTGAGGAAACTCTAAAAACATGGCTGTTAGTGTTTCGCTTTTAAAAGCATGCTTTGCCTGTTTAAGAATATCATTTATTTGCAACTGCTAAAAACTTCTATGATATTTTCATGCACCACATCTTCTTGATACACTCACAAGAGTCCCACTGCCTCCCTAAGACGCGTGATAAAACAGCGCCGTATCTCTCCTGATACTTAAGATATCTATGGCTTGGCCAACCAACGTGGCAACTTGACCAACGTGGCAGTTTATATTGCCCCCAAAAATTGCTCTTGCCCCTAAAAACAAGTCATTTTCACCCTTAGACTCAAATATAAATTCTTTAAAGCAAACCAACAGTTATCCTGATATGTTATAGTAACTGTGTTAACCTGCTGAAGTTTTGCTTTTGGTTCCTTAAGTAACGCCAGGTGAGATTCTGCTCACAGCTGTGGCACAAACCTTGATGCCGAGCTCTATGTTCTCCCCTCCATACACGTCCATCCCGGGATCCAGGAGCCCAATCTCTCCAAAGAACTTCCTGTGCACAACAAAGGAGCAACCGATCATCGCTGGCGTCCTGCACGAAATGAAAAACAACAGAAATGCAACAAATTATTGATAGTTTTCTACATTCAGTGGACCAAGGGGACCATCTTTGGGTTTCTGTTCCCTCTATGCAAAGGAAATAAAATACTGGTATTTCCTTCATCTTATTCTGTTCCAGCACATGTAGTAACTGAGTAGACTTCAGGACAGATAATAGTATTCACGAAAAGAGGTCTCTACTTTGGATCTTTATATCACAAAGGCATTGCTATCAGCTATAAAGGAGCATGAAACAGAAGCAAATCCTTTAAACATTGAGGACAACTGCTTGCAGAAACATTGCTGTGCCTTTTGCTGAGTTCCACCAATACCTACAGTGCCTTAGGTTAGCTTGAGATGAAGTTCTCCCATTCACCTGTGAACCCCTGTGCACTCCTGTTCACACCACTGCAGGAGCAGCCAAGCAGTGCCAAGGCAAGGAAGGCAACAGAAAAAAACAGGAGAGGTCCTACCAATACCAGTGACATCAGTGCAGCAGTAGAAAGATTGAGGAAAAACTCAGTGTCAGGGGTTAATTTATAATAACCATGCGATTTCAAGGACAAGGTAGATGGCGGTGTTTACTAAGCACCCCTGCTGCCACATGCACATAAACCAGCCCTCCCTTGTTGGCTTGCAAAATGCTGGATTGCATCTCCATCTGATACAGCTTCCCTGAGAGGAGGATGCTTTTCTGATCTCTGCAAGCTGAGATCACGTTTGGGGGCATTCTGTGAGTGGTTAAACACTTGTGACCCTGTCTGTAAAATTACACTTTGCTACAGAGCACAGCACTGAACAAAACCATATCATTATGCCCTTGCTGCTTGGGGATACACTAATCTGTTGTGGTTATGGTATGCAGAAAGCTTACCCCCCAGGATATTTTCTATACTAAAATAGAAATATAAAAACCATTTGCTCCTTTAACTTGCTTTTGTTTGAAACCATGCTGTAAAGAAAAAAAACAACACAAGTATCCAATTGGAGGGATCAGCAGGGAGGAGATGAGGAATTTTACAGGTTAAGGCTTGCCAAGGTTCTGCCATTTGCTCAGGATCCCTCCTGCCCACACCAAGCAAACAAAATGATGCTGCTTTGAGCACGGAGAACCAGACAGGACAGCTGGGCCACCACCTCTGCAGCCTGAGGACCTCGCGTGACCTGGAGAAGGCTTGCATGGTAAGGGGCTGCATGCACGTCTGGGAATTGCATTCACTTAAAAAGCATGATTTCTGGAGGAAATTTGGTTTTGAGGTAGAAACAAGGAAACAAGATGGCGGATTTTAAAGACAGCCTCCCAGCCCTGGCGCAAAGCACAGCTCATGGGCTCTCTGTGCTGTGGAGCACACTGAAGGCTGAGCCAAGCAACCAGCCACTGCAGAGGGGGAAAGCATCCTCAAATGTACCCAAATGTGGGTCACAGGATCAGGCCCATGCTCAACCCTGCCATCCACACAGCACAAAACACCCACGTCTGCCAGAGGAGCCATGGATGAAGAGCTGTAGCCACTTAAATATTATTATTTATAGGCATTTTAATACTTTTAATAGACTGGTAGAATAGCTGAATGCTGCTGCCATATTAAGTGAGTCAGCATCGGAATCCATCAGAAGGGTTTTTCCAACAGATTTTGCCCCTGACAGCCAGCTCACTCTTCCTTCCCATAAGCAATGTAATGCTTCATGATGAGCTGCCACTCTAATACTTAGGATTTCCATTCTCCTGCTTTATTTGTAGCAAGTTAGCTGCCATTACTAGAAACAACTCTTTCTGAAATGATAAGCACATTAGAGATGCCAAATCTAATAGCTCCATTATCCCAGATCACCTGCTGCAATTAAACAGAAGTTGTTCTGGTTTTATACAGAGCAGCCACAACCCAGCCCATGGGGAATAGATGCGTGGGACAGAGGGACCTCATCCGGAGCACTCTGGGAACTCATCCCCAGATCAGCAAGGTTTTCAACCCTCAACAGTTGAGCATGGAAGCTTGACTGGGCAGGGATGGGGAGCCCCAGCTCACTCATAGGATGTGCCACGGTGGCATCTGACAACAAAATGATAACCTCTCGGCCAAAGGGTTTTACCAGTACAGATGGAATAACCTTGTTTTTCAACAACATTAACAAACGTTGCAGGAGTTGGCCATGCCGTCACCGCTGTCTGAAAACACAAATTGGAAAGGGCCACGAAAAAGAACTTCTCCGAATTGCCAACTCCTGCCCTTGACTGCCACCCAGGAAAGCTGTTCTTCATCGTTATGTTGCAGCACACCTTCTCTTTATAGACCAAAGAGTCCCTGATCTTTTCAGAAATGCTCGCAGAAAAAGCCTGATGGGGATTTTGCAACTTCACCTTCACATTTTCCTCCTCTTCATTTTCCTGTGTGCTCTGCTTTCAGCAGGCGATACCACGAAGCATGCAAAGCTCCCGAGCGGATCCGAGCTCCCTCAAGCAATACAAATTAAGCGCTACATTCTTCTCTGTAACAATGCCTCCATATTAAATAAATGAGAATCACGCGACGGCTCAACTATTTAAATAAAAACACCATTTGATTTTGCAGTAAATCCTTCAAAAAGGTGGACGCTTACAATAACAGATAGCCCATCCGCCACGCAATTATGGCCTGCGGACAAAGAGCTGATAAAGCCTCTTGTTCCTCTGCCCCTTAATTAAAAGCATTAACCCAGTTTGTTTGTAAGAATCACGCAGCTCAGCTCAGCTCAACGCATTTGCTTGTCCCGATAGCTGCGCTCGCTTTAATGAGAGAGGAAAAGCAGAATTTGGCAGAAAAGGATGAACAGAAATGTTTAGCACAATTGTTGGTTTTGCATCCAGAAATCCACAGCGTTAGATCCTTGCCATTATTTCTGTTGGCTCCTCTAAACTGCAAGTGACAGAAGGTCAAGAAGAACAGCTTTTATGAAATATCCTCAGCATGAATCTCTAAATAAAGATGAAGAAGATACAGAGGAAAACATTTATCCTAGTCTATTAAGTTACGTTAAAGGTCTTCCTTTCTTTAGCACACAGTTACCATCTAATGATTAAAAAGTCTCAAGTAGATTGCTTTTTCAATTCAAGGAAATTAATTTTCCTACACAATTGGATCTTGCATCCAATTTTATGCTAAAGCACAAGTTATAAAATAGGTAGAAAAAGAGATACTAATTGGTGCTCATACAGGTGCAGGAAGGCTGAGAACTTTAAGAATGTGCTTGGGCGTCCAGCTTCCATGAAGGCACTGTTGTTTTTGGTCATTGTCAGTCATAGAGCTGCTCTCCCTGCAGCAACCCAATCCCAAAGCTTTAGGAGACAGAGCACCGCACGCAGCACATCTGTGATGGTCTTTCACCCGTATGGAAGGGCATTCTCTGTCATTGATGTCTCTGTTTGCCACTCTTCACTCAATGCATGAAACTCAATCATCATATTTTGCATGGAACAGCTGCCCAGAGAGGTTGTGGATGCCCCATCCCTGGAGGTGTCCAAGGCCAGGTTGGACGGGGCCCTGGGCAGCCTGGTCTGGTATTAAATGTGGAGGTTGGTGGCCCTGCCTGGCAGGGGGGTTGGAGATTCATGATCCTCGAGGTCCCTTCCAACCCAGGCCATTCTGTGATATTCTGTGCATTTTGAGATCTAAGACTTATCCAAAATATGCACTATTTCCCTCTTCTGCTGCCTGCCCGTAGCTCTGTGTTCCAGCTGGGAGGCACTGCTGGGAGCCCCATTTCAGCAGGAGACAATGAGCTTATGGCACTAACTTCTCCTTAAGGAGTATCAACTCCTCACCTCCAGCCCTGTGCTGGGTTTGTGCCTGGATCTCACAGTGACCGCCCAACAACCATCACAGAATCACAGAATGGTTTGGGTTGGAAGGGACCTTTAAGACCATCTAGTTCCAACCCCCTGCTACAGGCAGGGACATCTCCCACCAGACCTGGTTGCCCAAAGCTCTTTGGAGACCTGAAATGCCTTGGAGAGCCAACATCAGACTCAGATCACATCAAAAATTTCAGTTAAATTAACAAACTTGACAAAAGTAAGTACACAGCTTCCAATAGCATCCTATAAATTACTTCTGGGCTACATCAGGGTTAAAGTGATCATCTTCACTTAATTTTACACAGCAACCTATGATAAGAGATTTTTCTTTTGGCCCTAGATGAAATGAAGAACCCGATTTTCAAACAAAAATGACTGTAGTGCTACACACGTCCGTATTTCTTTATCTGTGGGAAGGTGAATGTATTGTGTAATAAAGACTGTGATTTGCAAAACAAAGCTTTGTGAGAAGAGAATACACGTGGAAATTAAATACAATCACGTGGCGTTAAGGATTGATCCCTCTGGTTGTAGAACTGGGTTAATCCTGCAAGATCTCACGTGCCTGATCCCAGTCAGAGAAATGGAAGAGGAGAGGAACTGAATGATTAAAAATGAAATGGAAAACAACAAGCCTGCTGTTCGATCACATCGGACCCAGCGATTGCCTACACCCATCCCGCCCCTTTGTGCCCCCACAGCTTCTCCCAGAAACAAACGTGCAGGGCAGACGCAGCCTGCACACCCACTGCAGAGCCAGGATTTGCTTTAACAACAAGCTGCAGGTCATTAATTCCTGAAGTCTGCAGTAACGAAGGTGCTGGAGCACCAAGGCAGCTGCGGGAAGCCATCACCAGCAGCGCACAAGATGCCCATCCCAGCAGCCCCAATGTCACGGATGAAGTGCCTCTTGGAAGGAGAAATATATATTGCTTCTGCCTCCTACTGAGGGGCTTCTACGTGCACTTACCGAGTCAGGCTCTCAGCTTCCCCTCACTACCTGTGTAATGGTGTGGGCTGATAAAAGCTGGATGTCTTTCAAGAGAACGCAATCAAATTTCTAGGAAGGAAAGGCACTTTAGCCCACAGCAGCGTACCTTGCTTAATATCATCTCCAGGATGGCAACTGCAATAGTTGTTTCTTGAATAATTCTAGCTTCCCTGCCCCAGTGACCTTGTTTAATTGTCTGTTTCAAATGGGTTTATTTTCCCGCTGTTGCTAAGTACTACGGAGTCTGTGGAACAAATTAAAAATAAAGAGATACCGCATAAAAGAGATGCTAGATTGAATGCCTTCTCTGCACTTACAGGAGATTAATACGACTTTAACTTTTAATGACACAGAAGCTGAAAATGATGTATTTTTGAAAATATCTCTTCTGTCTGCCACGGCTGTGACCTTGCCTGAGATCCATTTGACTTTGTTGCTGTTGTATGGCTGCTCCGATTCCCACGTCAAGAAATGACTCACCCAGGACCTCAGGCAAGGCGTTCAGCCTCTCTGTATCTCATCTACCAGATGAGTGTAATACCTACATGGTCTTCAGAAGCAGCATTTATAAATCACTTCAGTAACTTCCGCATTGGATCTGCTGAATTCACTACCACTGTTGTCACACGTGCCAGACCCCTCCCAAACTAAAGTCATCTGAAGTCAACTGCACTGGCAGCTAGCAGGCTTACAAGTAAGAAATCACACAGTCTGCTGCTTCAAGTCTTGCTTTAGGCCACCAGTAGCAACAAAAGCCATGTGCAGGCCCTGATAGTGCCCGTGGTGTGCTGAGATCTGGCATGCAAATCTGAAGCAGATTTATATTACCCATCCAAGCTTCTGGACTCTAACCTAATGGAAAAATTTCTCCTGCTGCATAAAAAACTGCTGCCAAGGTCATTACCTAACCGTTTTCTGTCCTTGCCTATTGTGCAAAAACCAAGGTTGGCCCAGCACTTCAGATCACAGGATGCCAGAAGACCCAACTCCACACTCCCATTTTCTTCAGCACTTCTAGCAAGACATTTCATGCAAACATGTATGCTGCTAAGACAGTCAAAATGCGCACGTGCAGGCAGTGACAGTCCCCAGCTGTACGTATTTTGCCAGCTGAACTGCAGTTCCATCCCCAAAGAACTCCACAGACCTGCATCAACGGTGCTGTGTTGATATGCCATTGCTGATGTTGAAACCCATCTACCAGCACCACAGTCCCCGCACTCCCACCTTCTGCCCTTTACCTTATGCAAAGGAGGGAGAAAAACCATCGCACTGGTCATCAAAACATGTAATAACTTAATTACAAACCATTTAACCTTTTACAAATGTCACCCCCACTGAATAAGGCACAGCCCTACACACCACCACGGTATGCCAGGTCAGAGAGGCCAGGTGAAAAATGTAACCCAAGGGCCCATATACTCACCCTATTTCCACAGCCACATGGAAACAGGATTCTTAGGTCACACACCAGCTCTCCAGCCATCTCCCACGGTGATCTAGTAGGGATCCCAGCTGAAGAAGACAACCTTGAAAACCCTTCCATACCAGTGTCTGTGAGATGGGGGGGATCTATGCTCAGTGTCACTAAGACTCACACACACACACGCATTTTGGGGCTGTTCTCCATCAATCTACTGACTCCTGGTAACGGTGCAAGGTGCTGACCGACAGTCCCGGTCCTGCACTGCCTGCACAAGGGAGCAAAGCTGCATCACAGTGTTTGAGGCACACAATTTTGAACCCAAAAATGGTAAACTCAAGAGCACAAGCACTGAAGAAGTCACTTCGTGGAGAAGGTTAATTTGATAATTACCCTTCAATCGGGACTCAGTCTCTTTTCGGGAACGGTTTTGAGGAAATGGTTGCAATTACAGACTTCTCCCTTGAGATAAACTTAAAAGATGGTTCTTCGTTTTAGCTGACTTAATGGCAGCTGCAGAGCTATTCCTGGAGACAGAAGTACTCGTGGGGAAAACCAGTCTTACCCACTTGGTGGAAAGCCCCTGGCCTGCAGTGATGAGCCAAGGTGCCTGCCCAGAACGTGGGGAAAGAGGGGCCCACAAGGCACTGTAGCACAACTGCACGCTTGCAAACATCAGTACGCTGGGCTGCTCACCCTGATGGTCACCCATTTATCCACAAAAGTCAAACTGGGGGAAATAATAGTAATCCCTCAAAGTGATTTATTAGGGACGGTCACACAGGAAAGGCCACACGGGCTCAGAGTTGGAGGCCGAGATAAAACAGAGCATGATTTTCATACATATACTGGCTCAGGTTGGAAGTCACTGAAATATACGTAAAAAATAGCAAGAAAAATATTTTCCTGTCTGGAAAGCTATTGCATGTCAACATGGAATACAAAGGAGAGCACAGATTAGCATGGATGAAGTCAAAAAAGCACAGCATCTAGTTAACCTGTTTTTACTTTCCTATGTGACTGGTCCCCTAAAGGTCTTACACTCAAAGCAGATCTCGGAACTGCTCGTTTGTTTTACTTGCACAGAGACACATGCTGCCATCAAACAGCTCCCCAGCTGCTGTGCAGCCACCGCACCCAGAACTAACTGGGAAGCCATCCACTAACATTTAACAGGCTTGTCAGTAGGACGGTGAGAAGGATACCCAACAGGTGCTTGAAGACAAAGCCAGACCCTCCACAAAGGGTGGAGGCCCAAAGAACAGCAGCAGATAATAAAAGCTGGAGAGAGCTGTTCCTTTGGAGAAGCCACAAAAGCAGTGGGCAGTGCTCATGTGACCAACTGTGTGCACATCATGAGCATGGATCCAACAGAGAGCAGCAAGCCCATCAGAGAGAGAAAGCTGTGTGGCCAAGGCATGCCATTCATCCAAAGTACAGCAAGGGGCCGGGGTACATCCATCCAGCCATGGAGGCTGATCAACCACGAGATGAAGAACTGATGGAAATGCACCCACCTGTAACAGACGTGAGCTGGCATGCAACCCTTAGCATGTCTCAACTCTCAGCCACAACATCAGGGTAAGAGCCCTGCAGGAGGACCAGGCCAGCTCCGTCTGCATCACAGCCTCTGCCCCAACCAAATACTTGGCCATGACAAACACAATATGGACATCCTGAACCAAAATACGTGTTGGATCACCCAACACTAAACACACTGTTGACTGCTGATGGTTGTGTAAATCCTTCATTCCTTCTTTCCCATCCCCCAAGCCCTTGTGAAGAAGTGGCATCTCTTCAGGGAGCCCCAAAGGAGGGTGGAGGGTCAGGCTGGGAAAGGCTCTTCAACAGAGGATGGTGGCCATGGGACAGGCTCCCCAGGGCAGTGGTCACATTCCCAAGCATGCTACAGTTTGAGAAGTGTTTGGACAATGCTCTCAGGCACATGGTTTCAATTTTGGGTGGTCCTGTGTGGGGCGAAGAGTTGGGCTTGATCCTTGCAGGTCCATTCCAACTCAACTGTTCTATTGCTCAGCCACAAAGCCTTGTCTACATTAGGTAAATAGATGCTTTCCTGTATCTCCTTCAGTTAAAACTTGCTAACCAACATGAAATAAAATTACAGCAAAATAAAGCAGCTTGCAATTTTCATCTGAGCTGGGAGGTGAAAGCAAATCATAGTCTCTTCCCCCTGCTGTGCATCCCCACGCTGCACACGGGAAAGCTGCTCCAATTTAACACAGGGTATGTATGGCGAGCACACACCTTTTAAAGATTAATCAGCAGAAGGTCACGGTCCTTTCCTGTTATTGACTATCAGTCACCTCTTCAATGCAAGTGGGAAGTGCCCTCCTGAACAGCTTATTCGGGAGTTTTCAGTCTCACGTGAACTTTTCATTAAAAGGTTAGTGTTTATATATGCAAATCAGACCTATTTATTCTATGCTAGAAGCAGCACTCCCTGGGGCAACGTCAGGAACTGGCTTCAAAGTTTCACCTGAAGAAGAATCAAATCTCCTCTCTGCTAATTGGCAGCGACCGAAATCCACCTCGTCAAGCAGAGCAGAACAGGAGATGCCTTCATCAGTTGTCCAGGATGCTTGGATTTAACACACAGAGAGAGGCATCAAACACCTTTAAACTGTTTGCCAGTTCTTCAAGGAGACAATGTTCTATAGATGGCTCTAGAATTAAGGATTTGCATTTGCACTGCTTCCAAAACCCCACTGGCAGGAGGACGCATAATGCTGGGACTCCACCTGCATGAAGCTGAAAGCTTTTTTTGGTTATTGCCTCCAATAAGTCTTCCAGCAATTCTGACCCCTGAGTTATTATACCAAAATGTGTGGTGCAGGAGAAGTAAAAAAGGCAAAATAATAATAAAAAAGCAAATGCTTGTCCTTAAAAGCACACAGGACGGAGGGCAGAGGCTGCAGGTCAGTCTGCACAGGCTCACTTCAGATGATACCTAATCCTAATCCCAGCAGTTTTCAAATGGGTCCACAGCCCTTTGCTTGCTATTGGTAATAAATGCAATGCAACTGTGACTTCATCTCCTTCCACTGTTGCTAAACTGCTAATTAAATGATAATTACTTTTAGATGTAATATGTATAACTAACAGGCACTTAACAGGAACATGTTATTTACTTTTCTTTTTTAATGTGAATATACTTTTTCTCAAGGGCAGCAAAGCAGCTGACTTTCAGTTGTGTTTCTCCTCTCCAGATTGCAGGGAACAAAATTCACAGGTAAACTCATCTCTCACATTGCCTGAGCCACAGCACCCAGCCCAGCTCAGCAGCGGGCTGTGCCTGGGGCTGCAGGATCAGGGCTCGAGGTCTGAGCTGCCAAAGAGTCCTTCAGTACCCACAGCAGGACTTATGTAACATGCTGTGTCCTGGCTTATGACCAAGAATGGCAAAATCAGCACACCCCAATTAATTCACTGGGCTCCCATGTCTTAGCAAACACTCCCAGGGGCTCTGTGCTCAGCTGCTCCTAACGCAGAAGCAACAAGAGGAATGAGCTCAGTGCAGAAACATGAGCCACAGCCTCTTTCTTCCCCACCACAGCTGCAGGAGGCTGTGCCACCGCCCTATCTATTACACAAAGAACATCTGCACTGATAGGCATGTATGCAGATTGCAGAAGAAACTGCAATCCTACAGGAAAACTGAGAAAAAGTGGTGACAGTACAAAATCTGGGCTCTTAGGGTGTGGATGTGAGCATCATTCGAGTGCAAACCTCCTCTGTTTGAGTCTGAAATGGCACAGAATCATAAATCAGCAAGGTTAGAAAAGACCACTAAGATTATTTCGTCCAACCATTAACCCATCCCAATGGAGCCTCATCAAGAAATGGCCCCGGTTCCCTCCAGGCTCTCAGAAGTATCTCCTAACCCTCAATTCCTCCTAAATGCTAAACTGAAGGCACTATTCAAAGTCTTCATTGGCTGCTGATGGAGCTCTTCATGACAAATTAGTTTCGCTCAGGCCCTTGTTGCCTTCTGATGTACTGCCGTAATGGATACTGAAGTTAAAGATTCGGGAGACAGACGTTATTGGGAATTTCACAGATATTTCTGCAGAGGGAATTTAGGTAAACGTGTTTACATTCACTACAGGCTGCTACTAAGAATAGGGACGTGAATAATGGTTATTGACAGATGGAGCAGTTTCACTTTGTGGGTAAATGAGAGCGCGCTGAAATAGCCCTGTAAGCACCTCAAAGGAGCTGAGTAACGCGTTTATTTTGACAAGTATTTGATAGGAGCCCATTCGCAGGGAGGGCAGCTCTCAGGTTTAACTTACCCTTCACGCATCCACAGCACAGAAGCACAATTGCTGAGAAACATAACAGATACATTTTGTGCCTCCAGCATTTAATAGTAAATGTCATTCTCATCTCTCAGGCTTCGGGGGTTTATTTTAAACGCTGAGCGAAGCAGATAGAAAAGAAAAATGAATATGGGAAGAACTGTATCAAAATGTAAAAGCAAGGGCAGAAAAAATGACTGCCAGGTGAGGACATTCAGAGGTGTAGAGGCAGTTTTGGACTCACCCCCATTTGGATTAGAGCAGATCTACCCATTCAGAAATCAGATGTCCCCATACTTAGAAAGGGATTTAACCAAACTCCCTGTTTAAGGGCCAGGCAACTCGGGGCCATCAGCTTCAAAAGCAGAAATAGCATTCAATCCCCAGGTGCCTTTATCATCCCTGAAAGATCTATGAAAATATTAAGGCTCCAAGCATTTCCTCCCATACATGTACACAAGTTGGGGACCACTACTGAAGCAAGAGCTCTTTGAAATGGTGGCGTGAGGCAGCACGGATCACAGAGCAAGCAACGAAATCATTACAGACTATCTACTCGTGGTAGATGACCATCAAAGCTGATGCTCACACACCTTATTACCCAACCCTGCAACACCTGAGTTTGGCAGTCCAGCCTGCAACGTACTTCTGCTGGAATGGGGCATGCTCAACATGAACCCATGAAGAGCCAGTTAGTTCAAAAAACCCAATCACACTGCTTTTTTTCTACATGGAGAATCTGGATTTGTGAAGCTCCTTTAGGGCAGGAGTTCACCTTCAATGTATATAGAAAAAGTAAAAGTGTTTGAATTATGTGCTGCTCACGTAAAAGGCAGCACATATCATCAGCCAGCTTGCACTCTCTGGCTCCTGGTAATTAGGTAACTGCACAAAATGGGATGAATGGGCTTAGCCATGTGTAAAATCAGCATCAGCCCAAGAAGAATTGCACCTGACCACGAGCCAAGATTTCACTTGTACGCTTAACTCGAAACACGGTGGGAGCTCATTTGAAATAGACATCTTCAGGAAGTAAAGGAAACGTGGAACACAAGTCCTTCTTCCCCTTCAGACTGCTGTCCTGAGGAATATAACATCACTCACTGGCTGCACACAGTCAAACTGGAGAAGTCAGCACAAATGTTCATTCAGTGCCCTGGCAGCTGTACCCTTCCTTTCACAGCCACTCTGGCAGGGAGGCTCCCAGGACTGAGGAGCAGCTGAAGGCAGGCTGGACACTCTCCATCACTGCAGATCAAAGAATCATAGAATGGTTTGGGCTGGAAGGGACCTTTAAGACCATCTCGTTCCATCCCCCTGCTATAAGCAGGGACACCTCCCACTACACCAGGCTGCCCACAGCCCCATCTAGCCTGGCCTTGAGTGCTTCCAGGGAGGGGACATCCACAACCTGTGGGCAACCTGTTCCACTGTCTCACCACCCTCAGAGTAAAGAATTTCTTCCTACTATCTAGTCTAAAAGTCCCCTCTTCCAGCTTAAAACCCTTTCCCCTCATCCTGTCACTACCTGCCCTTATACAAAGTCCCTCCCCAGCTTTCCTGTAGCCCCCTTCAGGTCCTGGAAGGTCGCTATAAGGTCCCCCCGGAGCCTCCTCTCCTCCTTTGTGGACAGGATCTGCAGTTTTCCCTGGCAGACCTCCAGCACACTGCAGGCTTGAAACAAATCAAGACTTTGTGATTGAATCCATGGTCTGGAAAAAGCTGGAGGAGTGGACGTTACATCCGAACTCCTAGAAAAGAAGTCAGACAAGAGGGGAACCTTTATCAGCAGATTGTCTGAGGAGTCCTGCAAACCCAACAGGAATCCAACCAAAGACTGCTGAACCAAACCAAGAGCTGCAATGAGTCCACGCTGTCAGGATGCGCTTCGTGCCTTCTGATCCACACTGCTGATTTCTGGAAAAATGGGTATCAAGTTCAAGTGCAGTTTTAAAGCATCTTTGCAGAGGCTTCTTGCTTGTGCAAGATTAACAGCAGGAAGGAAAGACAAAAACTAAAGGCATGTGCTGGGAATCGCTGCCAGTTTTATCACACGGAGCAACAATTATTCCTTCTCTTTATATAGAGCACAACATGCCAAAAGAGCCAAAAACACTCTCACTCTGATTTTTCCTTTAATCAGAAAGAAAGCATGTGGAATTTAACAGTCTGAGGAAGGACCACAGAAAAGCAAAGGAAGAAAGGAAAGTTTTAACCCCCTCCTTGGCTGCCAGACCTCTTGCTTCAGCAGGTGAGGAAGGAGGCTGCTGCCATATTAGAGGGGCAATCAGTAACATGAAGCAAACAGCAAAACCAAATTCTTCTGAAGCAGCGGGGTAACCTGTATGTAACCTGCAAAGGACAAGAATGAAAAGGTTCCTAATCTGTACGTGAAAACCATCCAAACACTTCAACATTGATGCTGTACTGAAGAACCTCTTTACTGACGGGCAGCTCTACTGTCCCTGCTTCCACTGAAAGGAATAGATCTGATATTTTAATGTTTCGTAGATTAAATTGGGGATGGCAGAAGAATTTAATCTGAATGAAGAGAAGCATTTAAACCCATATTGATGTTAGTGATGTAGTTCAGTGATTTTTGCCTAGCAATTTTCAAACAGTAGAAATACAGACCTTGGTCTTCATCGTGCAAGCAGTCTTGACTTCAGTAATATGTTTTCAATTAAAAGATGGCTAAGTAAATGAAGCCCGGAGCACATATTTTCCATAGGATTGGTGCTTACTTTTGGTCCTTGCATAGGCTCCAATGGAGCAAAAGCCCTAAGCACGTCCTTGGCACTGACCACGAGTAGCTCCAACAGCTTCAGATCCCCACTTCCCTCCTACTCAGCTCTGCACTGAGGCCCGAACAGCTTGTTGTCATTAATACTCATGAAAATACTTCCATGTGGATCTTCTGTAAAACTTCACATCCCCTAACAGCTATTAAGAGGGCAAGCAAATACACGCACACAGCTTCATTTCTCAAAAATCCCACCGGTACCACAAAACTTCAGCCCTAAATCTGGAGCCTGCGAGAGCTTCCTTTCCGACCCAACCATCCAGAAGGAAAGAAAGAAAGCGCAGGAAGGGGAGCTATGAGAGCACATCACGTGCTACTGGTGCCATGAAGCCAGGAGGAGGGCTGAGCTGCCTACCAAAGAAATGTAGTTTAGCTTCTTATATTTGGCTATAGCCAAAAGCCCATTTCCCTCTCCCCTTGGCTCTTCTCCACACTTGAAAATACAACAAGCCAAAAAAAAAATGAAGGCAGATGGCTGGTGCCATGCTGAGGCTGTTGCAACCTTTGCCTTCATCATTCCCTGTACAAAAATGGCATCTGTGTCTGTAGAACACAACAGCTCTGCCCTTCAGCATCTGCAGGAGCTCCTGGCACTGAGTGTTTGTGACCAGGGCTATTTATGTTCTCCAGTTCCCATGCTGGCTGTGAAGAGTTAAAGGCCTGAAGTGATCTTAAAAGAAAACCTCCCATCACCCCAAAAACATCCAATCCACAAACCACAAGCACTGAGTTCCCAGCCCGGCTGCACCCCCTCTCACACGTAGGAGCATCCCAACAATTTTTCTGTACAGCGATTTCAGTAAAAAAGCACATCTGATCCATGCACTCAGTGTACCCAACAAACAACTCCTGCAACTGCCTGCGGCAAATCAGCCTGCTCACATCCACGCATGTGTGCAGAGAGGGATCACGTACAAATCCAGGGCTTCATCCCACATCTCACCTCCCAGAGCTAAATAAGAAATCCAGCCCTGCTGGAACACAGCGGTTGCCATGTGTTGCCTTACCGTGTGCCCCGGTGTCTCCAGGGCTGCATATGAACTGCACTGAGAGGATGCAAGGTCCAAAACTCAGCAGTATTAGCCTGGGATTCAGAGCATCTGTGTAGCTGTTGTTTTGTTGGATTTTTTTTCTCTCCCCATTAATTTAATTTGACAGAAAATAGCAGGAAGGCCTCTGGCTCCCGGGTGAGCAAAGTGGATTAACAGCAGGAATTTTAAGGGAAGCTGAAACTAAAAAGAGCAGAGAGGCCAGTGCCAGGGCTCAGAGCCCTGCTAACAAGGCTCTCTTCCTCATCCCACCCAGCTCTCTGTGCCCTGCGTGTTATAATGAGATTACTTTCATGCTTACTTGGAACTCACCTGCTCCAGCTTCTCCTTTTTACTTTATTTAGACCATTCTGACTGGAGAATTAACACACAGCACCTTCCAAGGAAGGTCAGCTCCCAGCATGGGAGGAGAGGCAGCATCCCTCACTGCCCAGTGTTACCGAGATGGGTTAGAGAGCAGCAAACCCTGATCCTGCTGCTCCGTGAAACCGTGTGCACTAGGAAATAAGGCCTTCATGGGGGAATATCCCTGTGGCTCTGTAGTCAGCGTGGCATGAATCTAGCATCTCAACCTTGCCAACAAGGGGGCATTTGAAATCCCATTGCCCCCCTGAACGTCAGTGTGGGCAGAGATGCTGCACAAACCGCAGCAGGGAGAGCATCTTCTTTGGTGCACAGTTCTTGGTTACAGTGAGGCGCCTTTGAGCAACAGCTGCCGATTTCAGCCCATTTACACCCTGGGAGCAGCAGCGGATTCAATTCCCACGTGAACATTCTGACCTCGCAGCAGCACATCAGAGCACGAGCTTTTCCAGACCCCAACACTCCTTCGTTTCTTCAGAAAAATCTCTGCCAAAGTGAAATGCATCCAGACTTGAAGGAGGCTGGAGATCTAATCTCCATCCTGTTTTGGAAGCTCACTCCCTCCAAGAGGGAAGGGAGAAGGGGAATTTCTCTGCCCACTGAAGCAGAGCACAGGAGCTGTACCTCGGATATACGGAAATGCAAACAGGCAAGGCAGGCTGCCCCTGCAGAGCACAGCCTGTAGCAGAGCTGCTGTCATAACAAATACCATCAGGCCTAAATCTTGACACCCTCCTCCAACAAATGGAAAGCCTTGGCTCAAGAGAAGACAGAATTTCGCAATTGGCTTGAGCAGGAGAAAGGGTTTTAGCCACGATCTTCAGGATTTTGAGAGAGTGGTTTGGCAGCCACGTCCAAAAGCAAAGTCCTGTGTCTGCCCCAGCTCTTCCAGCCAGCAGCAGGTTTTAATTAAAGCAGGAACACATGACACAAATTCACATTTCAGTTACCCAAACCCAGCAAACCTCCAGCACAAGGCTGAAAACGGATTGAGCCCAGTTGAAGAGAGACCAGAGCGTGGCCAAGCTGCTATATAAGGAACACAGCAATTAAACACCAGCTGCTTCCCCATTTCGTATAGTTTTATCAGCTGCCCACTTAGACAATACAAACAATCAACAAGACACTGCTATGGGAAATGGCGATTAGTTGGGCTAAAAGAGGATGCTGCCTTCTGCAAAGAAGCCAACACAAACCTCTCACCAACCTCTTCAGCCTCAAGCTCCATTAAGGATCTCTGGTGGCTTTATGAGAAGGCAGGATTTAGAGATATATTTGACTCAACCAAAAGATCTACACCTGGAGTTCCCACTTGGGGACCCTCCCACAACCACACCATGGCTTAGCATGAATTAGAAAGAAAACACGGGCTGGAGAGGACTGACTTTGAGATTGGCTTATTTTTCCCCACGTGGAGATAATAACTCACCAGGGCAATGAGCTACACAGAGGCACCCAGGATTCTGCACCCCTGACTGTCGTTCCTGAGACATCACTTTCAAAGGACCAGCCTGGGCTCAATGCACAAACCAGCCATGGGGACACTGCTGTCACCTTTGGGCAGCATCCCAGCACAGAACAGCACCCAGCCAAAGTGTGCTCCCCAACCTGCAGTGAACACCTCCAGGTAAAACACACCACGGACCGAAGCACCCGCAACAGTTTCAGTCTCTAAACACCTTTCTTTCTAAAGGATCTCAGTATTATGTACCAATACAGACGTAATTTCACCTGAGTATCACTTTACGACACAACCAGTCATTCAGATTTATTTTCCAAATAAGATATTTTCACTTTCACAAAGACAGAACGCACTTTAATGCAGTACTTCAGGAAAGAATAAGACCGGTGGTATAAGAGTTCTTTCCACCAACAACAGGGAGCCCAGAATAGCATTTACAAAACCAGCATCTATTTGAAGCCCTCTATTAGTAAAATTTGTATGTGATGCACCCCGAGAGGCTTTGAATGATAACAATGACACTTCTGCTTTCAGGAAATAACATCCTGCAGAAGAGATGAAAGCACGCTCCCTCCACTTCACTGTTCAACATCTGCTCTGCATCTCCTGTGCCTAGGAAAGGGATTTTAAATTACTTGGTATTTTTTAATGGAACGTGAGTACCACCATCACACTGCTAATACTCCTTCAAGTTATTTCTTCCGCCGTCTCAGTTCTGCAGAGCCAAGCAACAGAGAAAAGAATGGAAATTTGCTAAGTCAAGGCCTGAAGTGGAACTCCAAGATTAAAAGCAGCGAAGTTTACCTGCTACTTCTTACAGGGAGATGCTCGAAGGCAGGAATGTACTAAGGGGAACTGCAGAAAGAAAACGCCCTCGGAAAAATAAGCGATGCTGGGCACGCAGTGCCACACAGCCCAGGGATGGGCCGAGCACTCAGCATTGCTGGAGGGCAGGTCCAACAGTTCCAACGTGGGCACAAACTGATGCTACGCCTGGCATCGCTCGTGGCACAAAGTGGGAGAAGCAGGACCTGCTGGGTTTGCCTTATTTTTCCCAGCTCCCTGATGTCACCCACTGGCAGAGGCAGCACACGGAGCTGGATGGGATATTTATCACAGCACGTACAATTATTCTTACAAACCTCCATGACGTAGGCAGTTAATTTTCCTATTTATTTTTAAATGCATTCGTCCTTACAGTGCCCTCGGCGCCCCAGCAATCAATACATGTCACATTACCATGGGTCATAAAGACACAGACAGAACGTATTTTCCAACGCTGTTCTCTTGGAAAGGAACTTTCCTTCAGCCTCCATTAAACGCAACGTTTCAGCAAAAACCTGGCATCACGTTTTTGACTTCTGACATTTCCAACCAGCACTGGAGTTCTGAGCTGCTCCATGCATGAGTGAACTGGAAAGAAAGTGCATTTCAGATGAAGGGGCAATCGGCACCAGGAATTGCATACAAGCTCATGAGATTTACTCAAGAGCTCAACGCCATTCCGATCACACATCATTATTTCTGCTTTCCTTTGATACCATTTCCCATTACGTGTGAATTAACACAGCAGCAATCGCTCCAGCTAGCGACTGTCAAGAACTTGGGTGTAACAAGGCAAACATTTCAAACCAATTCAGCTCCACTGGAAGCCCACATCAAGGCAAGCTGTATCCAGAGTCACACGCAGCCAATAAACTCACTGCGTCTTTGGGAGAAAAAGAGAGTCCACCATTCCCCTTGACACCACAGAACCCTGTAAAAACGATCCCGACTCCACTCCTGGGATTAAAAGAAATTTTTTTTTCAATATATGGGCCACTGTCAACGTGACTGCATAAAACTGCCTGCTCCAGACGACTGACCTACAAATCGCATCTGCCTTCTTAGCAGATCCATGCAGTACACTGCATTTGGGGGACCAAGAATTTCATGCCTGCCACACTGTGCTCGGAACAGATGCTTGACAAAACTCCAGGGATATAAATAGGGCAATCATTTACTAAGGCCATATGTTGGAAGCATGTAAGATGTATCTGCTTAACTCAAAAGCCTTCAAATAACGGTAATGACAATAATAAGATTGAGCAGATCTCAGACCCAATATTTTTAGGAGCTTTCTGGTTTGGGGCATTATACACTAGAAACTCAAATAACCCCTAAGTTGCTTTCTACTGTCCCCCATCCAATAAATATTTCCACTACCGAGGGCTGACCGTGGGCCCAGAAGTCCCTGTGCAGACTTGGCTTAGTGACAGCAGCAAGAGAACAAGCTTCATGTGATCCTTGTGGCAGGGATGTCCTCACTGCTGAGAGTGGTCTTGGCACTTGAAGATCCTGCAAATGCAAGCACCTCTGGCCACCCCAAATCTCTTGGTTTTTTAAACACCAAGGATATTTGTCCAGCAAACGCTCTGGGAGCAGCTGTTCAGAGGGACCCAGGCAGGAAGAAGGAGCCAGCAGAAGCTTCAGGAAGGCCAGATGCCAAGTGCTGCAGCTGGGTCAGCCCAACCCTGCAATGGGCCAGGCTGGGGGTGGTGCTACTGAGTAGGGCCTGGGCATCCTGCAGTGGGCTCAACGCCAGCCAGCAGCAACCAAAGCTTGCAGCACGCTGGGCTGTAGCTAGCAGCATCCATACCTGCAGGGCACCTACCGAGACAATGGAGCTGGGCTCTTCACTCCATCTCCCAAAGCCAGATGCTCAAAGTTACTGTGATTAAATACACAGCTCTTCAAAGAGCTCCATCTAGATACTGCTTACCAATGCAACAGGACATGTTTCAGACAGATTACTCTGTTATTTCCTGGATAGAAATTCCCTTCCCTTTCAATAGCCTTCATATTTTGGTGTTTCTAATGTCATTGTTACGTGTTTTTTTTTGGAACACTGAATGTTTCAGGTTTTAATATATAGGAAATGATGCACACCATATGCGACAGGGAGCAAAAGATGCTGACAGCACAAGTGAGCAGAAAAGTCTGAGGGGAATAGCAGCAGAAGGAAAGGAAGACACTGCATTAAACATTAGAGTGTTTTAAAGTTGCTGAGCAAAGGAGGAAGATTATGGTAGCCAGGTTTGACATACTGCTTTCCTCCATCACTCCAGTCCCCAACGGCAAAGGAGAAGTGCAAGCCTGATGCCCAAATGTGAAACATATGGTGAGTCATTCAGAACTCATCCATTTCTCTGATGAAATCTCAGGAAGGAGATAAATGTCTCATCTTTATTATTGCACAAGGGGGCAAATATTGCCAGGTGTCACTTATTAGCAGTGTTTCGAGATGTACCCACAGAGCAAATCTCCTGAGCAGTGAGGATCCTCTGTTCCTTTTGTCCGTCAGCATCCCAGCATCTACTGCTGGGAGAGTTTAGCATTCCCTGTTCTTGTCAAGATGCGTTTTCAGCTTCACTGCCTCACTTATTTCCCCTCTCTTGTTTCAGAGGCTGAATATTCAGCAGCATTCAGAGCAAGCCACATGTTGGATGAGAAAATATGAGTCTTGGTAAGAAAACAAGAGATACAACAAGAGGAGTAGTTGTCTAGAGAGTTCATTCACCAAAACCATCAGCACTCCCAGATGAATCCACCAAATATTTAGCCTTCATCAACTGCTGCAAATGTTTTCATTTACAGTGAATAACAGCTTATCGTGAGCTAAAATACTGTGAAATACAACAAATAGGAACTGTATCCTAAGAACTCAACTGATACTTTGATCCAACTCACCCAGCAGTGCTTAGAGGTCTTCAGAACCAAAATCTTCAAAGGTGACCTAGATGCCTACAATCCTGCATCTCATTGAACAGGGGCAGATCCCTTCCCTTTTCTTACTGCTGTGAGAAATGAGGAAAATGGTTCTGCATTCCCATTAGCTTTCCTAATACTGTGGGAAAGGTTCGATGTTAACAGCAAGGCATTATCTCTATGAAGTGATTAATCAAGTCAACTATTTATCCTTAGCAGTGCAGCAGGCAGCCCTTTCACCAAAACATGCTAACAGATGCTGATAGCAAGCTGCATTTTCAGGTTTCTTCCCTGATGGTTTTTGTGCATTTGGGGCTGGGCCCTGATATAACAAATAATGGGCACACTGCTCAGCTCTGCAGGGACAGCAAGGCCACCCAGGCCCCCTGCATCCTTAGGGCCATGGAGATATCCCCAAACATGGGACCCCCATGGCCTCTCCACCCTTCCAAAGCCATTCTTAAATCCCAAAGCAGCGTTCAGCCAAGGGTTTGGTCCCAGGCGTCCCGGGGTAAACTCCAAATCATTGTCTCTTGTGCCATGGCAGGTCTATCCCACCACAATCCTGCAGTTAGTCGTTAGAAAAAGGCAATTATTCCAAAGCTGTCACGAAGACAGAGTCTCTTCAGAGAGACATCACTTTAGCTCTCCATTCTTCCAAAGCCACGTTGTGTCTGTAGATGTCCCGGCAGCTTTTGCTTTGGAGGAAATCAAAACAAATTCTGCACTTTGTCACAACTTTTCAATGCCTCTCCCTCCACAACTGGACCCCTTTAGTGCCTCAGGGGCAAACAGTGTGAAACATCCCCCTCCTTGGCTGCCCTGCACGTGCATTTACATGTTTGGCAGCCAGGTGAGAAAAACGACCCACCTGGCACACCGGCAGCTCCTTTTTTAGCAGCAGTACAGACTTTGGCTCTCCAAACCTCATGGCTCAGTGGCTCCAAATCCATCACCCTGCTGCTGTCTGGACCCTGCCACAAAGAGGGGCTCACGGCACGTCATCTTCTGCGGTGGTTATTTGCAAAGACATACAGGTGGTGTGGGGGTCAGCCCGGGGGACTGTCACCATTTACTGCTGACACCACATCTGTTCTATCCAGAACCTGCATCACGATGCAGCACTGCTCAGACAATGCATCACGGCCTGATTTTTCATGGAATAACACATAATACAATGCACTTTCCTCACAACAAAACTGTTTGTTTTCTCCTTGCTACTGTGGGCATATCGCCCTGCAGAAGAGCTTAGTTTAGACAGACACAGTAAACAAATGTGCTGAGAGATGATATGAATTAGTGCTTTAGACCCAAGGTACAAGCCTATGACTCTGTTCCTGTCCTCCCCACAGCTTGATGTGTGGCCTTGAGTGAGCTACTTACGCTTTCCAAGCTTCTCTCTACCTGTAAACACCTTTCTCTCCCTATTCAGACTTCAAGGCCACTGCATGAGGGACTGCTGCTTCTGCTTATTTGGTCTGTGCCTATTAAAAGCTTAATCTTGTTTGCAATCTCTATGAGAAGTACTGTGACAGAGAAAAAACACCCACCAGGGTCTCAGCAGGTCAAGGAGAGAAAAAGCAAGGCATGTATTGTAAATGAGAGCTGAGTCTGAACACCCCTCCCTCCCCAGGGCAATAACAAAAATAAACAGAAAAAGGAAAAAGAAGAAAAAGGGAAAAAAAATAGTGGAAAAAAGAGAAGAATCTTTCTGACCAGAATGAGATTTAGTTGGTCATACTGATGATAAAGGCAGTCCCGTCAATAAATTAAACCACAACCATATATGAAGCCAATGGGATGCTTTTTTGAACCATTTGCCACCAGTTTAAACTTGCTGTTGGATGTAGCCAATGTTTGTAGCTGTTCACGTTGTCATTTTAAGACAGCTCCATGTTATTGTAAAATAATCTCAGCTCATGTGACACACATTGATGTTCTCAGGATACTTCTTTGAGACAGAAAAGACAGCCCAGCCGGCATCCTATTGCCTCCTTCCAGCTCCACCTTGTTCTGCACCACGTCTAACAGCAAAGAGGTATTACCATCTGCTGGTTAAAGCTAATAAGCCGGACCCTGGCGTGGAAAAACCCCTTTTTCACCAGCTGGAGATCTAACACACGGCGCTTTGCACAAAGGTGGCTTACAGCAGCTAACACTTTGCATGACTTCTGAAAGAGAGTTTGCAATTAATTACTATTCCCTTGCCTTCTTTGCCTCTCCCACTAAAAGCCCAGAAAGAAAATCCTGTCCTCATCAACCACGGGATACAAACGAAGCAAGGTATTTAATGGGCCACTGTACTTATATACAGGGAAGATTCTGCTTTTCAAGGAGCATCCTTGATGTTGGACGTTAATGAGAGAAAATCTTTTAGAGCAGAAGAGCCTGTCAGAGACTTTAAATATCTCTATTTCTCAGGAGTTCAGAACTCAATCAACATTTTGCATCTACAAGGGATGAAAGGAGAGCTCTGCAATCCAAGTTCCAGCTTCCCGCTCCTGTGCCCCATCCTCTTAGAAATATTTCTGTAAGGCAAGTGGTGCCACAATTGGTGCTCCAAATTCTCTGCCATACTTTTGTAACGCAATCCTTTGCGCTCACAAAGAATGTCATGCTGACTTTCCTTAGCTGCCCTTTCTGTGCACAAGGTAAAGTGGGGCATCGCAGCATCCCTCACCTTTACCAGTTGGATAAAAATGAGACCAAAAAGCCATTCAGGCTGCAGGATGAGGATGATGACCTTCTTCTTGAAGCCATCTCACAAAACTTAAGTCACTAGAAAAAAACAAAGAGCTGAAAAACCCATTCTGCAGAGGCAACTAATAGGCTGCACAGCAATAAAAGCTCAACGCTGGTAATAAGCTGGTCATATAGAAGACCTTTGGAATTATTCATCGTTTTTAAAGCTTCAAGTGCAACACTAGTGATTATTTCCCATTGCTTCTCCCCTAATGTTGGCAGGAAACAAGGGTGAAGTCCAGACCTTAAGATGCAACGTGGGAAGGGGATGTGTGAGGAGCCAGTGCACAGAGGGATCTCCAGAGGTGTTCTTTATGGGCAGCCAGGATACACTCAGAGATCCCTCCTTCCAGTCAAGTTCATGTGCTGATTAAGGGAAGCTCTGCAGCCCAGGCACACATCTCCTGAACCAGAAATCTGAACCTGCACAGGTAGCAAAGCCACCACCTGGACTCACACCCAAGCCATGTTAGTTTATCCCTACAACAAACAGCACAAGCAGCAACTTGCTTGGGCTTCACCACAGAGATGCACATGGGTCAAGCAGGATGCTGGGCACTGCCTGAGCACACTCAGTCTTCTTGCTGCTTTTTTTTTCCTCTTGCTTTAAGAAAAACAAAAGTGAAGAAAGAGATGATACCACGCAGAGTGCCTCCATGGCTTATAGCAGGGACACGTGTCTATGCTGTCCTGCCCTCAGCTCACGCATCCTCCCAATGGCACTGGAGATGATGAGCTCTGTGCTAAACTCACTGCACAGCTTTCAGCTGGATCCAAGCACAAAAAGAGCAAAGCTGCCCCTGCCCACCACGCCAGCCAAGCTTACCCAAATTAGTGGGACAGCTCTTGCCATCTGAACCCACAGTGTGCCATTACACAAGGACTGATTGCTAACCAAGGGGCTAAAGCAGAGGGATGCTACCCCTTGACTTCAGAAGACAAGCATGCTGCTGCTGAGAGCTGGGCCCTGAACTCTTGTTTATTCTAAGCCACAAATCACAAGAGGTTGCTCTGGGGAAAAAAAAATTAAAAATATATATATAAAAATAAATGAAGGTTATTTTCCATTTGCTTGTACACAGCAAGAAAGATAAAGCCAGTTTGCTTTAGAATAAAAATGCCACTAGTTATTTATCCAGGTGAAGAATTAGGTATACTGCACAAGCTAGCAAGAGCTCAATGAAAAAGTAAATCCTTAGGATGGAGTGTAAGGGCAAAAAAAGATTAATTGATTTGTGACTACAAGGAGGTTTATTCAGAACCATATTTATCACTACAGTGTTTTTGAATTCAGGGGAAACTCTACTCAATTTTCTTCTGCAGCCTTTCTTTGCTGCCTAATGAAATAAATCAACAGGAAAAGAGAAATTACTCTTAATTTTAAGGAGAATCGCTTTACTTCAGAAAATAAAGCAGACTCCAGAGCTGCTGCAGGTCTGGGATATCTGCCCCCCGGTTACACCTGGGTGGGATTAGCCAAAAAAAAGGATCATTTTTCAGCTGGCAAAAATGACAGCATCATCACTACGATGGGGGAAATAAAGGCCTACATTCTGATGTTACTCCTACCGCACAGCAATGAGTTGCTTGGAGTGGAAGATGGGGATTAAAAAGGGAGATGTGTGTTCTCTGCACCACGGCCTCGCTCCCACTTCTGCTGCCCATGGTCTACAACCCAGGAGATGACCTGAAGATGTAAAGGCAGAGTTTTCCCATCTCTTTGAAATGCACGGCCTGGCGACACTGCCTGGGAGAGCTGCAGGGTCTCGCTCTGCTGAGAAGTTGCTGAGATTTCAACAAAGCAGACACTTCAAAAGTCCAGTCTGCGTTATTTGATGGCCAGCTGTATTACTGATGGAAAACATACCCAACTTATCCCATCTGCTGTTCAGCACCTGTTTGTGCGCCTCAGCACTGTTGCCTTCTACTCCTCTTGTACCAGAATAAGTAGCCAGTCAGCTCTTTCATTTACTTACGCTCAGAAATCACTTTGCAGAGCAAACATTCGAACAACTTTCATCTCACTCATGTTGGGCAAAGCCTTGAGCAATGCTTTGTGAGCACATGGGAAGCCCAACAACAACAGGGCTGTGATACCACAGAGATGGGCTACCCAGCCCAGCTGGGTCTGGGCATCCAACCTCAGACTCTCTGTCATTCCAGCATATCTGGCTACAAATATGCATTTGATTCTATTTAGCCACTGTGGCAAAAGGAGGTGCTTTAAATACACAGAGATCGCAATACTGTAAAGACATTTATTTGTTGTTAGCTTCTTACTTCAGAAGCCTCAATTACACTACAATTACCTGAAGAGAGGCTATAAACACACAAGCTGGTTGTGCATGCTTTTGGATGGTAAACAAATGATTCCAGCCCCATATCAGAAAAATGAGGAAACTATCCTTGAGTGCTCCATCCCTTTTTGCAGTAAGTGACGTGTTAGTCCACACAACAGCAAGTAATTCTCAATTAAAGCATTAGAGCAGACAAGACTTCTGGACCACTGGGCATGCTGCAAGCAACTTGCAAGGAAATGGGTAGCTCTGCTCTGTGTGCACATAAACCTGCTGCAGACACCGGGGGATTCCTTGTGGCAATCATAGAACCATAGAATGGTTTGGATTGGAAGGATCAGGAGGTTCCAACCTTCCTGCCACAGGCAGGGCCACCAAGTGACAGAGACAAAAGGAACATAAACAAAGGGAAAGGATTTGGGCTGCCAAAGGCTTGGGAAGCCAAAATTGAGGGAAAGCTCAATGCGTTGTGCAGAAGCTGCTTCCTATGAGTACGCATAAAAGAAAACCTCCACTCGAGGCAATAATGCACGCACCCAGAAGCAGCAGGCTGTCTCCCAGCCTCCCCCTCCCAACACAGAAATTACATCTCACGATGTTTGCCTGCTATGCCATCCCTGCACAATCCCAGGCTCGTCCTGCCGCAAACATTTAAAGACGTTTCTCCTTAATTCCTGGTCTGCCCCCACTTCTCCTGGAAAATGAGCCATGACACACCAGCCATTTGCAACGTGCTGCAACTGTGACATTGGCTGTATTTCCATGGCAACTCTCCCCCCGCTCACCCAACTTATAGATATGCATTCCCCTCGGAGTTCGCTTGCAGCCACAGATCATTATATTTAATCTGAACAAGTGTGTACCTGAGTTGACTTCTATTTCATGAAACCGCATCAGGAATTAAATTTCACTCCCTGTTTCCTTCTCTTACGTCCCAGCGTCATTACTTGCAGTGCTGTGCTATTACTTGTTGCCATTTTGCATCAGTACATAATGATCCAATATCAGATAATGTTAAGATGCAAAAAAACACTCAAAACACCAGACAGCAATTTTCTGCTCAGTTTCCCAATTTAACCTGAATTGATACTACATTGTAAGTTTGGATGAGGTTCAGGGACTGCTCTAATTGTAATAGCATCTTGGGCAACAGCAGCCACTTGCATCCTGCCTTTCTGCTACTGCCCTTGATAGTGCCATTAAGAGGCAAAAGGGAGAGCTTGTTTCCAAGATTTGTCCTAATGAAGAGTAAAAGGCCCCGGTGCTAAACCTCGTCCTTTTATCAGGCTGCCGTCTCCAGCCCAAAGAAGCCCTGAACTCCAATCAAACTCATTATGTTTTATCAATATCCGCTTCAAATGGACACGTTTAACTTCCTCTTCCAAGTCTGAAACACAATTTGATCATAAGCACACCCGGCAGGATGCTGCACTCACCATCTCCCTGCACCTTCTGCATCAAAGCTTATTCAGCTTACGTGTTCAAATCGTTTTTTCCCCTTTCCTAAACACTTGCACTGCAGATCTCTTCCAGTTGAGTCAGCTCTGGTCTCCTCCACCTCAGAGGCCACCAAACAGAGACAGTCAGCAGATTACGCCCAACAGCAGCAACCCAGCAAATCCTGCTGGATCACCTCATTGCCCCACAGACACCGTGAGAGAAGAGCAAAGCCCACTGCTGCAACCAAAGGAAGCTTTTTTCCTGCTGCCTGAAAAGGAACTGGACAGAGAACACGTCCACCCCGCCAGGCATCACTCCTTGGCTACAGCTGCCCCCATGCATGGTGGTCTTCCTCCAGAACTGCAGAACTGCCTGACAGCAAGCAGACAGCTATGCCTAGCTCCGAACATCCTTCCCCACTCCCACTTTCCCTTATTTTTTTCCCCTGAAACTGTGGTTTAGGTAAGAAAACAGCAAAGCACAACGATCAAAACCATATCCCTCTGCACCAAACATGCACACATCCCTGTTACTTATACAACGCTGGAGATTCAGATGTTCCTTAATGAACAACCCACATGGTGCCTCATATCCACAACAGGTAGACATTTCCAAATGGAAATATGGACTTTTTTTTTCCTCTTTGGAAAGCCACTGGAACGAGCTGCCATACACAGAAAAGGCCCAAATGAAAGATGAGCAGGTGGGGGCTGGCACATGGCAAGGTAGCACATTTGAAACAGAATGATTAAGATTTTATGGAGCCTTCATCTGAACTCAGCTGGTGGCCGTTTCTGCATCTGCAATAACCTGTTTCCTTGATGCCTGCACACAGTGGTTTCTGTAAGTTTAGCTAAGTCAATAAACAGGAAGCACACCAATCACACTGGGTTAGCCATTCCTGCAGCAGTGAAACCTAAACGAGACAAGCCCTGGAAGAAATGAAAACCAACAAAATGGGATTTCCTAGTCTAAGGTACATCATTTCTTTAATTTATATATATATATATATATATATATATATATATATATAAATTTATACAATATATTACAGATGCATCTTAGGTCTCTCTCTTGAAACAGTTCTCCATAATCATGGAAGATGCTGGCGATGGACAAAGCAAATCTGTTTGGAAAAGACCGAAGTTTAAACTAATGTATTAAAACAAACCCCACAACTATTTTGTCCTACATCATGTGCCCAAGCAAGGCAACGTGCGACATGTGCTGTGCATGATTAGGATTATTCCCATGCAGACATGACTGTGCTCCAGTTATTTATCAGCTCCGAGGTGACCTGGGAATGTGAATCATAAATGTCCCCATCACAGTTGGAGTCAGCTGCCAAAACCCAGAGAGCACAAGGGACTGTATTTATCCTCTAAGCAGCCACCTCCCACCACACACACCACGTGTTACCATATACTGAGGGTGGTCAAGAAGCAAAATTATTTTGAAAGAATATTCTTTGGAAAGCTGAGAAAAACAGTATTTCAGCATTTTCTTTTCTTCAGCCCTGGATGCAAGATGCAATGGGATTGACTCATTTATTTGCTGGGGGAGGGTGGAAAAGGACCAAAAGATGACTCCATCCCACAGAAGACACATTGAGTAACTTGCTGTTCAGGGAATTCAACCAGCACATCAAGAAGTCAAAGGAGGGGCTGAATTCAGAGCTCCCCTAACAGCAGTATGAATCCTCACCACAGCAAGAGAGTGGCTGGACTTTGCTTTCGAGCCCTGCTCATGTTTGATAAATTATACAGATTAGAAGCGCTTTAACTGAAGGGCCTGGAAGCATATTCCAAAATGCTAAACAGTGACCTGGGACTACTCAGGCTTTGGTTTCCCGTTTTCCAGGTCAATGGCTGAACTAAACCAGGCTGCATCTTGCTGCCAGTTACGAGACGTCACAGCTCTAAAAAAAACCAAACAAAACGAAAAGAAAAGCCGTAGGCAGGTCTGGCTGCAGCGGCTGCAGTGCCACCACAACTTCATTTTGGGGGGGAAAAAGAATGGCAAAAAGAAGGAATTCAATCCACCTTCCCAGCTGTGCGCCAGGGGAGCCCCCCCGGGTACCGCTCCATGGGCTCAGGTGAGCGCATCGCCAGCTCCCAGATGGGCCATCAACTCCCTTCTTGTTGCATCCCTCCACTCTGCCTTTAAATAAATCATTTCCCTTCAAAAGAAACCGCTCCGTTGTGACGCTCACTCATGCACAGGAAATTAAAACACGTTATAGAAGTAATTCATGCACCCCGTTGGCCACAGTGCATTGCGGAATGCGCCTCCCTGCGCAAGCACACGGACAGCATTCACACACCTTTGCTCCGGGTTGAGGCAGCTGAAGCCTTTTTCACTACTTTTTACCCCTTCTTCATTGAAGCTTCATTGAAATGGAGGTTTGCACCAGGCTGGGGAAGTCCCACCAAGCAGTCCACCCATGAAGCATCACAACGTTATCATTTTTAACTGCTGAGGGTGCAAACCAGCTCCAACTCGTTCCATTAGGACTCGTTTTACTGCTCCTGCTTCCTCGGGAAAAAAAAATCACAGGAGAAAAATAATTCCCAGCCAGCTTTAATTTTAATTGATTCATATTCAATCCAATGAGGTCATGCATGTTTAATTATCATCAGCCTTATTATAGATGGAAAATCAACTTCCTCTGATGTTGCTATGCTAATTATCATCTCATTTGTTTAGCAATGGCATCCAGACAACTGAATGAGATTAAGGCAAACAAATAGCAAAAGGAGCCGCACGAAAGCCATTACAAACAGTGCCAGGGTTCAGCGAAGTACTTCGCCATGGAGCTCACATTTAGCTCCGCTTCAGCCCTCCTGTTCAAGCTCTGCAGTGAGGAACGTGCTCCAGCATTTCCCCACCTCACACTTCCAGCAAATGAAAGAGAAGTGGGAGGAAAAAAATCATAGCATTTATTTAAGCGATAGGAATGGAGGTGCAGAGTAATTAAAGATGAGCTTTTCAAGGGATAAAATGTGTCTGAAAGGCGAGAATGCTGGAAACGCCAGCTCAGGTCTCTTGGATTAGGCTGACTGTGAGGAAGAAAACATTCTTGGACAGATTTCTCTAAATCCCCTACAGCTCATCACCACGCACCCGGAGCCCTTGGCCGACGTGTCCCCTATGACTGCTAAGCGCCGAGCCGCCTGTCGCTGCTAAGCTTCCTTCCAAAGAACGCCGCCGTTCTGCACCCTTCAGAATGAGAGCCACGTGCAAGTAAACAAAAATCAACCCAAAATCTGCCAATGGAATGAAAACGCCTTGTTTTGCTTTTTCAAGAAGACAGGTAAACTCCGTGCTAATCCCTGCTTCCAGCAAGCATAACGCTTTTGCATCCAAATAAATGGTGGCAGCTAGGAGTACAGTTCTACTACATTAGCGCAACCATGTGTGTGACCCAAAACAAGAACACGAGGACCAGGAGACTGCTCTCAAAGCAGCTGGGTGTTCATATCTTTGAAATGGTTATTAAGTTCATTTAAGTACCAAATTAAGCAAAGAGTGGGAGGAAGGACTGATGAAACTATAATCTCCTGATCCAAGTTTAACCTTGGCTGGCGGCACTGCTCGGTCTTCTAGGGTTATTTTTAATTTAATAATGCCGTGATGATTTATTTCTTTGTTACGGCCTATTTCACAAAAGCACAAAAAGAAACTACTGTATATAAAGCAAATGCTCCCTCGCAGTTAAAAATGAACCCATTTTACTAGGCATGCAGGAATTTCTTGACTAAGCTAACTATAAATCAGCAAGAGAAGCAAGCAAACTCACTGGAAAGAAAGCAGTCATGCTGCATTGTCTTTCTGCAAGGCTATTTCTTGCTAAAATGGAAAGCGTGCCTCTATTGTACAGCCCTGCAGACTAATAGGGCTGCGGCGCTCCTCGGTTTACAGCACTTTGGAAGTATTTTACCTGATCACTGCTTCACGTCCCAGACACAAAGAGGCCGTCAGCCCTGTGCCACAGCCCAGCAGAACTACTAATCCTTTATTACACTTGTCTTCATGAACACTCAAGCGGGTTTCCTTGGCAATACCTAAGTGTGCCCGTCCCAAAATCAGCTGGAACGATCAACTGTGGCTAGCAGCAAGCCAGCCATCTGCTTCCCCCATCTCTCATTTCTGTTCCAACAGTAACTGGAATCTCTCCTTTCCCTCCACTTTCCGCTTTATTTTTAGCTCATCCCTCACTCGGAGCTCAATTCCCCATCAGTAAGTCAGACTGCACATTGTGAGCTTCTCTTTCCTTACAACCACAATTTCTTCCAGCAGCAATACCACAGCGGAAACATTGCATTTGTTGACCAGTGGCCAGAGAGCTTTGCAATACAAAGAGAACAGAACAGCATTTAGAAATGACAGACACAGATCCGGAAACTCACTCAAAAGAAGGTGGGATAGATTCACCAAACACTGTGATGTGAAAACAAAACATATATATCTTTTTTCCTATAGGAAACGGTGACCATGCTCACAACTGTCCACATCTAAGTGCAAAGGCCTACAGAGAAATGGCAAGGACAAAGTGCTCATGAAGCTTATCTCTTCTCTACACTTTCAGCCTGTGTCTGAGGTGATGCCCACACCGCTGTCAACAAAACCAAAAAGACAAGATTAAACACAGGGCTGATGGAACACTGCTTAGCAAGAGTTAGTGACTCCTTCCTTTACCAAAGCAAAGCAAAGGAAACGCAATAACACATCCCAGATGGTTGTGAAAGCTGCAGCTGTACCAAGAAGAGAAACTCTCAGGGGAAGTGCTCTGGGTCACCTCATGCTCCTTTTTAAACCAAATTCAAGCAGACGTAATTAACACCGTAATGGCACCACTCAGTTATGGCCAACCATTGATCCCTTCTCAGTAAGAGTGGTCTCTAACACATCTGTTTCACTGTAGTGTCACCCTCCTAAGAGCCTTGTATCAAATCATAGAATCATATCACAGAATCATAGAATGGTCTGGGTTGAAAAAGACCATAATGATCCTCTAGTTCCAACCCCCCTGCTACGTGCAGGAAATCCTGTCATCTCTCTTCCAGAGCAAGCAGCCCACTGATGAAGCATGGGGGAATCTTCCCAATTCTCTGCAAAAACGTAAAAGCTGCATCCCCAAACCATTTCTTAGCATCAGCCTTTCACCCTGCCCCAAACGCCCTTGTCACATCCAATGGCCAAGTCCCACTGGGGGCTGCTGCTGGTTTCAACGTGCCGAGCAGCCCTTACCCCGCAGCCTGCAGCTCCCCAACACTTCCATTTTTCCAGCCCAGTGAGGAATTGCAGCCACTGCTTCTTGGCTCCCTGCCTTAGCAGACCTGCCATGCTTAAAGACAGATTCTTGTCATTACAATAGGAGAAAGGAAAAAGAAAAAATTCCGCTAAAAAAAAGAAGCCAGAAACACTAAATCATGTGGTTGTTAAATCCCACGTGGAAACTGCTTGTGGAAAACCTGTGCCGAGCTCTTGGAAGCCTATCAGCTGCTCTCTTCTCCAGGGCTGGACTTGACAAGAAACATCCACGCTAAACCGGGAGCACCAGAGAAGGCAATTAAAAGGTGCACATTTGTGAAAATGATTGATGGTTTTTCTAATTGCCAGGAAAAACAGAGCAGCGTCAGTTGAGGTGGCGATGGTAACAGAATGGACTATTGCCTCTGCTGACATCAATCCAGCACTTAGCAGAAGGAAAGAGCTCTTTCAAAACACCCCCAAGCAGTGACTTTGGGAAGAATTCACAAAGATTGGCAAACCTGAAACAAACAGCCTTCCTGTCTCCAAGGAGCAAGGAACCTCTCTGCAGGCTGAGCTGGCCGTCAGGATGCCCATCACCAGGGGAAGGAAACCTCTTCCTCCAGCATTGAAGCCCCCCCAGCCCAACCCACCCATTCAGACAGACAGGACTCAATTGTGATCACAGCACCTTGAGGTCTCCAGGCACCACGCGAAGGTAGACAGCTGTTTGCTTAAGTATTTCATGTCTCTTTTTTTTCCTCCTCCTTTTTCTGAAGGGAAATCAGAGATAGAAAGGATAAGGAAAGAGCAGGACACGCTCCGTTGGCGTTCAAGGAGTGATGCTTTGCTACTGGCTGGTGCTCCAGGCTGTGCTAACAGACTCCATACCATACTACTGCTGCTGTCTGCATGCTTGTAACTTTAAGGACAGCACTAACGATGGGTGAGGATGGGCTGCAGGGCTGCTATCCCAGGGCAGACAAGCCCAGAGCACGGCCCTACCTCCAGACACCCCATTTCTTTGCTTCAGTGCAGTTCCCCAAAATTAAGTAAAAAAAAAAAGGTGAGTTCACCCATGTATTAATCAGAGCAAAGAAGCGAATGCTCATCAGATCATGTTAAGAGCACCTCGAGACTGACTGCTCATTAGTAAATACACGTTCGTCTTCTAAGGAGCACAGCAGCTCCTACAAGGCAATTAGGATCTGAGAAAGGTGTTCATTAAGCACCAAGATGCCCAGCACAGAAAATACAGGCTTCCTCAACTGTCATATCAAGGGATAGACTCCAGCCAGAGTGCTACCCAGAGCAAAACCTATTCCTAGCCTCGCATTTCCCTGGAATAGTTATCTTGGGACTGGAAGCAAAGCAGGTTTTTGATTTAGGGACCCCAAAAAAGCAGGAGCAGCGACAACCCAGAGCCCCACGGAATCCTTTAGGATCAGCACAGCTGATGCTCTTCCTAAAGCTTCTCTAGGTGCTGCTGCACTGAAGGACCCCACAGCTGGCAGTGTCCCTGCAGGCAGGCAGCTGCCCCATCCTCAGCACAGAGCTGGCTGCAGGTTGTTGCTACTTGCAGTAATTTGAAGGTGCTGATGAAAGCTGCATTCTGGAGCCTCAAAAAAAAAACAGCAACACAAACATGTCTGAATGTGTTTTTGTTTCCATATGAATGCAAAACTCATCAGCAACACCACTGTCTGCCAGGAGTAGGACTTTGTTCTTTGAAGGAACCCAATGTACGTGATAACTCCACCACCACCATACAGAAGGCAAACAACTTTAACACTTTTCAGTTCTCCCCCAAAGACCAGGAGGTGGGGAGAGGGTGTGTGCCCCGTGTCTGTGGGTGGCAGAGCAGGGATCCCTACCCCAGGAGCCTCGTGCCTCCAGGAACGCAGCAGCTCCTTCTCAAAGCCTGAAACACTCTTCATGCTTGGTTTGAAGTCTGCACTTTTTCTATGTGTCACTCTCTATGAAAAATGATGGGGATGTGGGGGCTGTCTTCTGCAGACAAGCTGTCTCCATCAAAGCTTGGTGTTTAGCAGTGATTCCTTCATCCATAGGATGCATGTGCAGGGCCCACAGCAGCGCTTGCTGGAGACCAAACCTGCACCTAACAGTGCTCTCAGAGCTAATAATGCTTGATCTGGGCTTGAATTTTGTAAAACAGATCCTGCCATGAAAGTGCTGCCTGCAGAGCGAGCAGCGATGGATAGCAGAGAGCTGGCAGCCAGGAGACCCATCATGCTTGTCTCTGGAGTAACTCCTCTGCTGCCACCAAGTCACTCCCCAGCTCCTGTGCCATGTCTGCTCCCTTGCTCCCTGGCTGTCACACCATCAGACCTCCTTCCACATCACCACACCTCTCAAGTTCCTCTCACGTTCACTATGGTCACACCACCACCGAGGCAGTGGTCGGGGGGATGCTGAGCTGCCCCTCCTTGGCTTTGTTCACTTGCAGATTTCCACATCAGCACATTTGCAATGGAAACCAAAAAGGAATAAAGGCTGCAGCTGCCCTGGCCCGCACACCAGCACAGAAATTGGGCACCTGCAAAAGCCACAGCTGGTCCTAATGCACACTGAGCTGAGGATGCAAAGCATGGGTCCAATGAACAAGACACATTTTGGCCAATGAACGTGTCAAGCCACTGCTCACACCCACGTGTACATGCTTTACAAGCACTGGGAGAGCATCTGGAGATTTAAGCTCCGGAAGATTTAATACAGACTACCAGCACAGTGGTGCTCTGGGCTGGGAGCCTTTCTGCAAACCCCCAAACTCCCGAGCAGAGGCAGCTGGGAGCTCACTGGCATCAGATCCTTCTTGCTCCAACTGATGGATATGATAATAAGGATCTATTTTTCCTTTAATTTAAACTATGCTTATTTACGTTCTGCTGACTGAAGGGGACAGTGAATTAAAGTGCAGATGAAAGAAAATCATAGCCCTCAGCACTTGCTCTCAAACACTCTTTTAAGTCTTGTCTGATGAAGGGCTGCTATGTTTTGTCACCGAGCGCAACTGCCTCAACCATCGCCTCTTTGTTTTGAATACCCACCTCAGAAGTCATTAAATACTTCCTGCTTAATGAGAATAGATCGGTTTTAGCCAATAAATCACTTAAATGCCATCTGCTAAAGAAGAAAGAAATGCAAAGAGCCGAATTCCCCCAACTCCTTTTTGCATATTTTTGCCCTGGCTTTCAGATTTAGAGCAAAGCCATCGGTATAATCCAGCAGCAGCAGCCTGCTCCTGTGGGAGTGTGAACAGGCCACAGTAAAGGCTCTGCTTGGCTCTGACTTGCAAAATCACCTCCTGGACTACTTTGAAACAGTTCAGCCAGCGGGATAGCAGCCCTGTGCATTGATGTTGCCCCAGATTGTTTTGTTTTTATTCATAAGATTATTTCAGTGAAAGCAGGCTGACTGAGGCTTAATTTTACTAGCAATTGTTAAATAATTCAATACCCATCTTTTCTGCCTCTTTAATGCCTCTGAAAAATCAAAACCCTTCACAAATTAAAGGCCAAATCCTGTTTATTCTTCCCTTTTCTAAAGCAACTGACATCAGTAAGGGCTGTTTTTGTGACAAGGGCTCAGATTAAAAGTTCTGTTCGTGCATCTATTTCTTTATTTTTAAATCAGTAGCATGCTTTGGGTTTTTTTTTTTGTTTGTTTTTGTTGTTTTTTTCTCCTTTTAATCAAAATACTTCTCTTATGTAAAGCTTTAAGAACACAAAGGCAGAGTTCTCCAGCATGGCCAACCTTCTTTCTTCATGGAAATGCCTTACATTATGTGGCCCTCTCGGGAGGCAGAATCTTTGCACCCTTTTTGCTTCCTGCAGGGACAATCCCAGCTGCCCCTGACCCCGCTCTGGGAAAAATTCCTGCTGATTTGCTAAGCCTTACCTGCACTGTGCCTTCAGTTTAGCACGGAGAGGTCGTTTCAGTGCAAAGAATACCCACGTCATGCTGCACTCAGCTGGTCTGGAGGCTCAGGACCGGCTGGAGGGAGGGTTCTTCCATGCCAGGACATGCACAGATTCTCTGGAGCAGCTGCTTAGCCCTGCCCAGCACCCCACATCCCCCTCTGTGTTCCAAAATGAGCTACCTAGAGGTTCTCAAATGCTGCCTTCTGATGGTTACTCGGCCAAGCCAACCAAGCATGAGCCCACTCACTGCACAGAGGCGCACACAGCCATCTGTAATAGCATAAATCAGGATGCTCAGAGGCTGCAGAAACATCAGAATCGTGGAATCATTAGGCTTGGAAAAGACCTCTAAGATCATCCAGTCCAACCGCCCACCTACCACCAATACTGCCCGCTGCCCACGTCCCTCAGTGCCACATCTCCACAGTTCTGAACACCCGCAGGGACGGTGACCCCCCCACCTCCCCCATCCTTTCCTCCAGCAGCTTTCCTCCAATTTTAAGAAAAATCACACAGCCTGCAGAGCCCCAACCCCTGGTCTTTGGCAGAAATCTCACCACCCATTTCAGTGAGTCAAGCCAGCTCCTCACTGCAGCCAACGTATGCGATCACAAGGACAGTGCTTGAGAAATGAAAAACCATTCTGATGCAGCACTAACACACATGGGCAGAGCTGGTCAGCACACGGGCTGCTGCAAACCACCCACATATGCTTAAATCCCAGGTGCACCCTCAGCCAAAGCTTTACAGTCTTTCAGGCAGCAACTTAAGTCTGTTCGTCTTGTAAAACCTGACGCTACGACAAATCATTAGGGGCCCTTCTTTTACACTTCGCACTAAATTATGTAACGTTCAAAATGACCAGAGTCAGAGCATTCATCACAAAGAGGCACGACAGGTTTCTCACACCGTGGGGAATCCCTGTGAAGTTTGAGGGCTGAAAATCAGCTCTGTGCTGACAGTCACTTACAGTGCAGGGAGTCGGGGTGCGCTTCTCCCCAGAGCATCCCCGGTCAAAATCTAGAACATCACTGAAACCTTCCATCTAAAAGCAAACCCACATTGATAGGACTAAAAAGCTTCCTGCAAAACTACTTTTTGGAGGAGGTAAAGCACTTGACAGTTGTAATTTAATCCAGAGATGGATGACAAAGTTTATTGAGATGAGGATTCTGACCTAAGCCTTCTCTCTCCTGGAACGCAGGTCCAAACAAGATTGCCCCAAATTAAACACTGATGAAAAAAATCCCCTTCTTTCTTCTGTTGGGCTGTTTGCAAGTTGTCAGAGGCCTCTATGCTGACCTGTGTCAGTCAGGAGTGACCTTAATTTTAAGAGTGATGTACCTGGATGCATGAGGCTCCAGCAACCACAGCACAGACAGCATGGGTTTGATTTACATGGAAAGATGATTGTACCTGCTCTCTGTCCAGAAGCACACACAAACCTTGCCTGTGTAGCACAGTCATGATAATCCCCTATTGATCTAAGGTTTGGACCAATGGCCACTGAGGCTGTGGGGATTTTTGCTATAAGGGTGACAAAAGAGTGCAACTGCAGCAAGCACAGGGCGTGGAGGATCAGCATTTGGGTGGTCAACACAGAACTTCTTTGAGCTGCTTATGAAAAGGGGCTGTAGAGACAGACAGCTCATCAGTACCGTTATTGTATCTTTGTGTTTGATTTTCTCTTTATATAAGGCCATTGAAGAGCTCCCTGAGTGCTCTGCAGCTATTGTGACGCACCCGGTCCCTCTAAGCACACACCTGCACATAAGCATCTTCTCAGACACACCTGGTGAGGCTTCCAAATGCAAGTTACCATTACCAACCGTGACTGCTTATGGACATCAGCTCTCCCTTTGACTTCCAAAGCAGCGACACCAGAAGAGTGAGAACATCTTACACCTGCCTTCACACAGCAATGGGGACCTTCCTGCAGTTTGGAGGTGCTAGTGAGCTCCAGGAAGGGCTAACTTTAAAAAACACTCACCATTTCATACAAACACCTTCTTCAAAAACAAAAACCCAAGGAATAATCCTTGAAATTCTGCCAGCTCTCACAACATCACCTACATTTAACAGCCCGCCACAACTCCTGGATGCTTTTTCGTAAGACTGTCAGACTGAGGGCTCAGATGCTGGTGAAAGTTCTTTACGGAGAGAGTGGTGAGGTGCTGGAACAGCTGCCCAGAGAGGCTGTAGATGCTCCCTCCCTGGAGGTGCTCATGCCCAGGCTGGATGGGGCCCTAGGCAGCCTTGTCTAGTACCAGATCTGGAGGTTGGTGGCTCTGCCTGTGGCAGGGGGGCTGGAACTTGATGATCCTTGGGGTCCCTTCCAACCTAAGCCATTCTGATTCTATGAAAACATTGCTAAGAGTTTTAGCAAGGCTGTGTACAGCTATCTGCTGAGGTTTGTGCACTGCTGTATGATCCTCACCCCTGCAAAGGTGCAGATGCACCGCAGGAACAAGTTGTCCTAAACAAAGGTTCACCTGCATCGTTCTGCACGCTGGGTACTCCTGAGAACGATTTTACTTCTATAGCTCTTTAGAGGCTGGAGCACAGTCAGTGTGCTCAAGAGCTGCAACAGCTGCCTGGAAAAGGTCTGAGTGGATCCAGAGGAAAGAAGATATCAATTAATTAAAGAAAACAGCAAGTTTTTGTGCTTGTGAAAGCCATCTTGGGATGGTGGCTGCTGGAAGCACTAAGGACATACCTAGCAGTTTCCAAATGTTTATATAATAAACACAGTAATAGCAAAAACACCACCACCACAAAACCCTACGGCCTTATGGTAAGCAAAACACACCTTGACAAGAGTGGGAGATCTCAGTATTATTCGCAGTTTGTGACAGAGGTGACAGCTTATAATAAACACCACAAGCATTTTGCTGAGCAGCAGAATTAGGCACCTTCTCTCCACTTGCATGTCATATTCAATAACCCAAAGCCCCTCAGTTTTTTCCCATCTCAACCTCAGCATCATTTACACAACCATGACAAGAGTTCTCTCTTTCCTAAGCACATCGCAAAGCAAACTCATTAGCATTTGAGGCTGAGATAACAGGTAATTGGGTGGGTTAATTCAAATTATTTTCATCATTAGGAAAAAAAAAACCCAACACAAAACACCACTCAAAATCACCAGCTTTTTTGTTCTTTTACAATCCGTAACTCTCAAAACCAATTTCCTCCTCACAGTGATCTTAATAGTAATTAAATGAGCTTTTGTCTTCCAACACCACTAAAGATGAAGTACCACATAAAACAGCTGCAGCAAAGCCCCATCCAAAGCCCAATTTAACCTGCTTGCTGCTTCCCAGCTGGACTCTGCATGCCTGCAAACACACATCTGTCATCTCTGAAGCCACCCGAGGACTCCTTCAGTCCCAGCACATTAGGGGGCTTGCTAGCTAACAGAGCCATTCAGCACTGCTTTTACCTCTCAGACTGAGCCAGTCCACCAGGCAAGTGCAGAAAAGACAAAGAGAAAGTCAGGAAATGCATTATATTCTATTCACAAGCCTCTCGATGGACCCACCAACCAAGCAAGTGGATGCCCCATCAATGGAGGCATTCAAGGCCAGGCTGGATGTGGCTCTGGGCAGCCTGATCTGGTGGCTGGCAACCCTCCACATAGCAGGGGGTTGAAACGAGATGATAGTTGTGGTCCTTATCAACCCAGGCCATTCCATGATTCTGTGATTCTATGATTACATGCACTGCTGACAGTAGAAAAGTGGGACAACCCTAATTTCTGTGCTCAGGTATGAGTCCCACATCCTCAAGTCCGGTTAGACTCTATCTGCTTACTTGGCTTCCTGAAGAAACAAAGATGCAAGAGTGCATATAATTGTCTTCCTGAATCAGAACCCCAGAGCCACTGAGGTGTCACATCTGTAATTATAAAACATGAGTCTTGCATCTGGAGCACAATCAGCAACTCCAGCCAGAAATCTCGCAGATATCAGCAGTTTCTCCAAAGCTGCTTTCTGACAAAACCTGACGCAGCACCAACGAAATGAGTCAGGCAGAAGGAACCAGCAGTGCTGCAGCAGCAGGCAGGCTCCTTACTGAGATGCCCCCCAAAATCAGGGGCTGCCAGGTGGGAGATGCAGCTTTCCTGGAGAGCACCGAAGGCAGCTCCCACCCTGTTGTTGCCAGATCAGGTCAGCAGCACGCCATTTCATGGCGTTTCCAAAGACCTGGTTGGGACAGGACGTGGAAAGCATCAGCTTTCTTCTGTTTTCCCTTGACGAACAGGATTTCTGGGCTGGCAGTAAACACTGCTCAAGGCACATCATTAATAATAAAGGACTGCATCAGTACAGGTTAGGGGAAGACCTGTTGGAGAGGAGCTCTGCAGATAAGGATCTGGGTGTTCTGGTGGACAACAGGTTGGCCATGAGCCAGCAGCGTGCCCTTGTGGCCAAGAAGGCCAGTGGAGTCCTGGGGTGCAATAAACTGAGCGTGGCCAGCAGGCCGAGGGAGGAGATCCTCCCCCTTTGCTCTGCCCTAGGGAGGCCACATTTAGAATACTGTGTCCAGTTCTGGGCTCCCCAGCTCAAAAAAGTCAGGACTAGAAGGAGTCCAGTGGAGGGCCACAAAGATGATGATAAAGGGCCTGGAGAACCTCTCATATGACGAAAGACTGAGTAACTTGGGTCTGTTCAGCCTGGATAACAGAAGACTGAGAGGGGATCTGACAAATGTTTCTAAATATCTAAAGGGAGGTGGGAGGCAAATGGATGAGGCCAGGCTCTTCTCGGTGGACTGGATGAGGAGCAATGGCCTAAAACTTGAACGTAAGAAGTTCCATACAAACACGTGAAAGAACTTCTTCATGGTGAGGGTGATGGAGCACTGGAACAGGTTGCCCAGGGAAGTGGTGGAGTCTCCTTCTATAGAGATGTTCAAGTCCCATCTGGATGCCTGTGTGACCTGCTGTAGGGTACCTGCTACAGCAAGGGGGCTGGACTTGGTGGTCTCCTGAGGTCCCTTCCAACCTATGCTATTCTGTGATCCTACATACACACATTAACACCATCTGAACAAGAAAATTCAACTGTCTTGATGGGAGCTCATGCTGATGCAGATAAGGACCTACATGATGACTGTTTAAAACATCACTTACTGCCTGTCTCTCCTATGAGTGCTAATTTAGATGTGATATGTTATGCCATAATCACAGTTTTATCTTCTGGGCAGAAGTAGTCAGAAAAGTCCGTAAGCCTGGCAAGGAGAGTCTAGTTGTGAAATGCAAGCACGACAGAGTGCTGAGATTGAGGGTCTCCTCATGTATCAGAATTTAAAACGTTAATGGAAAAAAAATAATACAGAAGATGAATTACAGAATACACGAATTACACCAGCATCCCTCCTAGCCATTAAGAGAGACTGCTTCTTGTGGGAAAATCATAGGACAGAGCACGAACCTGAAACCAGTTTGAGACTGGGCCATATTTTAGATGAGTTTCATGCCATCAGCACTCTTTGCCTGGATAATTATATCTTATGAATCAACCATGAGAGAAAATTGCCTGCCAGTGTGTTCCCACAGCTGTCTGTCTCCAGTCTCCACTGCTGAGGACTTGGTAGGGGCACACTGGAGCCCCTGTCTTGGGCAGAGGAGTTTCTCTTGATGCTGCCATGAACCCCAGGCACCAATGATATAAACCAAAACAAACAAAAGGAGTAAACTGCCTTTTTTTTTCCCCACCCCCACTCTTTTATCCTAAAAGGTCGCTATAAAACTAATGTACCTTTGCATATTATCATTTCAGAATCTCCTCTAATCCCATGCATAATTACGTGGTACCCCATTCATGCAAACACTGTCGTAAAGTGCACAGTTTTCATAGCACTGGGTGACAAAAAAATAACCGCAGTCATTTATTTCTGGTCCGAATGCGGTTGCATGACATTAACGCAACGAGACAGTATTTTTCTTCAGCTTTTTGTTGTGGTCACTACCCATTCATCTTTCTCATAACCCTTCCCCTAGTGCACGTTAACAACGTTATTTCAGTCAGTTGTTGAATTATTCAGCATCACCGCAAGGCTGTTGGCTCCGACAGCCCCTGTGCCCGTCCTGCACGCCCCACACCTGAGGCAGCAGAGCCCACGTTACACTTCAGGTATATGGGGGCTGTCAAGAGGAAATAATTGACCTCTGCGCACAAAGTGACCCCAGCTCAATGCATCGAGCTGCTCTCCCTCCTCCTGCCATTATACTTTGCTCAGATGGACTTGTCCCATATCTACAGCATGGAGAAAGAACATTTCAGAGCTGCCAGCCACGTAGAGCTCAGTGCAAGAACAACTTAAAACCTATATTTTCAGGGCTAGTAAAATGATATCTTCGCTTGTTCTAACTTAGCCCTGAAAGGAGATGCAGTTTTTATTCAAAACACCCAGTGCTTTTATTTCATGAATTCATGCTCAGTTCATTATGCAGCAATAATCACCTCATTCCTTATGATTTCCAAAACTGAATGCTGTAAATGAAATAAAGCAACTTCGTCACATGCAGTTAAACATAAGATTCTACAAAGTGCCCACAACCACCAGTGTTTCTGCACACCATGGCCAAATAATACCCTTTTCCGAAGCCGTTCACCCCAGTAAGACCCCTCAACTGGTGGTGTTACAACACAACAGCCTCTCTGAGCACCCAACCTCTCTAGGCTGGCTTCTCACTTTGTCTTCCCACGTTTTGCCCTACTACACCTCACCTAGCAGGCTGTGCAACGTACCTGATGGGCAGCGAGGGGTCCCCGGCATCCCACCAGTCCTTGGGGGGGCTGATGTACATGCACCACAGCTCCCAGCTGTACCCGTGGGCTGAGTTCTCGTAACGCTGCACCTCAAAGTTGTCCTGCTTGATGTTGTCTATGGAGGGAAGGATGACTCTTCTTCGGTTTTCCTGAATTCGTGAAAGCACTGGTTCAGCCCTGGGAAAAACAAGCAATGTGCAGGAAGAAATTTAATTACTCCCCAGTTTGCATGTGGACACTGTTGCCTTCATACAGCTTTTACGCTTAAATAAGGGTAAGGAAATAAGCATCTGGTCATCATTTGGTAAATAGAACGGAATATTGTGGGCACCTCTTGCTGCCATTTGGAAGAGACACCACGGCGCCAAAGAGATACAGCAGAACTCACCCAGAGGGGTTCAAAGAGCCACTGAGCAACCCCACATTGCAACACCCCAGCCTCTGCCCTACTGACCTGCCTGCCCCTGCTTTTATCAGCACAGAAATCACATGCAGAGAGAACACATTTACACGCCCAGGATTAAAGGTTGTTTCTAAAAGGTGCTGCCAAGCCACCAGGGAGATGCAGCAGGAGGTTGCAGTGCTTGCACTCAGTGGGGATCCTTGTCTGAACACATCACTTGTGCAGGGCTGAGAGCGGAGACAGGGACAAAGCCCTGCATGTCTGGGGCACTCCAGCACCCTCCTACACCACTGACTGCTCCTATGAAAATCCATGGGCAAGCCGAGGCCAGCAGCAGAAGCAAAAAACAATTTCCACAAACCAAGGCATTAAACTGTTGAAATGAATGAAAGCTCTGAAAGCGGACCTTATCTTTTCCTGCACAGCCAGCACACTATGTTTTCTCAGGTATGCTTGCTTAAAAAAAAAAACCCAAACGTTATTAAACAGTAATTCCACACTTGGAACTTCTTAATTTTCAAAATTGTCATGTTTTTAAACTGAGCTTTCCTGATATCTTCACTGAGGTAGCAAAGAAATCGGACAAACCATCAACTAAGGGCTGGATTTGCAGCACGGACTGACTCTGCAGGCAGAACAACACAGAGAAGGCACTCGATGACCACCTGGAGACTCCTTCCATAGAAGAACAGCAACAGCAGCAGCTATGCAGTGCCAGAGCCGAGTCCTTGCTGCAGAACCGCTCCCACTCCATCCCTTACAAAAGCTATTTCAAGAGTTCAGTAAATTGTAACTTCCTCAGCATACCAATAAAAGCATGTGTGGAGACTTAATGACCTGAAGAGAGGAATGTTTAGCTGGGAATACAGATATCAACATAAGTAATGACTCCTAAATACACTCTTCTGACGCGCTGCTATTATAAAAACTCCAATGGCTGCATAGAACTGCGCGCTGCTGTTGAAGCACTTTTGTAGTGGATGCTCCTTCACGTTCAAATTAGACACAAGTTAGTCTCCTCTACGCCTAGTTTCCTAAACATGGGCCATTTACTTTTTACACATGGTTGGAGAGAAAAACCACTCCTGGTTTCCTTTCACGATCTACACTCACAGAAATTTCAGCCACTTGAACCCACACGTTTCGGCTCTCTCTGGAAAAGAGTCCTTATGAAACACCTTCTGTTGCTTCTGCGCCTCTGCACTTATTCCTAGCTGCAGAAGAAAACAAATCAATCTAAGACATCAGCCTCCCCCAGTGGGATCCAGCTGCAAAGGGCAAGGACGTGGGAAATGCTTTCTTTTTCAATCCCCCGCTGTCCGGGCTTTTTATTTTTTAAACTTGCAGTTCTTAGGCCTAAGAGAATTGGAAATCAATGTGAAAAACAAACTAGAAGCGAGGGAGAAACAGGGAAACATCAAACAAGGGACAAGGAAATGATGACAGCAAACAACAGCAATAATAATTAATATAAATAAGACCTTCCTTGTGTCATCCCAACATATCCCATTAGCGACCACTGAGCACAGAAGGAAGACAGGATTAATGAGCATGTGGCAATGTTCTCATGCATCCCAACAAAACAACAGGCTGCCCCACATCAACGTCCCACCACAAACACACTAAGTGAGACCTCCTGGCCAAGCACCTACCAGCCAGCAGTGAACTCCACGTGGGCATCAAAGAACCCAGTGACGTGGCCGGTGGCCACCTTCCAGCCTTCAATGCGTGCTCGGATGAGGCCTTCCCTCTTCTGGTTGCGCACCACCTTCACGAGCCCCGGGTACCGCTTATTGACGTACTCCTCCAGCGGTGCCTTCAGTTCCTCTGCCAAGAGAAGCACCAGAAACCCACTGAAAAGTTGCAAAGCTATCACCTAACGTAACCCCCTGCACCCTGACACCGCCGCTAGAAAGGATATATTCACCTGAAACTACCTTAGATTGAGTTAATGCTGTTTTGCATTTGTCAAGCCTGATGCAGAAAGGACCATGATAGAATTAAAGAGGATTTGGCTTTATTTGGAAGACCTTCATCCTCTGTGTCTTAAGCTCATTGGAACCGCAGATCGTTTAATTGTGTTGCCTAAGCCCGTACATGTGCTGTGGCTGAGAACATGATGGAGCTGTCAGCCTGCAGTCATTACCAGCACTGAACTCGTTGGTAGGTACAAGTTACACATTGTGAAAAGAGATGTACAGAATTTTTGAACATGGGAGTATAAGAGAGGTTGGAAAGGCAGCAAAAAGCAGTATGTTTTTTCAACTGTTTGGAAAAGTCTCCAAAATCTCTACTGCCTCATTTGAGAACCTTTAAGATTCTCAGCCCAAGGTTTGGTTGGAGGTCATGGGATTGAAAACCACCCCATCCAGGGGCGTAATGCAATCACCTGTCATTGTGTGTCACGTGCATCCTTCCAGCTTCCAGATTTCAACATGCTGTGCCCAACACTCCAAAAATAAAGCAAACAATAAATAAATGAACGTCCAATCACCATGAACAACAGAGAAAACCATAACGGAACACTCCAGCTTCCAACTGTGCCCTACTACAAAGGTACAGTGGAAGGAGTACAGAGCCTCCTGTTACAAAACTTGCCTTCTGTGCTGGGTTACTCTAGTGCTCTGCCAGAAGCCTTGGTCCTTTTACCTCCTGGTGAATCAGTGACATGCACAAAGATCTGCTGATAAAAAGTGCTCTGTAAGACCTAAGCAAAACCACAGTGTACCAGCACGGATTGTTAACACCATGAAAGCGGTTCCTGAGAGGGTCTTTGATTCCTATAAGGCTCCAAGACATCAGGAAATTAAGATAAGGACAGTGACCCCAAACAAAGGTTATTACCCCCCAGACATACACAATTAATATAATCCACAGCATACAGCACAGATCAGCAACAAAGCCATTCATGCAGGAAGGAAACAGCAATGGGGGAGCAAAAGAATCAACAGCAAGGCCCATCTGCTGGGCCAGCCTGGGATACCATCAGAGGATACGGCAGCATCGATTCCCTTTCCCTCCATGCCTTCTCCCAAGCACATATAATGTGCTTCCTTCAGGCTGGCACCGTTCCCCTCACATACCAATTTCCCCAAAGTCTCATTTCTCTTTTATGCTGAAATGGGAATAAAAAGAATAAAGCAAATGAGCCCCTTCCTCAACTCAAAGCATCTGCATCGCATACACACATAACTCAGCAACTTCCATTTCATGCTGAGCCACTCGGAGAAAAACCAGTGTTTTATGGAGACAACAACTCTTCTGAATGGTTTTAAGGAGACAGGGACGCAGACTCGTTGGCAGACGAAGCCCCACAAGCACAGCACAGCCTCTCGTGTCTTTTTGCCATTAATGCTGCAGACCATAGCATTGCAGGCTAGACGGAACTATTAAAACCGCTTTCAACAAATTGGAATTTTAAGCTTCCCTCATTGAGGGGAAAGAGGAAGAAACGCTCATGGGAACTGTCTGAGCAGCTCGAAGGAGCGTATAGATTTAGTGAACCAGGGAGGAAATGAGTGAAGCAGAACAATGCTGGGCAGATTTCTGGGCTCGCTCCCACTCTCCTCTCCCAGTCTGCCTCAGCCCTGAGCACCCCAGGGTGAGAATCAGCTGCTCTGATGTGCCTGTGCAAGGCCTGGCCAGAGGAAGGCTGCACATCTGTGCTGCCCTTGGTTGGTGTCTGACGCCTCCAAGGTGGGCAACAGCTCTGCAGGAGGGCATGGTGCTCAGTAGGTGTAAGCACGATGCCAGAGAACTTTGGGCATTAGGAGACACTCACTCAGCACCCAAACAGGTGATCACTGAGCAGGCTCAGTGGTGGGCTGGGCTTTTGGATGTGGTGTGCTGTCAGAAGGCGCAGATCCAGGCTGGGATCCAGAGCACTGCTGCATTAAGGTTGGCAGCAGCAAACCTTTTCATCTGTCACCAACTTCAGAAGTATTTCATCTCCAACTCCTGCATCTCTGCAGCATGTCCCGGAGCTATATTAGGAAGGTTAGGAGGGCTGAAACGGTATGCCAGGAATTAAGTGACTTCCCCTACAGGGGAATAGCCAAGATCCTTGCTTAATAGAGTCAGCTTTCCCTCAAACTGGCAATCTGGCCTTTGAACCTGCTATTTTCAGTACTTCATACAAGCTACATCAAGGGAGGAAGCGTCTGGCCGCTGTTCTCCTTGCCTCTGCCTTATGCTATGTACTTGCAATGCTTTTGCCCATATCAGCTCACTGCTGAAAATGAAAATATCCGCAGCATACTGCACCAGTGAGTAGTTCAGCATGATATGCAGCTCAGAAAAAAACTCTGGAAGCAAAGAGACGACCAAAAGGAGTCACGGTGGGAGCAGAGCAGCCCCCACTCACCCTCATCCTTATCAAAGCAGTGTCTGTGCAGCCCATGTGCTCACGAGGTATCTGCATGGGTCAGCCTCCAGGGGTGCTCCTCCACAGCACACCCACATCATTCCTGAACCTCATTCGTTACGGATGCAATCAATATCTGCACATTGAGGTATCTGTGAACATCTGGTCTTTGCTATTGCATGAGACATTTCCAGGGAAGTTTTGCAGAAAGAAACTGAACTGAAAATGCCAGCAGGTTCAATTTCAATCCTCCCTTTTGTTCTCCATCTGTCTGTATTGATCTTCACTGAAAGGCGAGTCCAAGAAAGTAGAATCCAATAGACCTGTTGCTCTATTAAAAATTCCAGCTGTCAGCTGTAATGACTTACGTTATGTATTGCAAAGTGTTTTGTCACCTACGTGAACCTTCTGGGAAATAGGCCTGCCAGAGAGACAGAGCCACTGGCTGCCACTCCAAGCAGCTGTGTCACGGACAGCAGCCCTGAAGCAGCCATAGGAACATCCACTGCTCTGTGTTTCATGCTGCAAATCCTGCCCAGACCTCCCCAAATACCCTCAAGGTGGGAACTATCTGGTGGCACACTAAGGAAGGAGCAAAGAGCCATGGCACCAGATAGCCTCTACACCCCCAAGGAAAACACGGCAGTGTTTGCCAGGCTGAGCCAAGTGGGAAAAGTCTACGGATCCCAAGGCTCTATAAGAAAGCCCCCACACTGCAGGGCATGTGGGTTAGGGCTGGGAATGCCCCATGCCATGGGGACAGCAGCACTGCCCTCACCTGCCTGAAGTGCCACAGCCATCACAGGTCAGGAACCCAAGGAGGAAACTCCTTCAGTGATGAACAAATGGCCATGAGAATTATGGCAGCGAGATTCAGATCCAGGGGAGCCTCCAAAGCTTTTCATGTTTGCATGCAAATATCAAAGAGGTAACTGTGAACAGGGGAGAAGGTGTGTGAACCAATTCTTATACAGAGATAGAGGCTGGGCTGGTACCACTCAGACAGAGATAGAGGCAAGGCTGGTCCCACTGAGTGCCTTCAGCTGCATGTCTCTGACTGACTAAAGCCCAAGAAATAGGGACAAACCAACCAGGTTTACTGCCTCCTCTGCTCCTTAAAAGGGCCTGAAAGCACCGGTACTGAACACCTGAGGGAAAGCACCAGGTCTGCTGCAATTAAGCAACACACCTTTCAATAGAGCAACTGGAATGAGCAGGCACTCAGATGGGACCAATGTCCAGGAAAAGCTGAGATAAGACCCAGCTTCTTAGAAGTTTGCTGAAACCAGTCTCTAAACCCTAACACACGTGAGCCAGCTCCCAGGGGAGCACACACACACCGCTGGTGGTGCTGCAAAACAAGAAAGTGATGCACCAAGCCACAGCTCATGCCTTGCACCGAGCTAAACCGCAACCCCCAGCACGCGCCCCTGGGTGCAGCCAGCTGCTCCGAGCAGCCTTTCATCCAAAGGTTTCCTTTGATACCGAGAAGTTTGCTTTTCAAAGAGATATCACCCCAGATTAAAGACATTAGAAGACAGACAGCACCAAAAAGCAGGTGTTGATTTAAGCGACACACTCAGACAAAGTGTGCAAACGTGAGATAACGCAGCATCTCGGGGGCACGCGGCCACATCCCTCCAACAAGCTGGGAAACACCTTATCAGTGCTGAACACAGCCTGCACGCCCGCCTGGTAATCACACCCCTGCAACAAACAAACAAAAGAAGCCTCCGAAAAAGTCTTCACAAAGCGTAACACGCAGCTCAAGGGGGAAAGGGGCTCCAACTACAACTCCCCACGCTTCTTCCTTCAAGAAGGGATTTTTTCCCATTGCAATAGCTTTGTATCTTTTATCTCCCTACAGCTCACAGACAAAGAATCAGAACGCCCGTGTTTATTAACTTTCCATCTCTCATTGCATAGTTTTATGTTGTGCAGTGTTGTTCTCTAAATGGCACTACAACAAAGCTGAGAGCAACACTCAGCTCTCACCTCCAGCCCTGCGACTGACTCCAAAACATGAAGCTGACCTGGAAATCCCAGGGGTCTTGGTCAGGGTTGGAACGTGATGATCCATCGTGTCCCTTCCAACCCAAGCCGTTCAGTGATTCTATGACACCTATCCGTATTCCCATCCTACATTTTTCTCTTCCTGTATGTGAAAAATGCTTTCCGGTACAAAACACACCAAACACAGCACCCTACAGCCTGCGGTCCACAGCCAAGGGCTTCCACTGGCCTCTAGGTGCTTGCCCAGGAGTTACCTCCAGGAAATCACCAGGGTTTAATGCAGCCACTGCTTTTGGGCCTCTGCTCCCAGAAGGTCCATCTCCATTCTGGAGTACAAAGCTGAGCCCCAAGACTTCATGCAGGCTCAGCCACAAGACATATGCCACAAAAACAGTCCCATGCTCACAACCAACTCTAGCAATTTCTTGGGCCATGCTTTTTTCAGTGGTGCCCAGCAACAGGACAAGGGGCAATGGGCACAAACTAGAACACTGGTATTTCCATCTGAACAAGAAGAACTTCGTTGCTATGAGGGTGCCAGAACCCTGGAACAGGCTGCCCAGAGAGGTGGGGGACTCTCCTTCCCCAGAGATACCCAAAACACACCTGGACATTTTCCTGTATGTCCTCCTGTAGGGAAATGCTCTGGGGGATCTCCAGAGGTCCCTTCCAATCCCTACAACTCTGCCCTTGTCTCATTCAGTGGACAATGCACACACACAGCACCATCCTTGCTGGCACCCTTGGCACAAGCGCTTACTTCTCCAGGAGTCATCTCTAAATCTCAGAGCTCACGAGAATCTATTTTCCTGTAATTATTTTCCTGTAGAAATAAATCAATATATTATAATGACTTTGTTTGCAATATCTGAAGCATCAACTGTAAGATGTTGCTATTGCTGCTCACAATTATTTCCTACCATTAAAGCAAATTAATATGACAATATTATGGCCATTAATACTTCTTTGCTGTCACTGAAACTCCTTGATGATGCAGAGAGCGAATGCACAGGTCCAAGAGATATGTGTTGGTCTGCATCATTTCTTTTATAGAAAAAATCCATGTTATTATACGCTTGGGAGGAGCTCTCCATAAACATCTGCCAAGTTACCTCATTATCTTCCTTCAAATCCCCCCCTTAAAAATCTCATTTGTTATGATGCCTACAAAGACTCAGCAGCATAGCTCCAATGTTATTAACTAACCCTGGTGGATAACAGCATCTCCTCGTCCCCCGCCCCGCTCTCCTTTCATACTTCCATTGGAAGGTTTTTGAGGACACAAGCACTTTGGTGCTCAGGCTTTGTACAACACCATCCCATTATGAGGGACCCTGGACGCTCACCGATGTGACTGAAGCATCCTCGTGGTGGGACGCAGATAGCACATTGCCCAGGTGTGCAAAGCAATTGGTTTTACATGGCTCCACCACCCCTCAATCAGCGTGGGTCATCTCTCTGCATCGCCCCCTGCCTGGCCAGCTGCCACAGAGCACTGCAGCCCAGGGAGCTCGAGCAGCACAAAAACAGGCACAGAGAGGAAACCCTCCAGCAGCAAGAGCCCCGCTATCACCCTGCCAACACCAGTGCTGGTACAGCATTTGTGCAAGCCACCACCGTTGTACAAGCCACCAGGGAAGGCCCTGCCTTGCAATCTCAGCAGCGGATAAAGAGATTTCATCCTGCATCCTCAACACCAGCTGCAGTCTCAGCTTACTCGGGGTGGATGCTTTTTGAAAGGATTTATTTCATTGTCTCCTGTCTTTCAGTAGTGCCTCCAGAGTCCCTGACTGGATGTTAGTGATGCGTACTGCAGAGTGGAGGCTGTTCAGAAGCACATTTCTCAGTGTGTGGCAGCGTGTAGAAAAGCTCAACATCATTACCAGGAGGTTCTCTAATGAAGAGAGCTCTTCTCTTTCACCCCATTGGTATGGTTCAGTTTTGGTGTTTCAGACTGGGCAAAGCCACAAGAGATCACCTGCACTTTCTCTTCACTGTCCAAACTGTCCCTGCTCTAAAATCCCACAGCTTCACCAATGAAGCTCAGCTTCTGCATTAGAGCTGCTACGATTTTCATCAGCCGAGGAGCTGGCCTCTTGTTTCTTTTCTACTGGTAATTATAATTCATCAGCTTTCTATGGTGCTCATTACTGTGATATTTGAGTGCCTATTTTTACAGGCTCGAGTAGCTCGCTGCACACCATCTCATCTCACTGCAGACAGACGAGCAACCTCTCAGACTTCCTTTGGAAACGAGCTCTCCTCATCCTGTGCCCTCCCTGTTCTTCCTTTCTCATCACAGAATCCACAGCCCGTGTCTATTATTGTTATTATTTTTAAGTAATACCAAAAGCATGCAATGCAAATGAAGGCAGCAATCAAAGCAACAACCATTTGCTGGTCTTCATGAGATTTTAACTGCCCTAATGACGTTATCCAACTGTACACTGGAAAAACAAACCTGGGAAGAATCCAAGTCTGAAAACATTGCCATATGAAACTGAACATCCTGCAAATTTCTGTAATCAAAAGCCAGAAGGGAAAGTATTCAGTAGTGCCTGCAAGAAGGCTGAACCAAAACACGAATGGGTAACGTGGGAAACCTAACATTACCCTCCATGTTTTGTCATGGCCTGAACTTGTATGTGTCTGGTGCACTGGTTTCCTCCTCTTTACAAATCTTTCTCACATCGAAACACCATACAAAAGGAATGAGGGTCTCTGCAGATCCCAGACATTAAAAAAAAAAAAAAAGATACAATTTTATTTTATAAACTGCGGCTTTGTTATAGACAGGGAAACTGAGGCGCACAAAGAGGAGCTGCAGAGTGTAACGCCACTGTGAGGAGCCAAAGCAGAACTGGATCTCCATCCTCCAGGGTCTTGTCCCTCTGCTTCATATTTAGAGGTGATCCTCTGCAACCAGCAGAGTGCTGTGACCAGAAACAAGGATACTCCTGTCCCCCTCTACTCAGCTCTTGTGAGGCCCCATCTGCTGTACTGCGTCCAGGCCTGGGGCCCCCAGTACAGGAAGGATGTGGAGCTCTTGGAGCGGGTCCAGAGGAGGGCCACAAAGATGATCAGAGGGCTGGAGCAGCTCTCCTATGAGGAAAGGCTGAGGGAACTGAGATTGTTTAGCTCAGAGAAGAAAAGGCTCTGGGGAGACCTCATTGTGGCCTTCCAGTACTTGAAGGGAACATATAAACAGGAAGGGGAACGGCTGTTTACGAGGGTGGACAGAGATAGGACAAGGGGGAATGGTCTTAAACTGAGACAAGGGAGGTTTAGGTTGGATATTAGGAGGAAGTTTTTCACCCAGAGGGTGGTGACGCACTGGAACAGGTTGCCCAAGGAGGCTGTGGATGCCCCATCCCTGGAGGCATTCAAGGCCAGGCTGGATGTGACTCTGGGCAGCCTGGTCTGGTGGTTGGTGACCCTGCACAAAGCAGGGGGTTGAAACTAGATGATCACTGTGGTCCTTTTCAACCCAGGCCATTCTATGATTCTGTGATGATACGCCTGAAATCAGAACCCGGGAATGCTCCAACGACGAGAAAGGTAAGACTGCTCTCTAGTTTCCTTTGCAGACTTCTAGTTTTTAATTACAATTCCAATCAGTAGTCATTTCAGATTTTAATTTTGGTTTGATTGATTCATTTCTTGCTACAAAAGCTGAAGAAATGGAGCAGGGGGAAAACCACCCCGTCAGACTGCAGGCTGCCAGCAGCATCACCACGACCAAAGGAAACGCAACGCAACGCTGCATGAGATCTGAGGAAAGCGAATCTGAGACGTGAGGAAATCAAACCCCCTCCTGTTCTGGTGCCCCACACCCCAGCACTAACCCTCATCGCTGTTGTCGTCCACAAGGATGATCTCCTTCAGCAGGTGGGCCGGCGTGTGATTGACAGCGCTGTGCACCGACCGCAGGATGACCGAGAGCGCCTCGTTGACGAAGATGAAGATAATGGAGATCTGGGGCAGGTCCTTGCCGTACTTCAGCTCTTTGCACCTGCAGCACAAAGGGGAAAGAAAGAGACGAGGTTAGCAGAGCACACTGCAGCACTCAGCGCTGGGAACATGTTTGACGTGCAGCATTTAAGGCACAGCATGGGCAGCTCTGCACAGTATGCTGCCTGGGTGTGACTTCATCAGCACTGCATGGGAAGAGATGGCAGCACCACAGAGCATCCTCCTGGCTCACCAAGGCAGGGTGCAAACAGCCCGCTCAGCTGAGGTTGTGTTTGCACGTCCATATGTCCATAAGTACACAGCTGCCAGAACAGAGGAAGCCCTTCCCATTTAAAAGGAAGCTCTGCTTTGCTATTCCATGTTAAGATTAACTGATGCTCAGAAATGAGTTTAGTTCTTAAACCTCACTTGTGAACTTTCTCCCATCTGCCTTGGTATGAAACGAATACAAAACAACCCACATTTAAATAGTTTAAATATATGTTTTAGCTCTCTTTATAGATTCTTCTGAACACAGTTCTGCCTCTGAAACATCCCAGCAGGGCGCTGCTGTGAACTGGGGTCTTTATACTTCACAGTCAGCACAGGCTAAACCAAAGCTTTGCGATCACCTCTCTGGGTTTCAGAAGTCATTGCTTAACTTCAGCTTTGGTTTGGTGGCTGAGCATCTGCTCGGGCACATTTCTGATGTCACAGGTGGTACTGGAGGCAGAGAGGTGTTCCCATTTCCCCCACCAGCCTGTCCCCCAGCCAGCAACAGGTTCCCTACTTTAAACAATTCAACCAAACTTGTCCATTTCCTCTACAATAAATGACTTTGAGGGAAGAACAAGAAAACGAGCCGTTCTGCTCCCTCTCCCCATTCAAGCTGGATTAGCCATGCAACATCAGCAGCATTCACAGAATTGCAGCAAGCATTTATCAACTAAATCCTGCCCAGGTAAGCAAAGACAGAACAACACAGGACAGATATCCAGGAGCAGCTTCAAGCTCGTTGACTCCCCAGCAATGACTCCGTATTTAATTGCGCTGGGTGTTTCTTAGGCAACAGCAGGCATTCTCTATGCTCCAAAAAGAGGCACTGGAGACAGAGATTTTCACAGAAACACAGTTCTTTATGATTCCTCTTTAGTTAACAAGCATGTTGGATGAAAACAAGGTTGCATTTCCTGATTTAACTGTTGCATACCCTAAAGCAATCCAAGCTCTCCACAAAAAGGAATCTCCCAAAAGCTGAAAAACATCTTCCAGAAGGCAGATCTCTCTTTGCAACGAACACAACTGACCCTGAAATCCTGGCACAACAGTCAAACTAAACAGTGAGAGAGTAAAAACCTGCTATTCATAGCTGCCGGTACCTGCTAAGCTGAAGGGAAAGTGGTCACAAGATGAGGAGTGTTTCCTTCTAATGACTGCACACCTCTGGTCCCCGTTTCTGGGGAATACAGAACTCAGCTTGTGATCAGAGTGGTTTGGAGGAAAATCCAAAGCGAGTCCTTTGAGGCTCATCTTCTGCTCGCTGTTCCCTCACCCCATGGCTGAGGGCCGGAAAACAGTGGAACATGGAGAAGAGAAGTCAGGCAAGGAACAGGCACCTCAATACCCACACCATCCCTGTGGAACTCCCTGTAGGAGGCAAAGGCTATACATAAACACCCCATCCCGGTTGCTGTGGTTGCAACCACAGGAGCAGGGAAAGCAGCCATTTAAAACCAAGTTAACCTCAGGTGGGTCAGCCCTCCCGAGGGCCCTCTGGTGCACAAAGCAGCTGTGCTGAGCTCTCTGCCTGCAGCCAAACTCATGCGTGGGCATACATCCATGCGTGCCAGAGAGCACCTGGTGCTGTGTGCTCTCGTGGGGCCAGCAACAGGAGAAGCGCTCAGGCTCCAACCCAATTAGAAGGGTCAGCGGAGAACTTGTTAAAGCAGCAGGAATAATGACCACAAGGAAGTGGTTTGGTTTGCTGGTTTGGTTTTTATTTCCTTCTAAGCATTTTAAACACAGCACGGACTGATCCGGACCCTGCAGCGCTCAGTGCTTCAGGTGAACCTGAGAGGAACAGCGGACAGGGACAAGTCCCAAGGTTCAGGCTGAGACAGCAATCACCCCCAGATGACAAAGCACTTCATAGAATCACAGAATAGCTTGGGTTGAAACAGAACCCAAGGATCATCAGTTCCAACCCCCCTGCCACAGGTAGGGCTGCCAACCACTGGATCAAGTACTAGACCAGGCTGCCCAGGGTTCCATCCAATCTGGCCTTGAACACCTCCAGGGATGGGGCATCCACAGCCTCTCTGGGCAGGAGAGTGAGAAACTCTCAGTGAAAAACTTTCCCTCTGACATCATTTGGGGGATTGCAGCCTCCAAACGCAGAGCCCAGATGACATCCATGTTCAGGATTCAGGCTGAGCATCCAGAAGGCAGCACACACACCAGCCCAGACCGCGGGCTCGTCTCTTCGGGGATGTGCAATCAGTGAGATGAAAGTGATCCTCAAGAACATTCTAAGGGAACACGAGGCTAACCAGCAACAGGAAGGCAAGAAGCACTGGAAGAAACTGGCTGTCCCAAGGCTTTTGCCAAGCTTATTGAGAACTCGAACTAAAACCAATGCAAACACATTTCTATGTAGGCTAGAAAGCCTCTGCAGATCCTCTCATCTTCCCGGAGAACGACTTTAGGTTTTATTCCTAATGCTCAGCTCACACCGTATCTGCTGGTTGCTTTACTCCCGGCCCACAAGGGATGGATTTCTCAGACAACAATTGCAAATGCTTTGAAAACTTTTAAATGTAAATATGACGATGGTGAGATCAACACAATACATCCCCTCTGCACTCACTGTTTTCATAGGGTCAAAGTCCAGCACCTCTTTTTAAACTTAAATTTGCCCACTTCCAGTCATCCATCATTACCAAAAGGCAATTGCAGAATACAAGGGCAGAACCTGGCCCTGTACATCAGGGAATACCTCAAACTGGAAAAAAATCAAGTGGTGTGCAGTTGATCCCTCATTCCCCCCTTGCCAGATGAGGAACGCTGCATCGGTAAAGCACAGAACAATGCCCGCGTGCCAACACCTGTGAGCTAATTAGCACAGGTTACACAGTGACATTTTCCTCACTAAATCCTGCTCTCTTCAGCTAACGTAGGGTGGCACCAGCTTGCAGGATTTATATCAAAATATCATGGATTAATAGCAAAAAGATACAGAGCCCTTACGGCTTTGTCTCTCATTTAGATCAATGGGACATCAGAGTAAGAGGCGTTTTATGTCCCATTAAATCATGCTTGACTATGTCCCCTTAAATCACACTGACAAAACCCTCGTTAAGTTTTGCCTTCCCAACACACAGCATCAGGGCTGAAGATAAAGCCCAATCCGAGCCATCGCTGGGAAGTGTCACTTGTCCTTCAACAGTAGGAAATGGGGTTTTACTCCACCCCTGGTCCTTTTCACCTTTCTATGGCCCGAGACCTTCATTCTACACAAAAGCCAAACTCTGCAATCAGGAGCACGTGGAATAAAATATATTTACAGCGAGGCTTTTTTTCTTTTTACACAGACAATTTTATGCAAGAAGCCACTGTGAGAAACAAACAAAGGATGAGAAGAGGAGGCGGGGGAAGGGCCGAGTTTATGGGGAACAGCTTGGTGTGCGTCAGGCTGTATTAATGAAGTCAGCACATTTCCAAACAACAACCAAAAAATCAAGTTGTGCAACAGTGACAGCGTGCTGCAGGAAGAACAGCTCTCAGACACAGACGGACACCAGGAGCAGCGGGACAGCCTGCTCCCACATCACACCACTGCCACCCAGACCCCATAACCACGAATCCCAGCCGTGGCACCAACTGACTCCAGAAGCGATCTGCCTCCTGCTGCAATACTCCTCCCTCAGCTCATCCACTCCTGACAGCGCACACATCTATTTTCCGCAGTACCTCAAATCATTACGGCCATCATTTCTTCCTAATTTGTCCCAGCTGTACCGTCTGCAAGTCCTTCCTCCCCAATCCATATATAAATATGCCTACCCAAATTTTACGTGAAGATTAAAAACCATTAAGCAGAAAGTATAGCTGTTCTCACTCCTAGCGAGAAGGCAGAACTCCATAAATTTGAGAAGTCTGCTCTGGATGGGATGTGCCATGGGTTTCAAATAGGCTCCATGTTTTAAGGGAAATACTTGGATCTAGTAAAAAAAACCTTCAACAGGCTGTCTGAAAACAATCCAACCAGAACCTGAATTTCCTAGTGATACATTTCTAAAGAATCATTCCCAATGCCTCCAGAGCACCACGGATCACCAGTCTGCAGCCATCTCTCCAGCCATGTGAGGAGGATGCAAAAAAAAAACAATGCAGAGATTTTGGTGAAAACCCAGAGACAGATGAGCTGGGAGGAACACCAGGTGGTAAAGAGAGGGGAGAGAAACACCGCTGAAGGAAAAGTATCTGCTACTGCAGGCACAGAACCCAGGTGGTGCTATTAAAGCCCCCTCAGCACAACCCATTCTCCAAAGGTCACTTCCAACTCTATTCCCTGCTGCCAGGGATACTGATACATCAACAAGGGAAGGCAAATAAAGTGTTAAGAAATGCCAATGGAAAACCAAATCTTCCTGCAAAAGGAAGCACTCAGACATGCCCTGCAGCATGAGAGAAGCAGTGCAGGGAACTGGGCAGGACCTGGTGCCAGCCAAATCAAAGCCTGCTAAGAGACAACTGTAGCTTCCCCTGAATTGCATGTTTAGTTCTTAAGCACACAGCTGGCCAGTCTCTGAAGAACAGCAAACACTGGGGCAAAGCCAGAGGCAGTGCGTGGGGTCCCAGCACTTGCCTGCCCCCTTGGTTCTAGCCTGACCCAAATGAGCAGCACTCGAGGACCCCGACCAAACCAAACATGTCCAGTGAGCACACGGTGATCTGGTGGCACCATGTCCCTGGTGCAAGCCATCAGCAAGGCAAGTTTTCCAGATAAAACATACACAAGTGCAGTAAGGCATCAGAAGCATGCTAGCTGCTGTGGGTCCAGCTCAGGTACCACCACTGCAGCCTGCAGAGGGAAACAGCTCCTGAGCCCATGTGCCATGTGGCAGCGCAGCGAGCAGGCACAGGGAAGAGTTCAAAGCCCAACCCCCCCAGACAACGCCAGACAGCATCAGTTCTTACTCATCTTCAACAACAGTGCAAGGTAACTGTTGACACGAGGAGTAGCACATCCCATTTGGAGATTTAAGTGCAGTGCAAACTTTACGTTTCCCATTTCCACCACAGCAGGAACGGTCACTACTTGACAGATGGAGAGGTGATGCAGAATAATGCATGCAATTGCCCAGAAACGAATTACTAGCAGACCAGGAACCCAGAAGTCTGCCGCATAACCTTTTTATCACTTTAAAATAAGGTTATTTCTTACTTTCCCCCTGCTGTTCAGCCCTCCCCAGCCTCCTCAATGCTATGTGTCCTTCCCCCAGCAGGAAGCAGGTAAGATTTTCCATACAAAGGACAGACAGTGCATTACCAAGCAGGACAGGCACTGCTTTGGATGGATGTCAAGCATGAAAAACACACACAGAAGAAAAGGTCAACAAAATAACGGTGGGCTGCTTTCTTGCAGCCATTGGAACGGTTTAATTGGTCTGACTAATGGCTGTCACAGGGCGAGCATCACACAAGGTAAGTTTTGGGAGTACAAAGAGCTCCGTTATCCTCTGAAGTTAGAAGACACAGATAGCCACACGTCAGTGCTGATGGACTTGCTGCTTCGTCTGCCACAAGGCAGAGGGGCTCGGCAGCAGAAGCCCTCCGTGCCAGCCTTCCAGGCGTTCAGACTGATGGATGAGCACTGTCTCTGTCTAATGGCTACATCATCATTAGCTCTGACTCCATGCCATTACTCATCTTTGAAGAAATGCCCTTCAGGTCTGCTCAGTGCACTGCTCTGCACGGCGCAGAGGTGACAAAACACACAGGACCCTTTTGGGATTCCAACATCACAAACTACCATGAAGAGGGACAAGCAGCCATGCCTGCAAAATGCCCTACAGTTCTTTCCACAGTTCTTTCTGAAGTTACCCCTACATCTACCAATGGGGGTCTGTATGGGAACTGTTGAATCATGGCCTGAACCTCTGATTGACCACCTGAGGCAAGCACTGAGTCAGCCATGGGAGCACAGCTGAAGGCAATTCACCTGTGTGCCCGGAAGGGGAGGAGCCAGGCTGCACATCTCCAAGACCCCATTTAAGGGCTGACTAACACTGAGGAAGGATCTCTTCCTGGAGATTGCTCCTTTTGGAATTTTGTGAGCCTACAACACTGGTGAGCACCCTTTCTTTATATTTGATTATCTTTTCGAACATAGTAATCTTACTGGCCTGATTCTTCTGTATGCTATGTAACATCTGTTTGCTTATTAACCTTACATTTGGTGAGCCAGGCAGGATAAATACACTTAAAATATTTACATCATGTCTTTTTTATGGAATTTCTATGGATGGGTCAGGGGGGAGAACATTACTCCTCTAGATAAAAAGATTCCAGGACAGATCCCAGGATTTGTGGGATCTCCCTATTATGAACTAGCAGTTATCACTGAAAAATGGGGTCCCCTGCATGTTATGGGAAATATCTCCCTATATCGCATGGCAGACTACTTTCAGGGACTTAGCAAAGATACATTAATCACAAAAGAGAGACAGTTGGCTGCCTCCACAGTGGCATGGACATTATTAAATGCTCTAAATCAGGCCGAAATGAGGAATAATACTTTGGAAAGTGAAAACCAACTTTTGAGAGACTGCACTGAAAAGTTGGAGCAAGAACTTGGCATATTAACAGGGAAGAAACCAATTCTGCGTTTTTCAATCGGCCAAGTTCGAAACATTTCAATAGACAAGGACCAGACTCCTGAATTAACGGACTTCGCTGATCAGGAAAATAAGAAATCTAAATCAGATCTTGAAGCTCCAATTACAACAGACCTGCTAGAGGTCCATCCTGTTATAACTCTAAAAACAAAGAAAGTACAGGATAGACCGGCAGGGGTGCTGCCTGACCAATGGCCTCCTGCCCAGACTCACTTCCATGTAACGGCCTGGCCATACACGGCAACGGAATTGGATGGATTTGGTCCAACAATTTCGACAAAAGCCTAGAGAAAGTGTGCCAGCTTGGTTATTAAGGCTGTGGGACTCTGGGGCAGAAAGTGTTATGGTGAATGGCCTGGAAATATCCAAGTTGGCCACCATGACTGCCCATCCAGCCCTTAGGAAGAGGCTATATGCTGGTGTCCAATATATCAATGAAAATCACTCTATAATAGATTGGTTGATGGCAGCATGCTGTATGCCTAATAAATCCAATACACCCCTACATACAGGGATGCGGTCCTCCATGGAGGACCTTCAAAATTATATTTGAGAACTAGGTATAAGGGAAGCAATTTATGAAGATGTGTTTGATAGCCCTGATATGGTTAAATTTTCAGCAAGGATGAGAGACCTGATTCTACAGCAGGCCCCCTCCCATCTATATGGCACTCTGGTCTCTATATTAAATCCCCTGGTGGCCTCAGAAGCGGTAGTCCAGCAGGCTGCCCAGTTAGTAGCCGACCTGGGAGAAACAGAACGCCTGCAACAAGGTGCAACATTCGAATGTTAGAAGAAGCTGAGGTCCTGCCAGTAATTAAAACCAAGGGGCCAGCTACATGAGCTCCTCAGTCGGGACCCATAAGGGTTTCCTGAAAACAAATGTTTAATGATCTAATTCGGGCTGGGGTCCAATTTGCTAAGATTGATCGCCAGCCCAACCCTGTCCTCCTTCAGCTGTGGAGACAGCTGAAGGATAATCAAGAATTTCAAAATTACTCCAGAAAACCAACGGTGGGGGTTATAGAAAGAATGCTGACAACAACATGGAATTTAGAAGATTTTATAGTCCCTAATAGGAAAAACAAACCTCCTCAGTTGTCTCGGGCCATGATGCCTGAGCCACCGGAGGCAAAAGATTTGGCCTTAGCTCAATTCATGGCATGATGAGGGATGTTAGTCCCCCTGGGGCCTCCAGATGGGACCGGAGGCCCTATGTGGAATTGACAATTTACTGGTCCCAAAAGAATATTCAGAGAGTTATGGCGTTGGTTGATACGGGGGCGGAAACATCAATAATTTACGGAGATCCAACTAAATTTGAAGGTGACAGAGTGATGATTGGAGGTTTTGGGGGACAGACCATTCCAGTCACCCAGACCTGGTTGAAATTGGGGGTTGGGCATCTCCCACCCTGGGAGTATAAGGTATCTATTGCCCCAGTCCAAGAATACACCCTGGGCATATTCTGTGGGGTCTGGCTCTCCAGACAACTGTGGGAGAGTTCAGACTTCGACAAAGGTGTATTAGTGTCCGAGAGGTGCAGGCAATATTGAGAGGCCATGCAAAGCATGAGCCTATTTGCCTGCCAAAACCATATCAGATTACTAATGTCAGACAGTATAGACTCCCAGGTGGGCAAGATGAAATAACAAGAACAGTGCAGGAATTAGAGAAAGTAGGTATTATAAGACATGCATGTAGTCTGTATAACTCCCCCATATGGCCAGTGTGGAAGTCGGATGGAACATGGAGAATGACAGTGGATTATAGAGAGATTAAATAAGGTCACGCCACCTATTCATGCGGCCGTACCCAATATTGCCTCCTTAATGGACATGTTTAGTAGAGAAATAAAAACTTACCATTGTGTCCTGGATTTGGCAAATGCATTCTTTAGTATTCCAATTGCTAAAGAATTGCAAGATCAGTTTGCATTTACATGGGGAGGCAGGCAGTGGACCTTTCAGGTCCTGCCACAGGGGTACGAGCACTCGCCAATTTATTGTCATAATCTAGTGGCGCGTGACCTGGCTAATTGGAAAGAACCTGATGATGTTAATTTCTATCATTACATTGATGATCTTCTGTTGACTCACTGGAGGCAGTAGGACAGGTGGCAGATTCATTAACTGCCTATTTACAACAGAGAGGATGGGCTATAAATCCTCAAAAGGTGCAAGGTCCAGGCCTGTCTGTAAAATTCCTGGGGGTGGTTTGGTCAGGAAAGACCAAAGTACTACCCAGTGCCGTCATAGATAAGGTTCAGGCGTTCCCAGTCCCTACAACACCGAAGCAGCTGCAGGAGTTTCTAGGTATACTGGGGTACTGGCGCTCCTTTATACCTCATTTAGCGCAGCTGCTGAGGCCACTGTATAGACTCACGAAAAAGGGGCAGCTATGGGACTGGGGGAGAACAGAACAAGATGCTTTCCAACAGGCAAAACTGGCAGTTAAACAAGCCCAGGCATTGGGTATATTCGATCCTACCCTCCCAGCTGAATTGGACGTTCATGTCACTCAGGATGGCTTTGGCTGGGGCCTGTGGCAACGCCAGAATTCTGTTCGGACCCCCATTGGATTCTGGTCTCAGGTCTGGCATGGAGCAGAAGAAAGATATAGTATGATTGAAAAACAATTATTGGCTGCTTACTCGGCATTACAGGCAGTAGAGCCAATAACTCAAACAGCAGAAATCATAGTTAAGACCACTCTGCCGATTCAGGGGTGGGTAAAAGATCTGACCCACCTTCCTAAGACAGGGGTGGCCCAAGCACAAATGGTGGCACGATGGGTCACCTATCTCAGCCAGAGGAGTAATCTGTCTTCATCACCATTAAAAGAAGAACTTCAGAAGATACTAGGCCCAGTAACGTATCACAGTGATGCACCAGAAGAAACATTGGTTACTCCACCAGAGAAGAGTCCCATTCAGGAGGGAAAATATCCTATTCCTGAAGATGCCTGGTACACAGATGGGTCCAGCAGGGGCAACCCAAGGAAGTGGAGAGTGATAGCATACCATCCCTCCACTGAGACAACCTGGTTTGATGAGGGGGATGGTCAGAGCAGCCAATGGGCAGAACTGCAAGCTGTGTGGATGGTTATAACGGAAGGAACCCGGTGATGGCATCCTGAACATCTGCACAGATGGGCTGTGTACCGGGGGCTCACTCTTTGGATTGCACAGTGGGCCACCCAGGAATGGACTATTCACGCCCGACCAATCTGGGGCAAAGATATGTGGTTAGACAAATGGAATACAGTAAAACACAGAACTGTACCTGTCTACCATGTCTCTGGTCACTAACCCTTACAATCACCAGGAAATGATGAAGCCGACACACTGGCCCGAGTTCGATGGGTTGAGAATTCACCATCTGAGAACATCGCCCGTTGGTTACATCAGAAGCTACGGCATGCTGGTCAAAAGACAATGTGGGCAGCTGCTAAAGCATGGGGGCTGCCCGTACAGCTATCTGACATCGCCCAGGCATGTCGAGANAAGCAGTGCAGGGAACTGGGCAGGACCTGGTGCCAGCCAAATCAAAGCCTGCTAAGAGACAACTGTAGCTTCCCCTGAATTGCATGTTTAGTTCTTAAGCACACAGCTGGCCAGTCTCTGAAGAACAGCAAACACTGGGGCAAAGCCAGAGGCAGTGCGTGGGGTCCCAGCACTTGCCTGCCCCCTTGGTTCTAGCCTGACCCAAATGAGCAGCACTCGAGGACCCCGACCAAACCAAACATGTCCAGTGAGCACACGGTGATCTGGTGGCACCATGTCCCTGGTGCAAGCCATCAGCAAGGCAAGTTTTCCAGATAAAACATACACAAGTGCAGTAAGGCATCAGAAGCATGCTAGCTGCTGTGGGTCCAGCTCAGGTACCACCACTGCAGCCTGCAGAGGGAAACAGCTCCTGAGCCCATGTGCCATGTGGCAGCGCAGCGAGCAGGCACAGGGAAGAGTTCAAAGCCCAACCCCCCCAGACAACGCCAGACAGCATCAGTTCTTACTCATCTTCAACAACAGTGCAAGGTAACTGTTGACACGAGGAGTAGCACATCCCATTTGGAGATTTAAGTGCAGTGCAAACTTTACGTTTCCCATTTCCACCACAGCAGGAACGGTCACTACTTGACAGATGGAGAGGTGATGCAGAATAATGCATGCAATTGCCCAGAAACGAATTACTAGCAGACCAGGAACCCAGAAGTCTGCCGCATAACCTTTTTATCACTTTAAAATAAGGTTATTTCTTACTTTCCCCCTGCTGTTCAGCCCTCCCCAGCCTCCTCACTGCTCTGTGTCCTTCCCCCAGCAGGAAGCAGGTAAGATTTTCCATACAAAGGACAGACAGTGCATTACCAAGCAGGACAGGCACTGCTTTGGATGGATGTCAAGCATGAAAAACACACACAGAAGAAAAGGTCAACAAAATAACGGTGGGCTGCTTTCTTGCAGCCATTGGAACGGTTTAATTGGTCTGACTAATGGCTGTCACAGGGCGAGCATCACACAAGGTAAGTTTTGGGAGTACAAAGAGCTCCGTTATCCTCTGAAGTTAGAAGACACAGATAGCCACACGTCAGTGCTGATGGACTTGCTGCTTCGTCTGCCACAAGGCAGAGGGGCTCGGCAGCAGAAGCCCTCCGTGCCAGCCTTCCAGGCGTTCAGACTGATGGATGAGCACTGTCTCTGTCTAATGGCTACATCATCATTAGCTCTGACTCCATGCCATTACTCATCTTTGAAGAAATGCCCTTCAGGTCTGCTCAGTGCACTGCTCTGCACGGCGCAGAGGTGACAAAACACACAGGTCCCTTTTGGGATTCCAACATCACAAACTACCATGAAGAGGGACAAGCAGCCATGCCTGCAAAATGCCCTACAGTTCTTTCCACAGTTCTTTCTGAAGTTACCCCTACATCTACCAATGGGGGTCTGTATGGGAACTGTTGAATCATGGCCTGAACCTCTGATTGACCACCTGAGGCAAGCACTGAGTCAGCCATGGGAGCACAGCTGAAGGCAATTCACCTGTGTGCCCGGAAGGGGGGGAGCCAGGCTGCACCTCTCCTAGACCCCATTTAAGGGCTGACTGTCACTGAGGAAGGATCTCTTCCTGGAGATTGCTCCTTTTGGAATTTTGTGAGCCTACAACACTGGTGAGCACCCTTTCTTTATATTTGATTATCTTTTCGAACATAGTAATCTTACTGGCCTGATTCTTCTGTATGCTATGTAACATCTGTTTGCTTATTAACCTTACATTTGGTGAGCCAGGCAGGATAAATACACTTAAAATATTTACATTATGTCTTTTTTATGGAATTTCTATGGATGGGTCAGGGGGGAGAACATTACTCCTCTAGATAAAAAGATTCCAGGACAGATCCCAGGATTTGTGGGATCTCCCTATTATGAACTAGCAGTTATCACTGAAAAATGGGGTCCCCTGCATGTTATGGGAAATATCTCCCTATATCGCATGGCAGACTACTTTCAGGGACTTAGCAAAGATACATTAATCACAAAAGAGAGACAGTTGGCTGCCTCCACAGTGGCATGGACATTATTAAATGCTCTAAATCAGGCCGAAATGAGGAATAATACTTTGGAAAGTGAAAACCAACTTTTGAGAGACTGCACTGAAAAGTTGGAGCAAGAACTTGGCATATTAACAGGGAAGAAACCAATTCTGCGTTTTTCAATCGGCCAAGTTCGAAACATTTCAATAGACAAAGACCAGACTCCTGAATTAACGGACTTCGCTGATCAGGAAAATAAGAAATCTAAATCAGATCTTGAAGCTCCAATTACAACAGACCTGCTAGAGGTCCATCCTGTTATAACTCTAAAAACAAAGAAAGTACAGGATAGACCGGCAGGGGTGCTGCCTGACCAATGGCCTCCTGCCCAGACTCACTTCCATGTAACGGCCTGGCCATACACGGCAACGGAATTGGATGGATTTAGTCCAACAATTTCGACAAAAGCCTAGAGAAAGTGTGCCAGCTTGGTTATTAAGACTGTGGGACTCTGGGGCAGAAAGTGTTATGGTGAATGGCCTGGAAATATCCAAGTTGGCCACCATGACTGCCCATCCAGCCCTTAGGAAGAGGCTATATGCTGGTGTCCAATATATCAATGAAAATCACTCTATAATAGATTGGTTGATGGCAGCATGCTGTATGCCTAATAAATCCAATACACCCCTACATACAGGGATGCGGTCCTCCATGGAGGACCTTCAAAATTATATTTGAGAACTAGGTATAAGGGAAGCAATTTATGAAGATGTGTTTGATAGCCCTGATATGGTTAAATTTTCAGCAAGGATGAGAGACCTGATTCTACAGCAGGCCCCCTCCCATCTATATGGCACTCTGGTCTCTATATTAAATCCCCTGGTGGCCTCAGAAGCGGTAGTCCAGCAGGCTGCCCAGTTAGTAGCCGACCTAGGAGAAACAGAACGCCTGCAACAAGGTGCAACATTCGAATGTTAGAAGAAGCTGAGGTCCTGCCAGTAATTAAAACCAAGGGGCCAGCTACATGAGCTCCTCAGTCGGGACCCATAAGGGTTTCCTGAAAACAAATGTTTAATGATCTAATTCGGGCTGGGGTCCAATTTGCTAAGATTGATCGCCAGCCCAACCCTGTCCTCCTTCAGCTGTGGAGACAGCTGAAGGATAATCAAGAATTTCAAAATTACTCCAGAAAACCAACGGTGAGGGTTATAGAAAGAATGCTGACAACAACATGGAATTTAGAAGATTTTATAGTCCCTAATAGGAAAAACAAACCTCCTCAGTTGTCTCGGGCCATGATGCCTGAGCCACCGGAGGCAAAAGATTTGGCCTTAGCTCAATTCATGGCATGATGAGGGATGTTAGTCCCCCTGGGGCCTCCAGATGGGACCGGAGGCCCTATGTGGAATTGACAATTTACTGGTCCCAAAAGAATATTCAGAGAGTTATGGCGTTGGTTGATACGGGGGCGGAAACATCAATAATTTACGGAGATCCAACTAAATTTGAAGGTGACAGAGTGATGATTGGAGGTTTTGGGGGACAGACCATTCCAGTCACCCAGACCTGGTTGAAACTGGGGGTTGGGCGTCTCCCACCCCGGGAGTATAAGGTATCTATTGCCCCAGTCCAAGAATATATCCTGGGCATAGATATTCTGTGGGGTCTGGCTCTCCAGACAACAGTGGGAGAGTTCAGACTTCGACAAAGGTGTATTAGTGTCCGAGCGGTGCAGGCAATATTGAGAGGCCATGCAAAGCATGAGCCTATTTGCCTGCCGAAACCGCGTCGGATTACTAATGTGAGACAGTATAGACTCCCGGGTGGGCAAGATGAAATAACAAGAACTGTGCAGGAATTAGAGAAAGTAGGTATTATAAGACCTGCACATAGCCCATATAATTCCCCCATATGGCCAGTGCGGAAGTCGGATGGAACATGGAGAATGACGGTGGATTATAGAGAGTTAAATAAGGTCACGCCGCCTATTCATGCGGCCGTACCCAATATTGCCTCCCTGATGGACACTTTGAGTAGAGAAATAAAAACTTACCATTGTGTCCTAGATTTGGCAAATGCATTCTTTAGTATTCCAATTGCTAAAGAATCGCAAGATCAGTTTGCATTTACATGGGAAGGCAGGCAGTGGACCTTTCAGGTCCTGCCACAGGGGTACGTGCACTCACCAACTTATTGTCATAATCTAGTGGCGCGTGACCTGGCTAATTGGAAAAAACCTGATAATGTTAATTTCTATCATTACATTGATGATCTTCTGTTGACATCCGACTCGCTGGAGGCAGTAGGACAGGCGGCAGATTCATTAACTGCCTATTTACAGCAGAGAGGATGGGCTATAAATCCTCAAAAGGTGCAAGGTCCGGGCCTGTCCGTAAAATTCCTGGGGGTGGTTTGGTCAGGAAAGACCAAAGTACTACCCAGTGCCGTCATAGATAAGGTTCAGGCGTTCCCAGTCCCTACAACACCGAAGCAGCTGCAGGAGTTTCTAGGTATACTGGGGTACTGGCGCTCCTTTATACCTCATTTAGCGCAGCTGCTGAGGCCACTGTATAGACTCACGAAAAAGGGGCAGCTATGGGACTGGGGGAGAACAGAACAAGATGCTTTCCAACAGGCAAAACTGGCAGTTAAACAAGCCCAGGCATTGGGTATATTCGATCCTACCCTCCCAGCTGAATTGGACGTTCATGTCACTCAGGATGGCTTTGGCTGGGGCCTGTGGCAACGCCAGAATTCTGTTCGGACCCCCATTGGATTCTGGTCTCAGGTCTGGCATGGAGCAGAAGAAAGATATAGTATGATTGAAAAACAATTATTGGCTGCTTACTCGGCATTACAGGCAGTAGAGCCGATAACTCAAACAGCAGAAATCATAGTTAAGACCACTCTGCCGATTCAGGGGTGGGTAAAAGATCTGACCCACCTTCCTAAGACAGGGGTGGCCCAAGCACAAACGGTGGCACGATGGGTCGCCTATCTCAGCCAGAGGAGTAGTCTGTCTTCATCACCATTAAAAGAAGAACTTCAGAAGATCCTAGGCCCAGTGACGTATCACAGTGATGCACCAGAAGAAACATTGGTTACTCCACCAGAGAAGAGTCCCGTTCAGGAGGGAAAATATCCTATTCCTGAAGATGCCTGGTACACAGATGGGTCCAGCAGGGGCAACCCGAGCAAGTGGAGAGCAATAGCATACCATCCCTCCAGTGAGACGATCTGGTTTGACGAGGGGGATGGTCAGAGCAGCCAATGGGCAGAACTGCGAGCCGTGTGGATGGTTATAACCAAGGAACCCGGTGATGGCATCCTGAACATCTGCACAGATAGTTGGGCTGTGTACCGGGGGCTCACTCTTTGGATTGCACAGTGGGCCGCCCAGGAATGGACTATCCACGCCCGACCAATCTGGGGCAAAGATATGTGGTTAGACATATGGAATACAGTAAAACACAGAACTGTACGTGTCTACCATGTCTCTGGCCACCAACCCTTACAATCACCGGGAAATGATGAAGCCGACACACTGGCCCGAGTTCGATGGATTGAGAATTCACCATCTGAGAACATCGCCCGTTGGTTACATCAGAAGCTACGGCATGCTGGTCAAAAGACAATGTGGGCAGCTGCTAAAGCATGGGGGCTGCCCGTACAGCTATCTGACATCGCCCAGGCATGTCGAGATTGCGACGCTTGCTCTAAGACAAGACCGAGATCGTTGCCCGAAACAACAGCCCATCTTGCTAGAGGACACAATCCTCTCCAGCGATGGCAGGTCGATTACATCGGGCCCCTCCCTCGGTCTGAGGGGGCGAGATATGCCCTGACCTGTGTCGATACTGCAAGTGGGCTACTGCAGGCCTATCCAGTACCGAAAGCAAACCAGGCATATACCATCAAGGCACTTACTAAACTGATGTCTGCCTACGGGACACCCCAAGTCATCGAGAGTGACCAAGGGACCCATTTTACTGGTGCAACGATACAGCGCTGGGCAGAAGAAAACAACATCGAATGGCGATTCCACCTGCCATATAATCCAACAGGGGCAGGTCTTATTGAACGTTATAATGGTATTCTCAAGGCTGCCCTGAAGACAGACTCCCAGTCCCTGCAGGGGTGGACAAAGAGACTGTATGAAACCCTGCGGGACCTGAACGAAAGACCTCGAGACGGCAGACCCAGTGCCCTGAAAATGCTACAAACAACATGGGCCTCCCCGCTTAGGATCCAAATTACGGGCACTGATAATCAGGTAAGGCCCCAGATTGGCAATGAAAATAATCTTCTGCTCCCTGCCCCTGAGAATCTAGATCCAGGTACCCATAGAATAAAATGGCCTTGGAAGGTGCAGGTAGGACCTAAATGGTGTGGCCTACTTGCACCTTGGGGGAGATTATTGGAGGTGGGAGGCTCAGTAGTCCCTCCGGTAATAGGTACATGGCCTACAGATATCGTGGTCAACACTCCAATCTTTATTGCCAAAGGGACCCCCATCATGTCCCTGTGGCAGATCAGGACACCCCCGTTGGTACCTGATATAGTTATGCAGCCACATACATCTGGCCAGAAGGTGTGGTACAGGCGGCCGGGGCATGCCCCAGTACAAGCTGAAGTGTTGACCCAGGATAAAAATACGGCCTGTATCTTGCCCTGGAGGGCAGACCTTCCCCTCCTGGTACCCTTGAAACATCTGTATTACTCCCCGTGAGTCTTTGAGCCTCCAGGACCACTGGAAGGAACAAAATATCATCAAAATGTTCCAGTGTTGCTGCCAGACCATGTGCAACACCCGGTGATGATTTACATGGGACTGATGGAGCAGAAGATGGACCTGCACCTCATGACTCCATGCCTCCAGTAACATTATTGAGCGCTGGCCCAAGAAAGAACATGAACTTTCATCAATCATCACTCGCCTTAAAATTATGATAACATACATCGTGATGGGGAATTGTATAAGCGTTGAGATGTGTTGAATCTCTGTAGTAGGAAAGACTCGCCCTTAGTTAATCATTGGTTCATGCTGTGAAGGGGTGGAATGTATGGGAACTGTTGAATCATGGCCTGAACCTCTGATTAACCACCTGAGGGAAGTGCTGAGTCAGCCATGGGAGCACAGCTGAAGGCAATTCACCTGTGTGCCTGGAAGGCACCCCTCTCTCCTAGACCCCATTTAAGGGCTGACTGCCACTGAGGAAGGATCTCTTCCTGGAGATCGCTCCTTGTGGAGTTTTGCAAGCCTACAACACTAGTGAGCACCCTTTATTTATATTTGATTATCTTTTCTAATGTAGTAATCTTACTAGCCTGACTCTCCTGTATACTATATAACATCTGTATACTTATTAACCTTACAGGGTCCTACTGGATCACGCTGGAACAGGTTGCCCAAGGAGGTTGTGGATGCCCCATCCCTGGAGGCATTCAAGGCCAGGCTGGATGTGGCTCTGGGCAGCCTTATCTGGTGGCTGGTGACCCTGCACAGAGCAGGGGGTTGAAACTAGATGGTCACTGCGGTCCTTTCTGTGATTCTATGATATGATCCTCCCCATCCTGTGTGTGTGATCCAGCCATAAGATGCAAACTGGACTGACAGAATTAAGTATAAAAATCCGTGCTGGTGCCTAAAGAGGAAAACAAAGCAGACAAGGATTTTAGTGGCTTTGATTATAGGGAACACACTTCTTCATAAAAGACCTCAGTGACTGCTTTTTCATAGATTTCCTCCTCTCTTTCTTACCAGAGTGGCTGGATTTTTTTTCCTCCCTTATTTTTTTTACTTTTAATTCTGAGCACCCAGCAGTTCCCAAATCTGGTTCTTGAAGTTAGTTATTAATCATTTACTTGCTGGCCATCACACAAAATAAATCCAGCTAACGTGCTTCTCATAAGCTTATTCCTCACTGACATTTCATTCTCGTATAAGGCTTGAGGGTTTGAATATTTAAATAGGCAAATATTCTTTTGATTAGTAGAATAAATGATTCTTGTTACTTACAGCCCTTAAAAACAGTTAGCCTTGTGAAAGTGCTCGAATATGTTGGCACAGCTTTTACAGGATTTTGTAGATTTTCCTGCAAAATATGCCTCGGCAGCAGAGAGAGTTCAACTTAACAAGCTCATATGCTTTTAAATGCCTCTCCTACAATGACATATGGAGTAGCAACATTAAAGTGAAGGTGCACAGAAGTCAACTTGTTTAGAATCTCTGCACATTAAGTTGAATTCTCCCCAGAATTACTATCACACAGATTACAGTTTGGTCAAGCTCTTAAAAAACCAGGCTAGAGCGAGCATCATCCCACAAATAAAAGAATCAATAGATAGGTGCAATAGATTGACTCCAAGGTGCAGATGGAGCTGAACTTGGTGAGGGATGTGAAAGATAACAAGAAGGGGTTCTGCAGGTACATAGGCAGGAGGAGACAGGCCAAGGAGAGCGTTCCCCCTCTGATGAAAGGTAATGGGGAGCTGCCTTCCTCAGACATAGAAAAAGCTAAGGTACTCAATGAGTGCTTTGCCTCAGTCTTCATGAGTGGTCAGGCTTCCCATGTCTGCCAGGACCATGAGCCTCCAGGTGAGGGTGTGGGGAGTGGTTTCTGTCCTACTGGAACAAGTCCGAGTCCTCCTCATGAAATTGAATGTGTGTAAGTCCATGGGGCCAGATGACATCCATCCTAGGGTTCCGAGAGAAATGACTGATGTGGTTGCTGTTACTCCCATTTTTAAGAAAGGGAGAAAGGAAGACCTGGGGAACTACAGGCCGCTGAGCCTCACCTCTGTGCCTGGGAAGGTCATGGAGCAGGTCCTCCTAGAAGCTATGTTAAGGCACATACAAGATAAAGAGGAGATTCGAGACAGCCAGCATGGCTTCACCAAGGGCAGATCTTGCCTGACCAATCTGGTGGCCTTCTGTGATGGAGTGACGGCTTTGGTGGACAGGAGAAGGGTGGTGGATGTCATCTACCTGGACTTCTGCAAGGCCTCTGACATGGTCCCTCACCACATCCTTCTCTCTAAATTGGAGAGGTGTGGATTTGAAGGATGGACTGTTCAGTGGATTAGGAATTGGTTGTCTGGTTGCAACCAAAGGGTTGTGATCAATGGTTCTGTGTCAGGGTGGAGGCCGGGCACAAGCGGTGTCCCTCAGGGGTCGGTCTTGGGACCGGTGCTCTTCAACATCTTCATCAATGACAGGTGCTGGCATTGAGTGTGCCCTCAGCAAGTTTGTGGATGACACCAAGCTGAGCAGTGCAGTCGGTACACTGGAAGGAAGGGAAACCATCCAGAGGGACCTGGACAGGCTGGAGAAGTGGGCCCATGAAAACCTAATGAGGTTCAATAAGGCCAAGTGCAGGGTGCTGCACTGGGTCGGGGCAATTCCAGGTATTTATACAAACTGGGGGAAGACCTCCTTGAAAGCAGCCCTGCGGAGAGGGACTTGGGGGTTCCGGTGGATGAGAAGCTGGACATGAGCCAGCAGTGTGCATTGCAGCCTGGAAGGCCAGCTGTGTCCTGGGCTGCATTAAAAAAGGGGTGGCCAGGAGGGAGAGGGAGGTGATTGTCCCCCTCTACTCTGCTCTTGTGAGGCCCCATCTGGAGTACTGCGTTCAGGCCTGGGGCCCCCAGTACAGGAAGGATGTGGAGCTCTTAGAGCAGGTCCAGAGGAGGGCCACGAAGATGATCAGAGGGCTGGAGCACCTCTCCTATGAGGAAAGGCTGATGGAACTGAGATTGTTTAGCTCAGAGAAGAAAAGGCTCTGGGGAGACCACATTGCAGCTTTCCAGTACTTGAAGGGAGCATAAAAACAGGAGAGGGAACAGCTGTTTACAAGGGTGGACAGTGATAGGACAGGGGGGTGGTCTTAAACTGAGACAAGGGAGGTTTAGGTTAGATATTAGGAGGAAGTTTTTCACCCAGAGGGTGGTGATGCACTGGAACAGGTTGCCCAAGGAGGCTGTGGATGCCCCATCCCTGGAGGCATTCATGGCCAGGCTGGATGTGGCTCTGGGCAGCCTGCTCTGGTGGTTGGCAACCCTGCAGGGGGTTGAAACTAGATGATCATTGTGGTCCTTTTCAACCCAGGCCACCCTAGGATTCTATGATTCTATGATGATCTCTCGGAGCCTAAGAAGCTTGGACTCATTAGTTCCAAGACTGCAGCGTCAGAGCAGTGGCCCTGTAGAACATTTCAACCCATTATACAGAGCAGGCACCCAGACTCTTTCTGTGGAGAAGGGCCTCAAGAGCACGTTAACATGTGCATGGTTTGTAATCCTACAGCTGGCCTTTGGGTGCCTATCACCAGACCTGTACTTTCCGGGATAGCTCGATTAATGATGTCTGCTGTCTCTGCTTCTTGTGTAGAGCCCTGGGCTCTTCACCTGCTCCTTATCTGTCCCATAAGGACATATCACACCATGACAGTGCAGGGCTGCGCACAGCCCGGTGCCTTTGTCCCATGCAGCCACGTTGCACAGAGGTGAATGTGCTTCCCTTGTCCACATCCAGGCACTGTGGAAGTCCACAGCACAAGTGGGGACTCCTGGTCTGTCAAAAGACTTCAGAAGGAGGAGGCTGCTCTCCTCTTAATTAAGGCATCCATGATTTAAGCAAGACTTGATGCCATTCAAAGCTACTGTTATCATCCCTTTAAATGAGGAACTGCAGAAATCAGGCAGCCAACCCAAGGCCACAGGAGGTCAGCGGGGCTCAGGAACAAAGCCCACAGGTCGTGCAGTGATGGCAGTGCCAACCTGGTCACCTACCTGCAATCCTGGGCAAAGCCCAACAAACACGAAGAACATCTACAAGCTTTTTTATTTTTCAGTCAGTCTGTTATACAAATGGTCCCTTCTGAACAGGACTGAATATTGCCAAAATATGCAGGGATTGAAGGAAGAGGCTGTGAAAATGGCATTCTATAGGCTGCTCCCACCAGGAGCTGTGCAGATCCATGCTCCTACTCAGGACATATGGGCAGCAGGCCAGTCAATGCCGTGAGCAGAGGAACACTGACAGTGCTGGAAAGGGGCAACCGAATCCTCCAAGTTACAAGCTCGTAAGTGCTTGGAGATCACCGGGTGAAAGGCAGTAATGTAAAGCAGTAAATTAACAGCATATGCTTTGACACTCTCTATTAGAGGTGTCACCTACCCTTGTAGCCGATCATGTAGACATGATGCTGGATGTGGCTAATTAACAGGCATTCAGTGTAAGACGAAGTTGAAGCTCCCATTGAGGTCAGTGCAGAGACAGTGGCACTGCCAAAGGACAACTTATCCCACCCCGCTCTCCTAGAAGTACCTGCTAGCCTCGCTCACAGGCTGATGCAGCTATTTTTGGGAGTAATGCCTCTTCTCTCCTTTGATCTCAGACAGACCTTGGCTGACCTTCCAAGATGGGCACATCCCGCGAAGCGAACCCTCACCAAGGCCCTCAGGGCCATGACCCTATGGTGCCAATCACACCCGTGAGCACCCCACCACCGGCTGCTCAGCCCTGCTTAGGCATGTTGGGATACAGCCAAATGTAGCATGAAATCCTTGCTGCATTGCCTTACCTTAGGAGCTTCTTACCAGAACAGATCTCATGGAACTCAAGCTCCTGCTGTCCCCTGTATATACGTAGGGCAGTGAATAAACAGTGCTGCCTGGAACGGTGAGTGGAACAATACCATTGCTCCATCTAACAGGCACCATAAAATGATGTATTTAAAAGCAACAGCTGATTTTTAGAGATAACTTTCTTCTTCCTTATGGCAGATCCACTCTTTTGAACGGTTTCTGAACTGGCACCATTTTCTTTGGCTAGAGAAACAACTAAGTGGCCTTAACCTCTGTCAGAACTGGATCAGCTTCAGCTGGATGGAAACGAATGCAACTAACCAGCTTAAAAATGTGCTGTCCCTCCCCTGATGGGAAGGGACATCAACTGTGGAGAGGCTGAGAAGCTTCCTGAAGACCAGGAAGGGCTTTAGGGATGGAATGCAAAAGCAATGGCCAATTACCAACTGTCCTCTTTTTCATGAAGTCATTTTCTTCTGGTGCCATAAACACAGAAGGCCGAGCATACACCCCAGCATGTCAGAATTTCCCTTTATTCGACAGATCAAGATCCCCACCACCACTGCTGTTCTGTGGTTAAACTGCCTCCTGTATTAGTATTAAAATCTCACCTTCTGCCCTCTTCACCTCTGCAAAATAAATAAATAAAACACAAAGAAAGAACAAGAGAGACAAAACTGGGAGACAGCACTGCCTGAAGAGGGGCACCAGCGAGCCAAAGAGGACACCCAGCTTAACCAGTACAGAACAGCAACTCCATTCCCACACCTCTCCTAGGCACATTATGGAGGAATGGAACCCAATACAGTCAAACAAGAGCTGAATTGCTGCTGGGTTATGAATCAAAAAGCTCATCTGACTTGTAGCTGTGAGCTGGAGCAGGTACAGTGGGGAGTTTCGAAAATGCCCCAAAGGTTAAGTATCAGACCTTGGTTTGCGGAGCCTATTCAGTGCCTACCATTACCTGTAGACATCCAAATGACAACAGATACACAGGTATCTAGCACCGAGAGTTTGGAAAGTCTTTTGCTATTACTTAAACCCAGAGAACACAGTTGAGAGCTATAGATTTGTTCACAACTGAAGGCTATAGATTTGTTTGCTGCTGTCAATGAGGGACTAACAGGAGTACTCAGAGGACAACATGTTGCCAGTCAGCTCCCTTCTCTCCCAGCCACCACCAGCAGCTCCCAGAGGAGACAGCTGTATGCTGCAGTTTCAGGCGTAAATGCAGAGTGGCTCACTGGGTGATGTTCAAGCAGCAATGGCTATGAAATCCTTGCTGTGAGGGACACTAAACAGAACAAGCAGAAAACGTATGGAAACACACAGCCCACACCTTACCAACAGGCACCAGTCATTTACCTACATACACCACAGGTCTGGGGCTACACCCAGTGTTTGCTGATGGTGAACAAGCCAACAAAAGCCACACAGCAGAAGATTCAGGAGTCACTGTCCCTCTCCTCTCTTTATGACAACCATCTGACTTTCACTTGCTTCCCACAGGACCTAACACACAACCGAATCTCCTCCCACCTGCACAGATATAACACATTAATTAACACAACCCAGCATTAACGTTTCTCCCTCCCGCACCAGCAGCCGCTCACAGACGTCCTCCTGGTCTGGCCACAGAGCACTGCTACGCGCTTCGTGTTGATGCAGCTGAAAACCTGGGAGGTAAATTCTGATGTATGGATGCAGCACTGATTGGATTGAATGATTTACTCACGATCGGGCTGCGAAGCACCGTGACTGAAACACAATACGTTGTAAATCACTCCACAATCTGCTGCTGCCTCCGCACACGCTGCTGTGCCCAGGCAGATTCAGGCTTGCTCAAGTTTCCTTAATCCAGACAAATTTACTGCTTCTCAGCTTTTACTTACATATCCACACCGGGTTCTGCCTTTAAATCTCAGTAGAAAAGCAAAAACTTGCACGTCCTTCTGAACTGATGGCAAATAATCCCAGAAACTACGGCGACTGATTGCCAACAAGCTTTGTTCATGTTCTCCTCACAGAAATAAAGCTTCTCCAGGAAATGAATTGATCTTCATATGCCTTTTGTAAAGATTATAAACAAGCTCAGAAGAAAGCACGTGTTCAGCCCTCTATTCATAATGCCACTTCCTAATCACGCCCCATTCACTGACTGCTTATTTCAGTTGGCATTTGCTGATTCAGTTGCACATCTTCTGGCAAAAGGGATTATTGATATTAAATCAATTGTATCTGTCCTATGAAGTAGATGGAAAAGTGAACCATTTTCTATTACCCGAGAATCTTAAGAGGTCTAATGCTATCTGATAAAGTTTTATGTTTATAGATTCAGAACATAAGATTCTCATAAATTGACTTTCTGATCATTAAACCTCTAAAACTCATCAAGTTCTTCCCATGAAATCTCTTTTTGTTTTGTTCTGTTTTCCCAACTCCCACCTCATTTCCAGTAAGCACTTCTCAGAAATGTTGTGCTTTACATTTTTACAATTAAAGCATCAAAAACATGCACCATGATTTCAGGATTTGGGTACACACAGGCATTTTTAAGTGCACATCACTTACTCAGCAAGTTGTAACAAGAAATGATCTCCTAAGCTGTAAAAACAGAATGTGCAGAGCAGGATTTATTTTTGTGACAGGCTCTTGTAATAAAGTCATTAGGTTCAGACAGGTCTAAGGGACATAAAAGCCAGAGCCATTATGAGTGTCACATCCACTTACCCATCTCTCCCCACGCACACAAGCTATTTCACATTCATGAAGGAACAGAACACTGGGAGACCCTCGGAGTAGGATTTATTGAATGGCCCCAAGCTGGGGACAGTAAGGAGGAAGAAAAGAAATGAGTTTTAGAATTATTTCAATGGATTCACGCTTTGTGTCGACCGTCCATCAGGACACACTGCTGACTGCAGGACAGATCACTCACGCCATGTCCCTCTGCCCATCCCAGCCAGCTCTGCTCTGCTGCTTAGGATGCTGGAAAACCAAATAAATGGTTTCAGGATCGATAATTGCAGACAGCAGTGCTGGACCCACACCTCCCCCTGGTTTGGCTGTGAGTTTGCGACCTATTCAGCAACTCCCAAAGCAAAAGAACTGTTCTCTGCAAGGCAGGCAGATGGGTCAGCAGCACAGACACACAGGCTCTGTTTCCTTTGGAAGACACTTTAGAAGCAGCCATACCCAAAGCTTCATTTGGTTCATGTACCTTCGTAAGCACAGCGTAGTCTGAGGTATTTATGACACAGGTATTTTTCAGTGCAAGGGTTTGGAAAAGCACAAAGCTAGTTGTTAAATTACACTAAAGCTGTCTGCCACCAAAGCACACATTTAACACTTATGTTTGCATTAGTAAGTGTTTTACAGCACACTTCATAGATAAAAGTCTTCCCTGAAGCATCATGTTCCAAACTCAGAAGAACAGGGAACAATTCTGTAGTCAGGAAGGGAAATTTGACAATTAGTGGAACCTACTATGAGCGAAAATTAAGGTACTGTGTACATAAATCCACGGCCACGGCATTTCAAGATTCACTCAGGCAGAGTAACACCACCAACAGAATCCCACAACAGCCACAAGGCAATCTCCTTGAAGCACTTTCTTACTGACTGAGTTAAAAGGAGCTGCTGGGACCTGGAAGCGCTGCAGCTTTTTGTCACTTCTGGCTCCACACAGAGCCCACGGAGCTGTCAGGCAAAGGATACTGCATCAAGCAAGCAGCAAACACAGCGAGGAAGGCGACTCTGTAGGGACTTCACTGGCCCAACTTTCAAGAGGAAGAGTTATTGGAAGTCCAATAATCATCTCTGCATACATATGTAAGGAGATGAACTGAAGAATACAGATCCATACCAGTACTTATTCAGTAGCACAGTGGTTTGTATTGCACTGGCAAAGCGGTGCAGTGATAAAGCAGGCAGGTGCAGCGTTCTTCCCTTGTGCAAATCAGGCAGAAGGCAGCAGGAGCTGCAGCACAGCCCCAGGACTGCAGGCAGCACCAAATGGATGCAGACATCACATCTCAGGCACCCGGTGCTGCAGGCAGAAACACCACACAGCTTCAGCTCTGCAGCTGAATTCATAGATATCTTCCTACCCCAAACCTCAGATTAGGGACGGGACAGGCCTGGCACAACCTCCAGTGCTCCTTTGGAGAACACAAGGAACACGTGCAGGCAATGGAATTAAAATGCCTGAAACTACAAAGAGATGGGACAGATCTGGAAAGACAGTGTGCTTGCATAGAAAATACCCATCAATCCACCTCTGAACGGCAAAACAGATCCAGCTTTGTAAGCCCTTCTCTGAGACATGCTTCCCTTACACCAGAGTCCTGGCACCGACACTCGCTGCTTGATTTCTTTGCTTTCTCCCCCCAGAGATTTTCCAGTGGCACCTTTCCAAGCATTGGAAAATATTACTTTGTCCACGCTGAAGCCACAAAAAAACATGAGCAAGATTTTTCACGCGCTGCTGGTTCAGATCACAAGTACCTCCTAGGAGAGACAACATATCCTAGCACTGCCTTTTTTCCTAGAGACTCATTCCTGTGTCCTCTTCAAGCACGATTTCCCACTTGAAACACTGTCATAATTTTCCTTCTTCTTGGAATCACAGAACTGTTTGAGTTGGAAGGGACCCTTAAAGGCCATCTGGTCCAACTCCCTGCGCTGCACAGGGACACCCACAGCTCCATCAGTGCTCAGAGCCCCTCCAGCCCGACCTGGGGTGTCCGCAGGGATGGGGCACCCTCTTACCCAGCCTTGGCCTCTTGCTAGTTTTCCCTTCTTGAAGAAGAAAATCACTACGCCCTGCTTCTCTTTTCCTTCCTATTGTTTGTACATAGGATTACAAAAGTTTAAAAAGAGAGAGAAAGCCTTTGCAAAAAGCTAGAATTCTGGACACAATGGAGAAAGAGCTCTTTTAACCTCTTTTGTCTGCAGTAAACAGCAAAGACTACAAAGCAAGAGTCATGAGTCTATTTCCCAGCAAATAGCACCATGTAATTCAGTTTGTTTTAGCCTTTTAAGCACTGTCCTTCTCCGCAGATTCATTTCATCGAGCCTGGTTTAATGCCCTGGGGGAGGACATGACTGAAGAACTGGCATAATATCACAAATGTGCGACTGCCAGCTACTAAAATACTCGAGGAAACCACCAATAAGGAGCTCTCACTTGCTACAGTAATGTTTGCAGATCTCAGCCACAAGAAAAATATGCTCGGGAGGGGAAAGAGGAAAAAACCCCGAACACTGTTTCAAGGAAAGCTTGAATGAGCTTGCATGGCTTCTAGTTTGAAGAGAAAATGAGATGCTAAGATACAGTGGATGCTAGACGCATGAAGTACAGGGCAGTCTCCTCCTCATCATCCTCCTCCTCCTAATCATGAAATATCCAAAGGCAGGTGAGGTCTCATAGGCAAGAGGCTCAATTACAGCTCTCCCAAAGCCCACGCTCCTGGACAGTCCTGATGCAACCAAGTCATGTCCCCAGTCATGACTTTCCAAAGGTGCATTCAATTTTGAGTACAAACAAATATATATATATATATAGGCACGATTCTTTGGTCCTGTAACACCCCTGTAACATGAATGGAGGCTGAGATCCACAGGAACCCCATAGCAGAGGGCAAGGGGCTCTCCAGAGGTAGTAGGTCTCTCCAGATACCCCAAGAGGAGCGATGCCTCCTTCTACAGCACACTTTCTCTACTCCAAAACACGTTCTTGAACCCAGTACATACCAACTGAGCCACCAAAGGGTAAAAATCAAATCAAGAATTGGTTTGGCTCCTGTAAGTTTCTAGAGAACAACCCAAAGTCTCCTCTAAAACCCTCTGACCTTTCCACTATAGCCCAAAGAGTTTCAACCGGGAACAACACAGCAGGCTCTGGTAATAAAGCCAGGTGATGCAAACAAACCCAAAGGCTCCCATGCTCCCAAGGAAAGCATGACTCTGACTCAGCTCCCAAACATGCCACTGGGAAAAATTAAAATCAAATCACTGATATGCAACTGTTTGATCTTCAGCAATTGCTTCCAGGTGAAGGTCTAGCTCTACCCAAGGCACCACTCTAAAGCTGCGTGGACCAGCTAGTTAATGCAAACCTTTTTGCCATGCTGTGATAAAAATCAGCAGCAGATCGCTTTCCCCATGCACTCGTGCTTTGCATGAGCCGTGTGTGAGAACTAAAATGCAGGCGGTGGGAAGGGATGGGGTTTCCTGGTTAGAAAGCCCTCAAAACCTCAGAAAACTCAGCTTGTGGAAATTACTTTTCACTCATCGTTTTTCCTCTTCACTTTAATGTTGGGTGTTGAATTGAAGTTTGCCTGCACGAGAACAGCTGCTCGGAGATTTGCAGCAGCAGGAATATGTCATCTTCACCCAATGATTCAATAGTCCTCGCAATTGTGGTATTATTTTTCTTAAACCTACTCCTTAATCCCATAATGCCATAAAATACCACTGAATAAAAGCTTAGCAGGATTCCAGAAAGGAATAGACTTTTAAAGAGATAATGAGAACTCCACGTTTATATTAGATAGGATAGAAAAGAGAATAGAAAAGACAACGTAGCAGATGGGCAGATTATTTCATAGTTCTCCTTAATATGATTTCTTCAACCTGAAGCATCTGGTAATTCCACTATCAGAGATTAGAGACTGGATAAGATGGACAGCCAGGCTGATTTAATGCAGCAATTTCTACTCTCTCGTTACAGGTAGGAGGGGCTCCCATTAAATCATACATCAACGAATTAAAATAGAGTTGTGTAAAACCTAGTATCAAAGTGGGGAATGTTAGCAGCCCATAGGATCCACGTAAACAGGCTTCACTTTCCATAAAGAAAATAACAGACATCTTAACGTGTCCTCTCTCCTCCTTTAAAGGCAGGCAGAAAATCAGAGTCCTAGGATGGCTGGGGTTGGAAGGGACCTCAGAGATCACTCAGATTCAACCCCAGTGCTGCAGGCAGTGCTGCCAACTGCAAATTGAGCACCAGTTCAGATACAAAATACAATAAATAAATGCTGTATCAACAATAAAACTCACAGATCAGCGGAGTCCTTCCCAGTTTTTGCAGGAAAACACAGAGGAAGGTATCTCCAGACCTCAGGTACTCCCAGAACATGAAGAAATCTCATCTTAAGGTCTAAAATCCTAATCAAGCTAGGTAGAAATGCGTTGCTTATGCCCATCTCATAACCCAACTGTTCAATAGCTAGACTTGAAATAAGGTCATAGAATTATACACTCATTAAGGTTGGAAAGACCTCCAAGATCATGCAGGCCAACCAACAAGCCATGTCACTCAGTGCAGCATCCACCCTTTCCTTGAACACCTCCAGGGATGGTGACCTGGTGTATTTCAGCCAAAAGAATAGCTCTCTTGGGCAAAGTGAGACTCCCTCTGAATGCACAGCGCCTTTTTAGGAATCAATTCAGCATAAAGCCCAGCACTGCTCAGGTGGTGAAGGGCAGGACAGGTTTAAAAAGCAGAAAGTAAAAAGGAAAGGATGTGAGAGCCTCTGCTAGAGCAGCTCGGGACCATCAGCATTCTGGGCATCGAGCAGCCTTTAGCTGAAACAAACGAAAGGCCTCACTATTATATTTAAAAGTAATACATGCTTTGTAATGCTTATCAGCTGGAGTGTTTTCAACAATTTTTCCTACTAATGCTGCAATTTCAAAACCATTTAGGCTAATTTCCTTTGCCTTGAATCTATTTTAATCAGAGACCAGGATACTTGACTTAAATGGTTTGCATTAAACCCTTCATAAAATCAGCCATAAAACTGCATGCACAAAATAGCGAACAGATCTTGAAGTCAGAAGCAGGAAAAGCTGGAACTTTTCAAATCCTCCAGCAAACTCACGCTTATTTCATCACCACATCTCTGAGGACACCAAGAAAACTGATCTAAAGAAAAATACACGCCCCAAAAAAAACCCCACCACCCTGAAGTTCTTGCATAGATAAAATTCACTAAGCTGTGCAACCCACAAATTCTCTCCTCCAAAGTATTAGCTCAGCTCCAAAATGATGCATATGTTAATAAATTGCTGCGTCTGCTCTGTCCTCTCCACCACCCTCCCATGAAAGCGCTGATAGCAGGGCTGAGGGAAACACAATGCAAACCTAAAAATGTCAGAATTAATCCTTTTCTTCCCTCGAAGATCTGAAAAAAAACATTAATTCTCAAATTAATTCTCACCAAGTAATGCTGGCTCTGCTAGGAGTCAGAGTTCTGGATGAGAAACGAAATAAGAAATTCAGGCTCAGGTAACTGCTAGAGAAGGTCTCACTTAAAGGATTTGTCATTGTAGTGAGATTTGCATATCATACAGCCAAAGGTGCAATTTCTACCTGCAATTTATTTTGTCCAGACAGACCATCGCAGCAGATCGGAGGCTGGGCCTCCATGCCTTTGAAAACTCATCCAAATATTTCTGTTGTCAGTGGCTGACAGCCTTGGAAACCATGAGTGGCTGCTTGAAATTCATGCAGCATGCAGAGAAGTGAAGGAACAAAAGCTCTCCATGCTCTCACATCGTTAACAATTTGCCAGTACGCTGGAGACATGTAGCTGCATCCCCTTGCTGCATGATTTTCAATGGTTTGCAGATGCCAAGCAATAGCTCTGTCACCACCCTAATGACACAGGCATTTGGACACGTATCTTTCAGAATCTAAACCTCTATTAGCTATTTATTTTAGTTCTTTCAATCGGAGCTGTCACTCCAGGCCTGGAAAAATTGTCACTTTCCTATTTTGAGGAGCACGCTGCTAGCTGTATCTGAAATTAACTTTCATACAGATAACTTTAACTGTAGCTTTTCTCACGCTCTTAACAATGATCTGGTATCTCATGTAAAGTGAGATGGTGCTTAGTAGGTAACGTTCATCATCACCATCACCTTAAAAGGTCTTGTTAGTGAAATAATATAGAGAGGGTATTGCCACTGCACCCACCGAGACCTCTTCAGCTGTGTCTGGACTGAGGTGTCGCTGCTCAGGAGACATCTGTTACTCCTTCTGCTCAGTTTTTTGAGTCCTTCTGCCATTGAGGTGCAAAAGGGTTTAAGTGCTTCAGCTCCTCCCTCCCATCAATCCTTTAGGGACAGTTAAAGCTCAACAGGAGATTCCCAGCAGTGTCCCTGGAGGACTATGCTGGGAGAGGCACGGAGGCTGCGCCAACTGCATCTGCTGCTCATCACTGAGCACCGCCCTGAGAATGATAAGCAGGGAAGAGCCAACAGGATCCCACCAGCAGATGAAAGCAACCATCAGCCTTGGCTCTCAGAGTGACACGAAGCCAGCTGTACTTACTTGGTCGGACGATAATCTGGTATGGAACGGTCCAGTGAAATTTTCTCACTGAGGTAGGAGTTGTAGCCGTATTTCTCATGGGGTCCCTTTGCTTTCTCCTCCTCCTCAGGGGACAGGGTGGCTGGAAGTCCCCCTTTGCCACGTCCACCATAGCCTTCAATGAGACCGAGTGACTTGGACAGACCTGGAGAGAAAGAGAGCCACAGTCACTGTTAAATTCACCACTGTTACTCCCAAGTCAAAACAGAAACAAAAGCAATCTGTGAAGACGGGGCGTTTTATTTTGGCTTTCCAAAAACATTCCCAATTCTTGTCCTTTGACCCAACATAGGAGGGAAAATGAGTCCAATTTTGATATTCTTCACAGTTCGAGCATGCTGCTCCTGAGAGCTCCACCACCAGCATCCAACCGATAACCTGTCCCAGGGATCCGTGCATTTATTTAGCTATTAGGAAGGTTATTCAGGCCCCCTTCCCCTCTAAGAGAGGTAATTACATATAAGGTTAGATGTCCCCAGGAGAAGGATAGGTGGAACACAGAATAAGAATAAAATTGGGTTGGTTAACTGCCAGCTGAATGAGTTTTTGCTCAGGATGAACAGTGAACAGCATACAAATGTTATGGATTTAAAAACAATTTCCCCTCAAAGCTTTCTTATCTTTTATGGTGTAGCATACCCAGACCTTTATCAAGCTGAATTATTTATTTATATCTGCATAGCTGAAGGAAATGGGCAAAGTTCAAAATGAGCTGCACAAAAAGAGCTGTACTGATGATTTGGTGGTGATTGCGAAGCCAAGTTTGTACTCATGTTATTATTTATTACAAAGGACACCTGGAATTTTAATATTTTTCATTAGCAGAGACTTGCACTCGCCGTCGTCAGAAAACAAAAAATCTGATGGATGATTTTGTTGTTTTTTTTTCTTTCTTTTTTTGAATTAAGATACCAGAATATATTCGTTTTTGTTGTAATGGCAGAGTCTCCATTCTGAGAGCAGAACAGACTTCACCACTGATATTTATGAAAGGACAACAACCTTTAGGTTATTCCCAGGGCACTGCGATCCGAGAGCGTGGTCCAGCTCCCAGCCTGGACAAAACACTTTGCCTCCCCACCTACAAGATACATATTTTAACACTTTTTTCCTTAAAAAGCAGTATTGTGAGGCGGTAAGAAAATATCCTAAGAATGTAAACCACAGTTTGAAATACTTGGATGTAAATTGTTGTTATTATTCGTTCAGACAAAGTACCTCCAAACAGCCCAGAGCTTCTGAGAGCTGATGGAGCCTCAGACCGCACTGGGTTTGATTAGATTGCACCCGAGGACTGTAATAACAAACCTGCAAGGAGAAGCTGGCTGTGACATGGGGATGGATTCAGTATCCACACTGCCATCATGGATTGCCTTTGCTGCCAGACAGATCACAGAATCATTAAGGCTCTCTATGATCACCAAGTCCAACTGTCAACCCACCCCGCCATGCCCACTGCCCACGTCCCTCCGTGCCACATCTCCACAGCTCTGAATGCCTCCAGGGACGGTGACCCCACCACTGTGGCAGTGCCTGACTGCTCTTTTGGAGAAGTGTTTCCCAATACCCAACCTGAATGTCCCCAGCACAGTGCAAGGCCATCACCTCTCATCCTGTCACTGTGACCGGGGAGCAGAGGCCTATCCACACCTTGCTGCAAGCTGCTTTCAGAGAGTTGTAGAGAGCCATGAGAGGCAGACTCCAAAAGAACAAACCCGGTATTTTTTAAAAACTTTCTCAGAAAAACACAATTCTCTGGAAATGACCATTTGTTTTTTCAAAACTTGGTATTTCTCTCAGGAATGGCACACCTGACGACGCATACATTCCCTCAGTGTCCCTAGATCATGTCCTGCCTCCTGGCCAAAAAGACAAAACATCCTCCTCAGGTATGAGCTGAGGGCTTTATCACTAACAGATACATTATAAGAGAATTCACTTAATAAAATTCCTCCTTCTTCATCTCCCCCCATGCAATGCTTCTTCCAAAAATCCAGCTGGAAGAAACTGTCTTACTGCACAGCAATTCTATTTCTTGGTCAGAACGATTCCACACAGAGCTATGACGCCCTTCCAAGCGCGCTCTTCAGAATCTACCGGTTTCCTTTTCAAGCTTGATTTTGCTTTTCTTCACTCATTTCAACAGGCTTCTCACTTCCCCGGCGCTTTTGCTAATGGTGCTCTGAATCTACGTGCCTGTAAGAAGGGCTGCACAGAAGCGGGGGCTTTCAGAGCAGGAGAGGCTGGCAGAGGCTCCATAGATGGAGCTCTCTAATTGAAGGCAACAGAGAGAGATTCATCCCTCCAAGGTTAACTGAAACACCAGAAGATCTGAAGCAGCTTCCAGGCGTGTTCATCTCTGTCTTGCACGATGCAACCGTGCTCCTGACTACCTAGGTGAAATACCTGAAAACAGACAGGAAGAATGTAGCTTTCACCAACAACCAAAGGAGCCAGCTGTCCCAGCTTGTCCTGAACCAGTCAGCCTGGAGGACCTGAGCTGGTATTACCTGCAGCAGGAGATGCCTGGAGCAAGGACTTCTTCACCAATGAATTCAGCTGCATGGGATTTGCAGGCTGGGCACACTGCAGCAAACTGCTGGAGAGCACAAGGATAACCTCCTTACTTGCACATCTGTGCTTTTACTCCAGAAGGAAGATATAAAAGGGGACGGTGCATGCTTCACCTCTCCCAAAATACAGTCAAGAAGCAGGAAGATTTGTTCCAGACCCATCTGTGTCCCTGTCACAAGGTAGCAGCTCCCCAGTGACTTCCAGGTCTGGCAAAATGATGCCTCCTTGCTGACTGCAGAGGGACCAGAGAAATGCCAGGACATGACTTCACATTCAGCAGCTCTGACTGACAAGCTCATAATGCCATTAACTGCCTTTTTCCAAGACTGCAGTCGTGACAACTAGACACACACACACACCAGCATCCATTTATCTCAACTCACTCGTTACCTCCCCCAAAGTTCGTTCCTGCAGATGAACTGCTGTCTCAGTAAGCACAGATAATCTGTGTCATTTAACCAAAGGCATCAATGAAGGAGATTGATTCATACAGATTGGGCTTGCTGTTGAGATCTCTCTTCAAATGCCACGATAGCAAAATCACCCACAGGGACAGTCAGTTCCCAGGTGCCATGCAAGTGGGAGATGCAGGTGTTCGTGCTGGTTAAACATGGCACCCTCCAGCTGAGGCTGCCATAAGGGTTCATAGGTGCAGCTGGAGCATCACTTTGCTTTGTGGCACATGCATGCACAATTCAGCTGATGTCTGACAGGAAAGATAACTCGTGTCCAAACAGAGCTGGCTTCCAGCCGGCTGAAAGGATGCCTCAGCAGAGGCAGAAGTAAAAAAGAATGCTTAACGCAACCCTCAGTCAGCCAATCCATTCACTCATTTGCTTGTACTCATTCAGTTTTAGGGCTGCACAAAGGAGGACACAATTCCAGAAGCCTTAAACATCTCTGACAAAACTTCAGACATCAGCCCCAGCACAGCCAGGGATTCCCCACCGACGCCTGCAGGCCCCGGCCAGCAGAACCAAGCAAACTGTTTGGGAGCATGAAGCCACAAAGCACAGGTTCCTACAGGCAGCACGTGCATCTTCTTTAGTTTTCTGTTTGCCCATCACAGTCAGCACGGAAACACCATTTGGTTCTCAAAGAACCAGCAGTCTCCAGTACTGTGTTCAAATGCTGCAGTGAACAATTAAGTGCCTGTGGTGGTGCAGAAGCAGAGAGGCGAAATCACCTCTGTAGCCAGCTGCTCCCAACACACAGCTGCCCAGGGCTGGTTTTCAGCACAGCCTTCTGCTGTGGCCTGCTAGCAGCAATGTGCTTGCAGCATCTTTGCACTTTGAGAACCTCCAGCCCTCTGCCAAAGCTGCTTGAAATTGGCCCGCAGTGCCACAGCACAGAGACACAACGAGTAAGGAAGAGCAAATAACCACACCAGCTTATTTCCTCAAAGAACTGGGCTAAGAAGTAAGAACAGTCAGAACCCGATCTGTTATCATTCTGGGCAGGCACCAAAGCAGGAGTGCTGAATTGCTGGCAGAACATCTTTCCTGACGCCTGCTCCAGCCTATCTACAGTGATAAACAGCGCTAATCCTCCACAAAAGGGCTGATCCTTGGGAGACTCTCGTGAATTTTGCAAGTCCATGAGATGGAAATGGGCCGCATCTGGTTTAGATGCCCAGCACAGATCAGAGCTCTGGGCAGTTCAGAGCTTCAGTCATCCTTAAGCCGCGTTCACCCCACAAGTAGCTTAGAAATGAAAAGATGTTTTTCCTCAAAGCCTCCTGAAACATCCAAGCTTTGAAACAAGAGGCGTGCTTTGCTCTCATGCTGCAGGAAGAGCAGGAAGGAAAGGCACCACTTACGCCTGCTAATATCAGAGCCCCTCCTGCTGGAACGGCCACACTGCATTCCCCGAGGACTGACAGAGAGTTGTTTCTTTTCAAGACAATATAAAAATTTCATCTCTACAACCAAACCATTCCTAGACAGTTACAGTAAATATATTATTCCCTTCTTAAACCGGCAGTCTATTTCACTGGGAGACAGGAGCTTTCTGGGATAGAGAAAACCTTTGGTAAAATGCAATACAGTGTGATACACGGCCTTCATTTATAAAGCGCCCAGCCAAACAGGCTCCCCAGGCAGCAGGCCTGTTGGAAAAGCATTTTGCTACATGTCAGCCTAGATGAAAGAAAATGTTAACCCTCCCCATACAAACTTACAGCAAGGGAACATCCTTTGTTAAGGCTGGGGAATAGAGAAGGGCAGCTGAAACTGACACACGGGTCCTGAGCCTGAAAACTGGAGGTGGAGAACGGGAAGAATGAGAGGAAATAACACAGGAAAGATTTCTGAAAAGGCAAATAATGGGCAAGAACTTCAAGTTGCATCCTTCAGCGCTTGATTATGCCATCCTAATACGTGAGTTATAGAGCACACAGTCTGGACTTAAAGGCATGTGTCCACAACCACACAATAACAAAGCCTCCCTTCTCAAGGAGTGATAAATGCAAGAGACAGCCCTCAAACTGAAAATAAAGGATGTATAAAGAGAAAATCAAAGGCCATGTCTGAAGAGTACTGCTCATCTGAGCTGAGCTGCATGGGGTGGCCGGACGGCTCTTGGAGGGATGTATGATCACAGCCTCACTCCTGCCAGGGGTCTGTGGGCTAAACAGAAATTCCCAAGTCAGGAAAAGAACAACAGAGAAGATGGCCTGATATGTGCTACGTGTTACACTGCTGATACTGCTTCCCTCTGACCTCCCAGCCAAGATGGAAGAAATGATGCAACGGATATAGACTTTTAGGGGCACCATACGAGCAACTAGAATAGATACCAGAGGGTGAATGTCGTAGGTAATGCTGGAAATTATGGAAAACTGCTGTAGTTTTGAGTGTTGTCTTGCTGAACGCTGCAAATACAGCCTATTAAAAGGAAGGCTCATTAAAGATAAGGGTAATTGGCAGACTAACAGGCACCAATTTTCCTTTGCAGGTTTGGTGGAGCCGGAGACCTACAAACACATTTTCTCTTTTGTCCCTGCAGCAGTTTTTCCACTATTTTTACCCAGCCTTTGCTCAGATTTGTTTATTACATTAAATAATGCCCCTTCCCCTGACTGCAGGTCACATCTGCTTAGCATACAGCCCTCTGTGCTACAAGGGCAATGGAAGCTGTCCAGGTAGTACAAAACACAACCTCCCTTTGCACTCACTCCTTCCCCAGAGCAGCATTCAGCTCTCACAGAAGGCACCCAATGCAGCAGTAAAGGTACTGCAAGACACAGGATCACTTTCTTTGGAGGAAAAAAACACACAAACAGTCACATATTTTACAAATGAACTTAAAAAAGTATTCTGTAGAGTCAGTGTTCACCTGAACCCCACACCATTTCACTCAGTGTAGATGACAGGAATGTTTTATCCAGGGCTGATCACTCATCAAAAGCCAGCACATCCTCAGCATCAAAACTGAGCAGGCTTCGCCCCAATCCCCCTCACCAAAGGACCACTGCTATCTGCTTCCATTTGGATGGTACTTTTCCAATCAGCACACCTGAACGCTTCCTTCGGAGCAGCGGTGAGGCTGCTTGGCATCCTCAGCCATGCAGATGACGTGTAGGTTTACTGCAGAGATAAACTTCAACGCCACGACTGGCAGAGGGCGGCTGCAAGAAGATTTCAAACCTCTGGCTTCATGCTGAATGACAGAAGGGAACAAATGCAGCTGATGGATCCTGTTGGGCCCATGCTTGGTAAGCAGGGATTCCAGCCAGGCACGGACAAACTGAAAATACAGAGCAGTATGCCTGCAATCCAATGTGTTTAATCTCTAAGGAAACTGGTGTAGGTGAAAAACTGAACAATTCCTAGTAAAACATCCTTGTCCAACTGACCAGACAGAGCTCACTGAAGTCACTGTGATGAAAGGGTGTGAGAGACACAAGTTTTCCAGCAGCCCAGCTAGGCAAGCACCAAAACAGGCTGCCCAGGATGAGCACAGCTCCTAATTAAACGCAATTAAAGACAGGTTAGATCAATCTGTATCCAGAAGGACGTAAGCACACCTGAGCTCACACACGGAGCAGCAGGGCAACTTCCAAGGCTCCTTCCCACTTTGTACTCTATGATGGAAGAAGAGCGTGCTCTCAAACTGCAAAGAGTTTAGAGACTGGTTTGAAATGTTTAATACAAATATACATTTACAAGCGTTTCTGTGTATATACATACACACATGGGTAATTGAAGTTTTCTTATCTATATGGAAATGGAAACACAGAGCAATTACCTTCAGAGCCAGAGGGAACACTGGCACCTGTTGCAGAGAGAATATGGTCCTCAGGAGAATTTCAAAGCCAGCCTTGCCCTGTTCCAGCCATTGCACTACAAAGTCATGGCTGGAAATGAATTTCCTGATCACGATTCACCTCAGGCACAAAATAACAGGAATCCTTCAACCAGATGAGGCCGTTCGGTTCAAAGGATTGATGCAGTTAACTCTAAAACCTGGGACTAGTAGAAGAGCTTAGACACAGATGTACGCACTCTGAAAGCCCAGAGATATTATTAGCACCTGTGATACTGCTGCACATTTTTAAGTTACTTGTCAGGAAAGAAAAAAAATGCAGGATTTAGCAAAAGAACTGGTTTAGAAGCAGAAGACCAAGGAGACCAGGCTAAGAAAAGCTCTCTGCGTGTTAGCAGGGAAAACAGGCAGGAGGCTCATGCATAAATATCTAATTCAGATACAAAAGACAAGAGTGAAGGCGATTAATATCCCAAGGAAAAGCCAGGATGTGTGTGAGGAGCTCCTGGCAGCTTAATGAGAGCAATGCTCTTCCCAGCACTAACATCACCGCCGCAGGAGCTGCGCCTTCCAGATGAGACATTCAAACCAAGGTGCCAATCACACCTGGTCAGTAAAGGATCGTCTCCAACTGACCGATGCCAGCTGAGCATAGGGATTTCCAATGGATATGGCTTTCCAGCACTCTTCCCACCTTCTCCCCGTGCCCCATGGCACGTGGTGCTCAGCACCAGGGTTTGCATCTCCACATCAACTGGAGGAAAAGGGATTCCTGTGACAGGCAGAAAGCTCATCATGCTCTTTGCGATTAAATATGCCATAATAAGCCACATTATTACATCAGCAGGGACAAGACGTGTGCTGTAGGAAAGGATGCACATCTTGCAGGCGAGGTATTGATGTATTTGATGCAGTTGCCATGTAGAGGAGTGACATATGTAGCACCAGCATCTGACTCGCAGCTCCAGATAACAGACTGGGAAGTGTGGAGGGGGATGGATGAAGCGCATTTGCAGAGAGGCAAAGAAAAGAATGTGTTGAAGCAATCTCACTTGCACATTATGACACGAATACAGATTTATATCTCTGACTAACACATGGGACCTCTGTATCCTGGAAATATATGCTTTTACTTGAAAAGAGGCAAAAAAAAAAACCCCGCCAAGTAGTAGTAGATCAAAAGGTTTAAGCAAAAGGAAAATCGGGGTCGAAAACAACATTGAGATCACTTAGAGAGACAGCTGACTGCAGGCACACTGCGTCCATGTTCAAGATGTTCAGGAGCTCCAGAGAGCTCACTTTATTAAGCCCTGCCTAAGGCCTGCTTTCAGCCATTCAATCTTAGCGAGGTGCAGGCACAACCACTTCCCCACCAACACACGGCAATGAATTTCCATCAAGTGTTTAAAACACTCTAAAGCAATCTTCTCACTGTTACTTTAAGTTGGCAGGAGCCATCAGAAAACACCACTGCACACAGGTAACAATAAGACAGTAAGGAGGACGCACAGCTAGAGATAGAAGTGGGCTCAAGGCACGCAACTCCTATTACAGATTCTGCATGATAAGTGAATCTCTGTCCAGGGATGAGGTACCATGGCTTCTCTTCATGCTGATGGCAGCAGTGAGGTTAAAGAGCAACACTAAAAGCTTTGTCCAGCACGACGTTTGTAATGAGTTAACAGCTATCTAAAACACAAAGAAATATTTTAAGGAGAGTCTATATTAGTAGCTTAGCAATGTAATACAATGTAAAACATGACAGGACTTCATATTAAAAACCTGGTACTGTTCCAGCAACTTCCAAGATCAATTTAGGGTGCATCACCATCCAAAAGAAAGACGAGGCCCCTGGCCCCTGCTCCTAATGGGGTATTGGTTCTGCAAACACAGAAGTGCCAGCTCTGCGCCTGATGGACTTTGCTGAGGCACCCAGGCTATTCCCATACAAACCAGCTGACCTGGTGCATTATCACACAGCTGGGGACACGTGAGCTTGAATGAGAAAAGTCAAGGGTGGAATGAACGCTTGCATATTTGTACTGGTCAGCCAAGAGGTCATTTGGTGAGGAACTAAGCAATTCTTACAAGCCAGACTTTCTGTGTGGAAATCAGCACAGCAGCAGCCCCAGGTGCATACAGGACACGCTCAGAAAAGCTGGCAGTTCAAGCACCAGAAAGCACAAAGGAAAATTAGGAGACATTGCTCATTATAACTCCTCTCTTGGTAAAGACAGTTCAAGTTCCCAAACTTCTGCTCTCGGCAGCAGATCATCTCCTCTCTCATTTGTGCTGACACAGAGGTTTGTGGGGGCCATCCTGCCAGCTATTCATCCTCAGCAGTCACTCCTACCCGCATCAGACAGAACCTCAGGGCCAGCCGAGCCTTGTGGTGGGCTCAGGGCACCTACTTTTATGCTCCAGAGTAAAATTCAACTTCTTTGGGCACTGCAGTCTGCGCTCACCCATCACAGCCCTCAAAGAATGGAAGTGGGAAAAGAACAGAGCCCACAGAAGCACGGCCAACATTAACTCCAACTCAAAGGTTAAAAGTCATATTCTGCATTCTCATTTTCACAAGGAAGCTGATATTTGCTGATGCATCTCCACAACAAGCCGCTAGTGTCTGTTATTCCTACCAGTGCATGTTCATGTCTTGTAGAACACTTCCTTTCTCTATAGGTTGGCCTGTTGTTAAGGGCCATGCAGCAAGGAAGGAAACTGGGAGATACCCAACTTTAGTGCAAGCTCAATGCTGGTGTTGTTTGGGGCATTTTTGTTATATGATAGGTTACACACTTTGTTAGCCCCATGACACTGCAGAGCCACTGGGAGCCAAAGGAAGGGATGGGGCAGAGAAGTGGAGTCAGTCACCGAACTGCTGCAGCAGAAAGGCTGTAAAATCTTCCTCCATGCTGAGGCTGACCAAGGAGCTTCCTTCTCCTTACCTAATTCTCACTTGGGAAGGAAGCGAGGTGAGCACGGGTGGTATTTTTAACCCAAGAGTACTTAGGCCACTGAAATGCTATACCAAAAAGCTGGGAATCAGTGACAGAAAGGTATGTGGCACTGCACACTGAGAAACAGTGCTTTTCAGACAGTTCTGAGTGCTCCCAAGTTCCTGCACAGGACCCTTTGCTGTGTATCATCCTTCCCCGGGCTACCCCTAAACCCGTTCACTAAACCAGTAAAGAGCGAGGTTATTAAAGAAGATATTGTCCTCAGTGGGCTTTCCCAAAGTAAATCAGAACTTCTTAAATCCAACATGTGATTATTATGCTCGGGGTTAATACAAGCATCTTCACCAAGTTTGTATACGCTTCTTCCTACCAACTGCCTTTTGCTGAGCTGTGAACTTGCTACTTTTTAAGGTCAAGAAAGTCTATTTTACAGGGTTTTGCTTAGTGCGCTTAATTTCTTTTATAATACTTGCTCTGGCTGTGCTCAGATGCTGTTCTCACTCAGCAGCTGAAACAATTTATTGTTGCTTTACTGGTGTGCATGCCATGCTCTCAGACTCACAGGACACCCCAGAGAGTGCTTCTGCTCTTCGAATTTCTTCCCATCTGCTTGTGCTTTGCAAATGGGTCATAGGGGTGACACACTATGACTCGCAACATCTAAGGACAGAAATAAAGACATTAATTTGGTCATCAGAGAGAAACATTCTCCACTGCTATGCCTCTGTTCTCGTACACATCTGCATTGTCCAAAATACCACTGTTAATGGGTCCAAGGTGTTTTATGTAATGGGTGTGTTATCACAGTGAACACGAGCACAGCCTCAGATAGCAAAGTGGGATTGCTCTATTCTGTCTCTGTATTGCTAGTGGTGAAGGTAGAGCCTAGCTTAAGTAGTTTCCAAAATTAGGTTAGTGAATCTGGTGAAAGTATTCAAGTGTGTAAGTAAAGTATATGCTTAAATGCTTTGGCAGACATAGGTCTCCAGGAAGGAGAACCTCAGCATGCTCCCTGCTGTCAGTGCAAATTTATGAGTTGGATGCTGGTGGTAGAGCTATCGGGTGCAGCTTTGGGAACTGTTCATAAGAGGTCACAGATCCGTGACTGTTTAACTTTGTGTTGCTATAGAAAGAGGATGATGATAGGCGCTAAGTGCTTTAAAAACATAATTAATGCTCAAAGCACTCCTGAGAGGGAGCTAAAGATGAGACTCGGATTTTAAGCCACCTGAAGTAGGCCTGCCCTTGTTCATTCTGTAGAACACACAGTACAGCAGGGTATGTGGTACAACAGCCTCTCCGTCCCATTGCACTTGGCACTCCAAGAGAACAGACCTGAAAGCACACCCCGCTCATTTTCTAGACAGTCAAACACAGAAAATAATCAGTCCAAGGTGACCTGGCTAGAAAAGATTAGTGCAGATGGGGGAAAAGGAGAGGTCTCACGAATCCTCGTCCTTGCCGAACCTCTTCTCTGTTAGGATCTGCCCTGTTTGCCACAGTGCCAGGGCTTCCCGCATAGATGCAATTCGCACCTCAATTCTCTGGCCATTCCCCAGCCCTCTAGCACCCAGCCCTTCTTTCCCTGTCATCCTACCAGGGATGTATTTATGACCCATTAAGGCCAATGATTGGGCCAAGTCACAGCTCACACCTGCCCAGAAGCAGCCATCATCAGCCCAGGGACTCCCACCCAGGTTCCCATGAACACAGACTAATTTACCCCTAAAAACTTTGCTAATGAGTAACTCTATTTCTACACAGCATATAGAAATCAGCTGCTCTTTTTGTGCTGATGCTTACAGTTGCCAAAAAAAATAAAATTAAAGATGCCTCACCATTGATTTTTCTAGACACACAGGGAGAAAAACAAGATATTAATTAATCCTCCAACTCATCATCCTGAGCGATTTGGGAAGTATATTGCAACTGCTCAAACAGGGGGTTATACTTTCCTCTTGTTCTTCCTCCTATCTAGGGAGAAACGCAATTAATACCAGCCTCGTGAAGCCTGCCCTACTCACCTTAGGCAGATTAAAAGACTTAAGGGGAATAAAAGGGTTCTGGTACAATACCAAGGGTCAGCAACCTCATTTATCAGCTCCTTGCCCTCCCAGGTCAGGTTTACCAGGAATTCAGATTCCCAGAAGAAAACACTGCTGCAGCAGACACTGAGGCACCAAACCCTGAGCCCCGAGCCTTCACCGCTCAGTAAGAACAGGGGTGCCGTGGAGAAGATGCCATGAAAAAGATGTTGTCCCTTCTCAAGAAAGGGAGGTATCACTTCACAACGTCCTTAAGGATTACAAACCCCATGCTTGCTGCAGAGTTTGAACACCAGACCTCAGCGGGGACTCTGGGCTGAAAGAAGAGCTGAGGAGCCGCAGCAGGGACACGCTTCTCCAGCAGGACAGGCCCCGCTCCGCCAACGCACACAAGGCCCGGCAGGCATCGATTCTCTTCCCCCACTCTTTCCCAAAGATACCTTCAAGGATCCATGACTCTTTTCTTCCTCATTGCCATGACAAAGCCTCCCACACATCCTGAGTTTGCAGAGATCAAATTCTCCTTGGGGAAGTTATTTATTTATGAGCCAAACATAGCTCCTGCTCCAGATGCAGGTCAAGAGAAAAAAACAACAGCATTACATTCATTTCTTCATGCTTACTTATTAAGGAAATGTCACCTTCTGACAACACTCGAGAGCAACTTGGATCTACAATTCAGAGAGAACAAAGAAATGCTGAGCAGGAAGCGAGGAGCAGAAAGATGTTCTCCCAACTCATCTTTTGGGCTTAAATTGGGTATAATAAATATTCTCAAAGTGGAATGAAGAGGAGTAAGTTATTCCAAGCAACAGTGCTGCTTTTCCTACGTCAAGTTCTCCATCGTGGCAGAATTTCACACCTCTGCTTCTGCTTTAACCACCCGGCACTGCCATGACGATTCTGAGCCCATGAACTTCTTTCTGGCTCTGTGGTCAAGTGGTTTCAAGCTGCAGCCCTGGATCCCCTTTCCTTCCTACTGTACCATGACCAAGCCCTCACCTCAGGCATCTCACTCCTCCGTGTTCCAGGTCCTCGGACAGTCCTCGGTACCAGAGCCTTTTCTCCTTAATAACCATGCTGAGTGTGATTTCAGTGCTCTGCATTCATTCCTCCAGATACTCTCTTACCCCATTTTCAAATTATTGACAAAACATATTACTGTCAGAAATTCAGGCTCTGAAGCGCCAAGTGAAAAACATTCAGAGGTTGGTGCTGCTTTGGCATCAATATGCAATTCAGGTACGTATGTGGGCTTGAAACAAAGACTGCAGGACTTTTAAGTCTGAAATCGAAGTTCAGCTTCTTAACCTCGTGAAAGCTTTCCCTGGATGAAACGCAGAGGGAACCCATGAGCGTAATGTGCTGCTGCTGCCTTGCTATGCACCACATGAACTCCAGAGCAACTTATTAGATTAATTTGTGCCTCACAAACCAGTGTCACAGTTCCTGGGCAAAAGGGTATGCAGCTTGCAGCCTGCATGACAGCACCCAAAGAGACTGCAATACTGCCAACTGCTCTCTGTGCCCGCTACTGCAGATTAAAACAAGTATCTGAACTGCTGAACCCAAGGTGCTAATGGCTCCGTGGGAGTCTGACTTGAAGGGATTTCATCACCTCACTGCAGAAAGCCTTAAGACAGATTCCTTTTTCTCTAGAAGAGTGAGCAATTTCCTGAGGGTCACCACCATTTGGGGCTGCATACTTAAGGAGTCTCATTTCAGACACAAGAAATGTTATCCCTGTGCCACATCACCGCCATCACTTACCCCTATCTGTCATCACCTCGTGAAGGTACAGCACTAATTCTGGTCCCGGGCAGGTATGCAGCAGATTAAACCAAAGCTTTTCTATGTGCACACAGATGCTTAATGATGTACACAGCGGGAAGGGAGTGAAGAAGATGCAGACAAATACTAATTGTGTTTGTGCTGAGAAAGATTTAAGCTCCAAAACGCGTAGAGTTACAAGGCTGAGAAGAAAGGCACAGGACGAACTTATATACTTTTTTTTAAGCCTAGGTATTTTCTATATCTTTTTAAAAGGTCAGATTGCTGAGAGGATACATCTAGAAGGACAGTATTGTGCCCTTTAGTCCAAATAATTTATCATACTTCCAATACACGCCTTCTTCTATGAAACATGGTGCCCATTTCAACTAGACTAGCCTCAAACAAATCAGTCCTTCTGGAGCAAGCCTTTGAAAGGGAGACAAAAGCCAACAGGCTCCACAAACAGACCAAACAATCCTCATCCTTCTGTCAGTCAACGCGTGCAGATCCCTGCTGCTCCAAAGAAAACCTGCTGAGCACTGCTCAGTACCAGCCCACCCTCCACGGCTCGGGGGATGAACAGACATCAGAAGGTACTTTGAGTAAATAAGGGCTAAATGGGAATTCTGTGCTACTCTCATTCCTGGCATGGCTAGTCTTGTGCTTCCATATAACCAAGGGCAGAGAAAAACCTATGGATGAGAGAACACAGGACAGAAGAAAGGACAATACATGTTTACTAATTTTTCCAAAGGTCTGAGGGCAAATTCTCCAAGTTTTGCACAGATTAATTAGAGTAATTAGTTAAGTCATTAACTGTAAGGTCTGTGGAATACTGTGAGTTACTTCATTATTTGTACCAAGCCTGACTCAATGGGATCTTGATATATGACTGAGTTTCCTAAACACTACCCAGGTACAAATAACCACTGACAACAGCTATAAACGCAATATATTCAGGGTGACTGCAAGACTCTGGGAAGAAGATGTTAATCAGCACAAATTTATCACTCAGTCTGTGCCTCAGCGGGGACGAGGACCTGGTCTGAGGGCTCTGTGCTGTGCTTCCGAATGGGAAACGTGTGCGATTGGACTATCTTAGATTTCAGGGATTAAGCAGGATTTTCCCAAATCTGTCTTGATCTCCTGCAGTGTTGAAGCTCACATCCCCATGTGGCTGGCTGCCACTCCATTGGCTTTCTTCACACCACTTGCCTGTGCTGTATAAAAGGAATATCCCCTCTCAAGGCTGGGAAAGGGAGAAAATGCCCTCCGCTGACTTCAGCTGGGCAATACGAGGTACAGCGGGAAAGAAAGGCAAGTGGCCATGAATTACTAGCAGAAAACTTTCATTAGTGTCTGGAGAGCGACATGTGGCTGTTTCTTGGCTTTGCTGTCAGAGAAGCTCACGTAGCTCCTCAGGGTAAGCCCACCAGCCAAAACTCTGTCTGTAATTACAACATTCCCTTACCCTTCAAACTTAAGGCTTGTAGACGTAACTTTCCTAGGCATCACCTGCCTCTCACTGTACAGGGAGTTCGCATAGCAGTGAAACTGCCACTCTGAAAGCCCATACAGAAGTGCTTTTCACAGCCAGGGTTGCGGGTGGGCTGTGGCAGCCATGGGGGCTGCAAGGCACTGCCCACCAATGGGATCAATGCTTCCCACATGAACTCTGACACAAACACACGGCAATCACAGACCTCAGCCCATAATTCCCCTATGTGACATGCCTGTTATTGTCTGCACAAAGTAACTTGCTGCCTATGTGAAATCAGAAGAGCCCTGCTGTGCCTACTGCTGGCATTTATTGAGACTGCGTTTGAGAACTCGGTGCTCATCCATACATTAGTCAAAGGAAGTTATAATAAACAGCTGCAAATCATTACACATACACCAGGTCTCATCCTGTGATACAGCAGCCCCAGCAGCAAAGCACTAAGCCCTGTTTCACTCTATTAGCAACAGATCACATTCTGAGATTCTGATGCAAGCTTTCAGGTAGCGCTCATTTCTGGCCAATAAATACCTCAGTTGCATTCTGCCCCTCAAGTTTGATCCTACTCTCTCTCCCCGTGTCTAAAACAAGCAGGCTGTGTTCCCATTCACATGATTCACTATTACGTTAAAAAAATATCAACCACTGGCACCAGCTACCAAAAACCTCACAGCCCAAACTTCCACCAAGAGCTCCATAAAGCTCCTTTTACCCCACTCCAAACATGTCAGACTTTCAAGCACTCTGCTTCATAAAGCCACCCAGAAGCAACAGCACGCAGCTGCAGTGTTCTACGGGCAAAGAACAGGAAAATAACCCTTCTGACCACGTAGGCAGGTTTAGGTAGAAAATCTGAATGCAGGTTCCTGGAAGAGCCCAGAGCTCTTCAGCTTAACTAAGGATCAGGAGCATGGATTGAGAATCTCTCAGTATTCAACCAGCAGCACACAGGTGCTGCCAGCTCCAGCACTGCGGGCATCCCTGCAGCACCCCATCATCATCTCCCAGCCTGGCAACACCAAGGCTTAGCCCTACCGAGCTGATAAACTATCAGCATGTCAGCCAACCTGAGCGCTAAGAGAAGGAAAAAAGGAAAGGAAAGAACAGCAGCAGGATGGTAAATGAAGATAGATGAGTTTGTATTAGCATGCAGCTACTGAACCGCAATGTTATCTAACACATTAGGGCTGTCTGCAGCTGCCTGTGGAGGAAGACAGCCTAATCACCCCTCCATGGGGCTGTGCGGGCCCACAAGCAGCCCTTTCCTCTCCTACTCTTTTGCTTCTATTACAGTCCCCGAGGATGCTACAGCTGCAAGAGCTCAGCACCAGTGGGCTGTGCTTGGTCTTAATCCCCAGCCACTCAAGCTAAAGGTGGAGCAGGAATCCCCCTGCACCCACAGCAGAGGCACCTACGATGCTGTTCTGATTTCTGCGTGTTTCTATAGAAATACAGGGCTGGTTAAATCCAGGGGCAAGCATGCACATGAATTAACTAAGCACAGCTCAGGGTGGATCTGGAGAACTCCACCCTCGAAGGCAGGGCTTTAGGAAGCTGTGGATGACCTGAAGCAGCCACCCTCACAGAAGCGTTCAGGTTATCCCACTGCAGCCCAGCAGTCAGCAGATACCAAACTTCTGCCCATGTGAGGAAGCATCAGGCACACCCCAAAAAGTCTACCCTAAAACATCTGCTGCTTTCAGTGTCCTAATTGCTGGAGAAGGAGTGCTTGCAGCACCTGGAAGCACACAGAGACACATGAAGCAAGCAGCCCAATGGAGAAAGGAGCAATGGAAAGGTATAACAAGACAGGTGGAGGAAGTGCAGATTGCTTGCATCTTACTGTGCATCTGATTGGTGCTATAAGACATTGGCAGGTGTTAGGACTGCAAAGTCAAGGATCTTTCCTTAACTCTGAGGCAGGGAGCACCGAGCCTCAGGAGGAAGAGCTGTCGCCAGGCAGGTGTGGGGCTGCAGTAAGACCACTGCTGTGCTCCTTGCAACCGCAACAGAGAGGGCAAGTGGCAGCACTGCCATGCATTCATCCCATAATAAACAATGATAATAATTAAAGCCAGGCAAAGGCAAGAATGAGCGCCATTAATGCCTCTTTGTGTTAAATCTTGGATGTGGCTGGAATAGGAGCAGGCAAGCACACGGAGCTTGTGCTGGGAGCCTGGGGGGCGGCTGGAGCCTTCCCAGTGAGCATCCAGCACGCGCTGCCCAAACTCTCTGCAATCCCACCTATTTTAGCATTAATTGAACCCAGTTGCGGACCTTTCAGGTTTGTTATTTGAGACACGAACCTTACAGATCTTAAAATGCTAATATAAACACGACATATGTAACGGCAAAGGAAGAACAGACTTTGCATTAGAATACGTACAGCTCAATGACATTTTAATGGAATCACAATGAAAATCACCACTTTCATAGGGTGATTTTTTTTCTCTGGAAAAAAAATACTCTTCTTCTAGTATCTCAGTACATCTGTGCACCCCTGGAAAACAAACAAACCAGACAAGAGATGTAGCCGGCGCAGCGCTAGCACAAATACTAAGTAAAATACCAATAATATCTGAGCACTGCCTTTCGAAGGCAGCAAGAAGTGATTAAGATAAGAAAGGAGAAGAATGTGCAGAGATTAAAGAAAAGGCACTACAGGAGCGCAGAGGCATGTTTGCTGGAGCGGATCCAAGCAGCATTACTCCATCCCAAGCTATCTCCCATGTCATCGCCTCATCAGGCTGCTGAAGCACATCGCAACCTGTTGCACAGCCCGGCCTCATTCACAGCACGAGCTGCACGTTCCCAAGCTGCTGTACATCAGCAAATCTGTCATCTCGGGAGCTCTTAACTCACTTCCATTCCATCTTGTGGCTGTGCACGGTGCTCCCATGTGCTGCAGCAGCCCACGTCCTCGAAGCAACAGATTTTCCTTCCCGTTGAGGCAGCACAAATGTATTTCGTAGCTTGCAAAGAGCAAAAAGCCCGGCCGCAGCAAATTGTGCTGCATATTAAATGTATGCAGAGTCTGCTGGTGGCTATACAAGCTGGCCAAACATTATCTATGGGCTCTCCTCCCACCAGGCACTTGTTTTACAGGCCAGATGTTTCCAGCTGTGGGGCAAACACATGATGATCCTTCCCCTGGGGCACTAAAGGAGATGGTCTGATCCCCACCTGCCCCCATTCCCAGCAGGCAGCATGGCAGTAAACGTGTGTAAAACAACCACTATAAACCAGAGATCTCTGAGGCACAAAGCCCATCACACCCTGTGCCAGCGAGAAAATGAATTCTGCTGGCAATGGATACCATCTCCATAAAGTTCATGGGAGAACACAACCCGCCTCCGCTTTGCTCCATACACATGCCAAGTTTACCTGGACACCTGACAGCATCTGGCAGTGAAGGAAACAACACGTGCTTGACATCTGTGCAAATCAAGGCAGGTATTTAACTGCTGGCACAGTTATCTGCAGCTTTGTGATATATGGTGTCATACTACCTTTTACTCTGGAAATAGATCATCCACTTAACATATACACCATGGAGATAGATGCTGCAGGGGTTTAATAGTGCCCTTGATAATAGGACCTGTAATGGATTTTTAAAGTGAATTTAAGTCTGATGGAAAGAACCGCAGTGATGCTCATGGAAGCCTAAAGCCTAAAACTGTCCCAGGAGCCTTTTCTGGTGAGGAAGAAGCACTCTGAAGAGGAGACCAGCTTAATTCATGGATGGGAGCAAAGCCACAGGCACCTGGTGCACGCTTACTGCCAGCCCACAAACGCTCACTTGGATGGAAGTGCTTCATGGCATCTGGTCAAAGCAAAGAAGGGAGGAGAGAAAACTCAAGAGCATCCGTACACCCCTGAGGACTGGCAAAGTCTTTGAGATTTCTGGTCTCAAAGAAGGCAAGGCTTCCATATGAGCGACCAAAGATTCTTCCCAATGCCACAATAGGGCCTTGCAGACCCCCAGGGTGTCACCCTTGATCCTCTCTTCCTGCCTTTTCTCTCTAACTCCACTCAAAACAACAGATCCCAACGTTCTGAGCTCCTGTCCTGCCAGTCCCCATGGATCTTTTGCACACAGCCAGGGGACACACGGATGCACTGATCCTCAAGCATGGCCAGAAGCATTGGTCCAGTGAACTACTTAGCTCTAATTACACTTGTGCTTAATTTTAACATGAGCACACCATTACATGCAACACAGCATTTTCCTCTACACTTCAGTTTCAAAACAAAACAAAAACCCAAAAAACAGGACCTTCGTGCCAAGGGAGGTCAGATGCTTTGCAGTACAAAAGCCCTTGCAAAGGTGGAATGCATCTATAAAAGCCAGGATTAACACCAAACAGAAGCAAACATGCAAACAAAAACCTCAAATTGTCCTGAGTGGGATCAAGAGAAAGAACAAGTAATCGTTTCATAAATGAAAAAGATGTGGCCTTTAACAAGAGATCACAGTTAAAGACAGAAAAGGCACACAAAATGAAGGTACCCTCTGCAGTGACCACATGGAAAATCACCTTTTCATTTCAGTGTTCTGTATACATCAGTGTCTTTTTCACACTCAATGCAATGCAGTGCAGAAGTAGACACAAATATGTTTAAATAATCAAGTGGGGACGAGTTTAGAACAATACGGGCTGCCTTAGGTACTTCTTGACACTCATCTTCAAGGCACCAGAGACCAACAACTCACGGCTGGTGCAGCTGGGTGATCAAATCTCTTTCTTCTCTCAGGAAGGTCAACGTCACAAAGGATCCACAGCACCATGTGTTATCCCCTGGCTCCTGCTGGAGCAGCGTCATTAGAAGGCTGTCAGCGCTTCTGTTAAAATCTGTATCTTCAGGTTGAAAATAGGAATTTCCTCCAGGGTGAAACTTGACATTCACACTTCTGTCTCAGAGCAAACGTTTCCGAAAATGTATTAAAATCTCTGTCGTGGTGAAAAAGAGAGATAGATACTGGAGAGCATTATGACTAATTGTAATTCCTGTAACTGTTGGGCTCAGAGCAGCAAAACAAAAGCTTGCTTTCTGAAGGAGAAACAACAAGAAGATGCTCCAGGCACTGAGGCCACAATTTTTGGTACTGGATACCTAAAGCCAGGCTCGTCGAGCTACACCTTGAGATGAAAGAAGAGATTTCCAAAGGCATAAGGAAATAAAATACTTTGATTTTCCGAAGTCCTGCAGACCTGCAGACCCCTGTGTACCTTAACGCATGGCTGAGTAGCCCTACTAGCAAAATGAACTTAAACACATGCGACTGCCTATGCCTGAGTGCTGTAAAAAGCCTAAATCTTAATGACTCCTGATGAAGTTTGGCCTTCAGATCACATTAATTCTTTTGTTTAGCCTTTAAATCCTCTTGACGCTCAATGGCAATTGAGCATCTGATACCATTCCCTTGAAAATCTCCTTACACAGAAAACAGGATTCAGGAGCATTTGCTTTGAAAAATGTATCTGAAACACTGACACCATCCTTGCTCTGGCATAAGTCGTCTTGATAGGACAAGGGGAAATGGTTTCAAACTAGAAGAGAGGAGATTTAAACTGGATGTAAGGAAGAAGTTTTGTGCAATAAGGGCGGTGAGGCACTGCACAGGCTGCCCAGAGAGGCAGTGGTGCCCCATCCCTGCAGACACTCAAGGTCAGGCTGGAGGGGCTCTGAGCACTGATGGAGCCGTGGGTGTCCCTGTGCACTGCAGGGAGTGGGACCTGATGGCCTTTAGGGGTCCCTTCCAACTCAAATGATTCTAAAATGCTATGATCTTACTTCTCATCAGTTGCATTTTCAAGATTTACTTCAGTTTCTGCTCGTTTGTAGTTAAGACTACAAGATACAAAAAAAAGACTGTGCAACACAGAGATGAGAGACAGGAAAAGGAAAAAGGAGGTGAACGATTATTCTCTTGCAATGACTAATAAAAACATTTTGTTTATGTTAATGTAATTACGTTAACGTAAACAGTGCAACATTAGCACTAACAGCAGCACAACAAACAGGAGGTTGGTGCCAGGCATCCCAATGCCACCAGCCTGCAGAGCTGCAGCATGCCTCCATTGCTGTCCTTGCTGCTGCTGGGTCCTTGTGGACTCCAGGCACCACAGGCAGGCACAGCTCACACCAGCCACTATCCAGGATTTCTGAAGATCATTGAATCACAGAATCATAGAATGGCCTGGCTTGAAAAGGGCCATAATGATCATCTAGTTTCAACCCCCTGCTATGTGCAAGGTCACCAACCACCAGACCAGGCTGCCCAGAGTCACATCCAGCCTGGGAAGATCTGGCAGGCCAGCCAGAATTTCAGCTATGCATCCAACAACTTAATAGAGCTGCAGCCCCATCTGATATTCCAGTGACACTGGAATTCAGTGCCTCTGTGCATGACCTTTGCTCCTCAAGCCTTAAACAATGCAGAAGTGTGAACAAAGCTCCTTATTGCAAAGCTTTCCCTCAAACTCGGCCTCAGAGGAGTTCCCATCCTCAGTTTAGGTCTGAGGCCTCCAGCACAAGAAGGACATGGAGCTGTCGGAGTGGACCCAAAGGAGGCCACAAGGGTGCTCAGAGGGCTGAAGCACTTCTATGGAGACAGGCTGAGGGAGCTGGGGGTGCTCAGTCTGGAGAAGACCTCACTGTGGCCCCCTCACTGAGGGGAGGTTATACACAGCAGGGAGAGCAATTTGTTACACGGTCTGATAGTGATTGGGCAAGGGGGAATGGCTTTAAACTTAAAGAGAGTATACTTAGGTTAGATGTAAGGAAAAAATTCTTCACTCAGAAGGTGACGAGGCCCTGACACTGCTGCCAAGAGCTGTGGGTGCCCCATCCCTGGAGGTGCTCCAGGACAGCCTGAGCTGGGGCGGGGGGAACCAAACAATCCTATAGGTTCCTTCCAACCCAAACCATTCTTTGATTCTGTTATCTTGGTGCTTTCTTTACACAGGGCCCCCCACCAACAGGACTGGCTGCCACAAGTCCCTGGCTGGAGGCATCTCCAGCAGGAGGTGGCCAAAGGGGATCTATGAAGGCTCAAGGGAGCGGAGGAGACAGGCGAGGACACCTGTAGTTGAAATGATGAAAGGAAAATTAGCCTAGAGAGCCAGGAACCAAAGGGTACGGATCTAACAGGATATGATTGTTCTGCACATCATCCTCCCATGGGTTGAAAAATCCTCCCCTCCTTAGCAGGATAAAGATGTGAGGCCTTTTACTGGAGAAGCGTGGAGGGAGCTGTGCAAGCTCTCAGGAGAAGTCAGTACCCAAGTTGGTATGAAAAGATCAAGCCTTCCAGCAGCCACTCTGCCTGTCTGCTCCAATGCATGCACTGAAATGGAAAGCTGAGCTTGAAAGCTGACAGAAAGACAAGAACGGCTCCTCCTGCTCCTCCCTCCATAAGGACCACCTATGCAGGTGAATTACACGCTTCTGTGAAAGTAAAGACAAAAACAACTCTTAAATGCCCCAAAACACCCCAGGTATTTAATGTGAAGTCAAGGCTTAGCTACTGGAAGAGGATCACGTAAATCAGGACCAAGACTCACCCATGAGACTGCTGGCTCATCTACCTACCACACCTGCCCCTAACATCTCACTAATCACTAACATTAACCATCCCCTTTTGTGCAGCTCTGCATTCATTCCCAAGTTGTTAAACAGAAAAAAAAATACATTGATCTCCAGGACTTAAATTATAGCCCAGCACACCGCTAGTTTATTAGGTGAAGCAAGCCTGTACAGACACAAAAAATGAGACTCTGTGAACCAGACTTATGAAAGACATCAATTTCCCTGGGAAGGTTGCACAGTTACAAAGCATGCAGTGCTCCTGTGCATTATTTAAAGAGGGCTCCGAGCCTCCAGGGATATCAGTTTGCCCTGATGGAGAGGTCCTGTCCAATGGCCCAAAATTAGCCTTATTGAACCGTTCTGCAGAACACGGGAGAGAGATGTTCCCTCCTCGGTTCCAAACCCAGGCAGAGAGGCTCCCACCACAGCCATGTCTGCAGGCTCCCAGGCACATGTGGTTTCTACCACAAGCTGATTACATTTCCCTACAAACATTACTCCATTACCCCAGCGAAGTTCTGTGGTTGCATTTTTAATGCAGACTATTAATTTCACTGTGAAACATGCATCTAAAACCATTAGACTGTGATGAAAGTCTAAAACAAAGCTGCTAATTATCGTTTTTCATAGACATTAGCCTGTAACAGAGGGGACAAAAAAAGACAAAAGTGAAGCTACAGAAGTAAAAGCCTCAAAGAGACGAACTGTACCCCCTGCAGGCCTATCAAAGGGAAAATTGAAACACATCCTTCCCAAAATAGAAGCCATCCATTGTCTCCTAATGACACTGATAAGGCTTTCTCTAGAGTTTATGATAAAGGACAAGGAAACGCGGTGCCATTGTTTTGGGGGGTATGCTGATCAGAGTGTACTGAGAAAAACAAATCGCTTGGGTTTCAATATGCTCTACCAAAAAATAAATGGAAATAATACAGTCAGACTATGCCAGCTTAGCTTTTTTTCTAGTAAATGCTGCAGCAAACTTTGCAGCAGTCTAGTATTAATACCTTACAAAATACAAATGGCCAGAAAGGCTCAAAATACCAGTGCCCTGACAATGCTATGTGCACGTACCCACTGGTCCAGCAGCGCCGTCCCAGGCCCAGTGCCCCATTTGTGCTCAGGGGCCGCTGGCGGTGCCGGCCCCAGCAATCTGTCGGTACAGATTGCCAGAAGAGCTCCAAACGGCCAATGCCTCCCCAACCACTCGTATATCATCTGCTCAATTAGTCACTGCGGCACTTCTATTGTCTGGTACCCAAAATAATCCACATTTGAGAGGAAGGTTAAAAGAGGGATGGTCAGAAACTAATTGGGAATTATTGAGCTGCTATTTTCTGCCAGCGCAGAACAAACTCGTAACGCTGAAAAAACTCTGCAGTCATAACAGCATCACGGTGCAAAGGGAGTATAAAATGTTAATAATGCCACATAGCATGAATGAGGAAGCTCAACACAATAGTAACCTCACTACAGCGTGCAGTGAGTAGAAAAAACCTGAGATGTGGCTACTGCACTACTAAGAACGCTCCTGCAATATCCAGCTGCAAGTGGCTGCAGTGCTGGTAAAAGCCCCCCAAGAGTGGCCTCCCCCCAGCACACAAACAACATCTGGGGAAGTTTTACACTGGGTCTCACCCAGCAGCACTGAAGTACGTGTTCAGGCACAGAAGATGGACACTGGAGGATAAGCCAGTCGGCTGTTCCCAATACGCAGAAGGTCAAGGAGGACATGGCAGTGCAAAAACACTGCAAGCACCACATGGCACATAGAGCAAACAGACCTCCAGGTGAGCACGCACAGACAGACGCACTTCCAATGTCTTCAGGACAGAAGAGCTTGTCCTTCAACTCTGTAGAACGCCCCTTGATGAGAGATCAGATGGTGGAAGACCTACATTACACTCTTCTAAGACAGCTTGCTGGAAGCGCCCAGATACGCCCTCCATAAAGCTATTTTCTCAACAGAACACGACATAAATCTGTGATTTAGAAGAAAAACCTCAGAACCACCAGGTACCCTCATTCTCCAAGCACCATAGAAGCTCTTACAGCTTATCAAACATACCTGAAATGCACAGCAAAGTACAAAGGGCCACATCTGTGTGACAACAAAAAAAATTACTTTTCCTCCATCTCTTCCCCTCCCTAACTTAGATTTGTTTGTCCCTGGCAGACTTAGAAAGGGTGACAGCTAAGGAGCTGATGGCACAGAACACCGTCATTTTTCCCCGCACGTGACAAATGCAGCAAGAAAGCACCACTAAAACCAGCAGGCAAGGTGTCTGCAGAGCTGCAGGAGGTCAGCTGTGCCCATATTATCCATACCTAACATTGTGACAGAGAAAAGCTATGCTAGGAGGATTGGCAATCCATCACAGTGGAGCTGTAGCTATCAGCGCTCGGCTCCAGCCCTGCATCGATGTAGCACAGGACATGGTCAGAAGGATGCAGGGGAGACACAATGGCAGCAGGGGAGCTGTGAGAAGCAGCAGGCACAGAGGCAACCCAGCAACACTGCGAGCCATGCTCACCCACACCATGACCAACCACGGGGTGAAGTAAGTTTGCAACATCCTAGGGGTCTACTTCACCTGTCTGTCATGGAAGTCTGAGGAAGGGAAAGGCTTCATCCCTAATACTGCTGTAGGAAAGTGCAGAGAGGTGTTTCGTTAACTTGGCCTTGCCCAAAGTGATGATGTATTTGTCAGAAGTTCCAGGCACTCTCCCAGGAACACTGGTGCAGCTTCTAGGTATGAAGCCAAGAGAGCTATCTCTCTTGGTCGTTCCACCTCAATGTTAAAGACGGGAAGAAAAACGTACTTTGTGAATAATTCCAAATTGCTCTCCAACTGAATTCTCTGTAAAGATCTGAGATTTGAAGTCTCTCAGAAGGAGAACTGCGCCTACTTCACGAAGGTTTGAGCCCCGGGAACCCGCACCGCGAGCGCTGGAGGCTCCTGTGCTGTCCACGAACCAAAGTGCTGAAATGGCCTCCACAACGTCTTGCACCTTTTTTTACACAAGCCTTTTGTTGTTGTTGTTTTCTACAGATGCTACCCAGCTTGTTTTGTTTGTTGTTGTTGTTTTTTTTTCCCATTAAAACTTCTTAGCCCTGACATTTGAATTTTGAGGTTTTCCAAAAGCTACCTCTGCATTTTTCACCCAACCGAGCTCTCCTCAGTTTAGCTTTTTTGCCATCACCTCTCTTCCCACGCTCCCTCCCATGCTGCAGTGCTGAGCACATGTGGCACAAGCTGCAGGCTCACCACCATGCTTTACCAGAGGAAGAATGGGGGCTCATGCTGGATACTTCAGAGCTTTTTCTGGCTGCATCTGAGCTGAACATTTTACAGCTCTGGCTGTGTCTCTGCGCGCTGAGCAGAGATTTCTCATTTCATACATCATTTACTCCTGCAGCGATTCCACAAAGTCACAACATGTCCTTAATACACAGAAGAGGAGAAATCTATTCTTCTCATGATAATGGTTAAGGCTGGAGATATTGAGCATAGATTTCTCTGCACAGCAATGCCACTTGCTACAGGATAATCCTGTGTCCTTAATAGAGAAATACAAGGCAAACACAGGAAAGAGTCAACTCCCTGCAATCAAGGGACGATGGTTACAACAGGAGGTTTCCCACAGCTCTTAACAAGTTATTTATGTGCAAAGCTCCAGCCGTAAGTGGAACATAATGCTCCCTGGAAGCTACTGACGACATTTTTAGAGAAGAACAGGTGCCTGTGGGTGGTCAATAGGCAGCAGCATTAAGCACCCAGCCCTGCTTTATGTAACTCGGGGTACCAACACCATTCAAACCAATTATGACATTCATTGGCAACTTCAGCTTTGGCTTCAGCGTCTTCCTCTAGAGATCTGAGCATTGACCTTTAAAGCCAACATGTGGTCCAAATAAACCAGTGCTGAACTCTTGAGGAAAAGTGGAAGAAACAGAAATTGGGTGGATACAGCATGGTGCATCCCCCCTCCATGCCAACAGGTGACTGCAGTCAATGGGGTTTGGAAGGTGTTAAATCTCATCAGTTAAAGCTGCCAGTTGAAATTTAACCCACACCAACACAGCTTCTGTTGTCCAATGCGTCCCTGACAGCTGCCTTGGAATAGAACAGGAGGTTATGGGAAAATGTGTATCCTAGAAGGCAGCACCATTATAAGAATAAACTGGTTATTATGACTGCAAATCTTTGTACAGATTGCCTGTCAGAGATGTTAAGCAGATGGGTAAGCCAATTTTTTCTGGGAGGAAAGAAAGTTCATTGATTTTCCTTAGAAATATGTTTCCACTTTCTGGAAGTCAAAATTTTCAGGGGAGAGCACCACCAAATTTAATCAGATCCTTCATGTTCCACCCCGAATCTATTTGGAAAACTCTGGCAAAGTCAAAACACTTAAAAATGCTAACCAAAGAGAAGGGACGGGGCAAGTTAAAGAGAAAAAAATGAAATGAATGGCTCAAGGGAGAATTTATTACAAACCTATGAGACTTTGCATGTCTCTGTTTTATTTCCCAGAACAGATTTACCAGAGCTTAGCAAAGACAGGAAAGGACATATTGAAAGAATACACAAACTAATATATAATTTATAAAGGATCATTCTGCCTGATGACCAGGAATAAAGGCAGCAGTCTGGAATTGCTCTGTGCTGCTTTAGCAAATGAAACAAGTCCCCAGTTAACTTCACCTGCCACAGACTTCAATGAAAAACCTGCATCCTGCTGTACACACTCTCTGCCTAAGCACAGCCTTGGAGCAGCAGACTGTGTCTTGGGGCTTGTCTAATCCTCATAAATAACTGCAACATGTTTGATGCTGAGCAACAAGTCAATTAGCCCAAGTGGGTACACAGTGCTCATGGGCATCCTAGCTACCATCTAAAACCAAATGTTCTTGGATATTTTAGCACAAAATCTCAAGTGCTAGAAAAGAGTTTCCCCTATCTAGAAGCAGCTCCCAGCACCATTTAACACACAACTCCTTGGCATAGATGTTTGCTTTTTCCATTTGCAACCACGGATCCAGGTAGATCCAAACCCTGGGCGTCCCAACACCACTTGCTTCACACAGGCATAGGTCCTCTACAGCTCTGAGATCACACAAGAGGAGGCAGCAGAGCAAGGAACACAAGCCATGCAAAGCCCCTCTGACACTTCACCCACTTCTGGGGCTCAGAACAAGCACCCCCGTGTGCTCTGTGCTGCACACTGCCACCCCACAGGGCTTCCAGTCAGGCTCATTACAAACTCCCAGATGCAGCCGACCCCCAGTAGAAGGTGTTTTATTAAATTAAAACATCGATCCCAGGAGTAGATGTTTGTTTAACAGATGCAAACGATTCCAGGATCTCATGCTGCAAGCTGTAAAACAAAATCAAATTGTGGCAAAGCAGAAGAAATGAAGCCATAAAGGGAGAGCAGTGGGAGGAATGCAGAGACCTCTTGCCAAAAGGAAGCTGCTTATCACAGGCTTGGTCCAGGCTGAAAGCTCACAGGTATGCTACATCCAGACAGCACGTTTCAGTATGAGAAAGCAACTATGGAGCAGTACTTGGAAAACAGGTACTAAGGTTATTCAAAAGCATTAACAGCCTGATTTCACAGATGCTAAGCATAGATTTTCTCTGTGACAGTTTTCTATGTTCACTTCCACACAGAACTGGCTATATTATGTCATTACTGCAGTGGGTTTTTTTTAAACTGGAAGATTGCATTGGTTCCAGGATGTTCCACTGAGTCAGACCCCACCTCCGCTGCACCGCCACCGCCGTGTTCCCCTATCAGCAGTGATAGAGCCGCTCTGCAGGGGCTGCAAAGAATATAAAGCATCCAAAGCTGGAGAGAATTTGAGGCACTACTGTATCCCAGCTGTTCTACTTCCTTTCTCCTTTAAGGTCTACACAATGCAGCATTCAGAGTTTTTGCCCTTCAGGAAGGTTCAACTGCAATAAGTGCTTGGAGCGCTTGGCCCTTTGCTTGGGTACCTGAATGGGAAGCACTGAGCTGCTATTAGTGGTCTCTTCTGGCTCCGGGATCATTAGAAACGTGAGACCCAGGACCTCTTTGGAAAGCCACATAAACAAGGAGCCATCAAGCTGCACAGAGTGTGCATTCTAGGAGGTTTTAAGGGCAGAAACAAAACACAGTAAGCTCTTTTGCCCTCATAATCTAAACTTTCATGCTCCCCCTCTTACAACTAAGAGATATGTTCCCTCCAACCCCAGTTTACTGCATATACTAGTCCTTAAAAATATCCTTCTTTCCCCTCCCGAGGGTCAGCTGATGCACCCTGCCCAGAAGTACCTGCTCTCGTGGCTTTAGCTCGTGATACAGCCTTGCTCAAAGGCTTCCCAGCAACCCCTCACCGATCCTTTTAAAGTTGTTGCATCCAACTTTTTTCCACTCCAAGACAAGGTCCCAGTCATTTGGCACTTATTTACCCACTTGGTAGCCCCACAAAGCCACCACGCTCCTTTAGCAGGCACACAAGGAAAGCAGTGAGTGCTCCTGCAGGTAGAGGGGAGGGCTGGGAGCCCCAAAGGCAGAGCATGATGGGTCCACAGCCCTTTAGCACAAGGGAATCATTGGAGCTTCACGGGAGCAAGAAGGAAGAAATCACAGGGCTCAGCAGTACACAACCTCCACATGCACCAGCACAAGTTGTCAGTCCACGTGCATTAGGAAAAACAACTAGTTAATTAATTTTCTCAGGAAAACATGCTTTTCAGGGCTTTTCCAGGGTCTGGCGTTACTGAAGCTCCACTCCTCCAACAGACACACTGGCTGCCGTGCCAGCAAATGCATAAAACGCTCTGTTTGCACACAAGGGCCCATCTGTTCTATCTCTCACAACTGGATCCAAGAGCTCTGCTGTTATTATTTCCATCTCTGTACTCACGGGAACGTCTTTATCCTGTGCCATGGACAAGCACATCCCAAAAAGGACGCTGTCATCACCATTGCTCAACCATCTTTGAGCTCTCCTCCCTGGAGCTGAGCTCTGCCAGCTCCCCAATCCTGAGGACAGAAACTCTGGGGCATTTCTCATGGGCCCTCAGCCTGCTTTGTCCATGCTGTCCATATGGAGCAACCGATAGCGGAAGCGCTCTGCGTTTCAAAGTGTGAGGTTTAATCCCCGTAGCTTATAACCTCACCACAAAGCAACTGAATGAAAAGACGCTGAGAAAGAAGCAGACTGCTGATGCCAAGCGGATGTTGGGTCTGAGGGGACTTATTCTTCACACAGCTGTGTCATTGCTGTGCATTACAGATTAAATCACATCTCTAGAAGACATGTCACCAATGCCTCCGCTTCCAGCTGAGAAATGAAACCAGCTCACAGTGTCCCAGAACATCCTTAGGACTTCTGATCTCAGATTCACATTCTAGGCACTGGCAGAGATGGTCACTGCTGGCCAAGAATCCCTAAGACCTTGGAAATGGTTTGCCAGCCATCTGAAGGCATCATCCATAGCAAACTGCTTTCAGCTAAAGGCAAGAGGCGACCATATTATCAACCACAATTTTGTTTACCAGTTCTTTGAAGATGGGTACGTAACAACAGGCAACAGAACAGCTTTGATTCTGGATTCCCTCTCAGGACACCTTCCAGTTGGCGAGCTATGCCGATCCCCAAGTCCTGCTTTCAGACCAGCTTTCCCCAGAATTAACCCTGACGTGAGCCAGTTACTTCTCACATCTCCCTTCTCAACTGGCTTTCTGGTGAGCACTAAACATCCTCTTTCGGTAACTGCTTTTATTTGGGCAAGATCCTGTCTTTCCTGACCTCTCCTTTATGTCAACACCAGTGAATCTGATGAGTTTTTGGCCTCCTTCGAGCAGCATGGACACTGCTAATGTAATCTCTTGACCACAAATGCTTTCACACAGTGCAGGTGTAATGTGTCCCACCAGGCTGCATTCCTGCTGGATAGAAAGGAGATACAAGGTTCCCTGCCAGGCAGGATCTGGCCCTGAGGCTCCAGCCACGCACATCACATACTCTGCTTACTCCCATCTCTAACTGGGCACACAGGGCTACGCGAGGAATCAGCTGGCATTTCAGAATTACCTAACTGCCCTGCAAAATAAGATTTTTTAATTAAACTTAACCTATTTTAATATTTAAACAAATGGAAAAATGCCTAAGAAAGCACTGCCTTGTTATCTCTCCAGCAGTTCAGCTGATTAAAGTTTTTCTTTTTTTTTTTTAATATATTAAAATAAATCCTTCTGAAAGGAATCATTAAAACCTTACTACAGACACAACTTGTTTTAATGACACTGTAAAATATCTCCTGTTTTACATTTCAGTTCAGGCAGTTTATGCTCCGCGCCATCGGCACACACAAATCTGAAGTGCATCGTATCGACAGACACATTAAATACAAGTGCCACAAAAAAAGTGAAAATCAAAGCCTTGCTGCTTTCTGAAATTAAACAAGAGAGTGTGTCATGCAAGACTGGGAAAGATTGAGATGCAAGGATCGCTGTGCAAGAGGAATAGCTGCAAACGGTCTGTGCCATTCTGTGTTCAGCTTTAAGCCTCCCCCCTCCTCTTCCAACACACCGAGACTCGAGAGATGCTGTGAAACAACCTGAAGGTTTGGGAGACTGAAGGAACAACCCATCCCCACCTTCTGCAGCACCAAGACAGGAAAGTCAGTGGGAGAAGAAGGACTTTGAAACACTAGAGCCATTCAATTGAGGCTAAATGAAACTGCCTGTGTGAGGGCTGGGCCACTCCAAACATGAACTGTGGGGATTTACTCATAAAGGAACGCCTTTGACATTCCTGCATGTATTGATGCCATTTCACCCCTGTGTGGCTGAAGCATTTTCTCCTTACTTTGGACCTTGCTTTCACACCCGGAGCACCAGCTGCAGTAGAACAGCTGGGGGACAAAGCCGCTTCAAGTCTCTGTGCAGTGCAACCCAGGGGAAAGGAACAACACCACAGAGCAGGGCAGCTGCCCTCCCCATCACTCTGTTAGCTTGACTCGAAATACCTTCCTCTCTGCAATGGGCCAAGAAGCTTTTCTTTTATATGCTACCGAAGACACACAACATTTAAAGCGGGCCATGGGACTTCCTCTATACCTCTCAGATTTGATATTTTTAGTGAATAGTGGAACGGAAAAGAGTTGAGTTCTGATTCACAGAAAAAGAAATTCTATTAAGAAAGCAACAGGGCACAGTAATTGTGTAGAGCCAAGCTGGGATGGGAGCATGAACGCCCTTCGGTGGCTGTGAGCAGCCTTTTCTCACCTACTCATCGCTTCTTAACTTTTAACTTGGATCACAGATCCTGCCGAATTCCCAGCGGGCTCTGCAAACCCAACAGACGGCTGCAGCGAAATGCAAGTACCTGCAGGGCAGGGAAGTCTTCAGCTCACTGCACTCCAGAACTGGGAAGAAGGAAGAAGATATTTCAGGCAAAGGCAAGGCACGCGGTGCTCTCATAAAGCACTGTCACTGCACTGGGTTAGCAGAGGAAACGTCATTCTGTATTCTCTGAATAAAGGAGTGAATCTTCATCGCTACCTGAACTTGTGAAGAACAGCTCAGATGTTCTCAATCAGAAGCTCAGACCAGCAGCATATTCTCCCCATTCTGCCTACCAGAACACCTTGCTCCTTCAAATGCAGGAGCAGAGTATCAACTTAGGAGCATTCAAGAGCTCAGCTCCTCACTGTTTCTTGCAATGCATGACCTGTACCCAACTCAGGTCCTAGTTATATGAACTATTCTGCAGGTGATGCAAATCAAGTTACGATTAAAACTGTAAAAGCATAGATGTAGACTGGATATAAGAAAGAAATTCCTCAGTATGATGGTGGAGCTGGAACAGGCTGCCCAGAGAAGCTGAGGACGCCCCACATCTCTGAAGTGGTCAAGGCCAGGTTGGATGGGGTTTGACTGACTTGGTCTAGAGGAAGAGGGATTGGAACCAGGTGGTGTTTAAGGTCCCTTCCAACCCAAACCGTTCCATTGTTCTATGATTTTCATACAGAACCAGGAACAGCCAAATTACCCCTCTCAGAAAGCCTAACAGCACAAAACCCAGTTTGTAGGACAGCTTGTAGGACCTGCAGGTGTCAGTACAGCCATAAAGGCTGTAATGGGGTAAATACTGAGAGCAGGGCAGGCAGCGCCCTGCAGCCAAATGAGTGTTGGCTCTCTAACACGTTATACAATCCCTGGTACTGACTCATCACCCTTTTCTGCAGAAATCCATGCATTTCAGTGTCTGGCATAAGTGACAGTCATTCTGATCTGGGCACACATCACACTGACTTTACACCAAAGCAAATGATCACCCTAGAGACAGGGCAATGAGCTACAGCTGTACACGCACACGTTGCTTGCTGCAGCCCCGGGGACAGCACCAGCCTTGCAGTGCTGTTCTGCAGCTCCTGCTACGATGGGACCAACTCATCATCAGACAGAAAAGCAGGAGCCCTCTTTTAAGGAAAAAGGCCACAAGGTGTACATGCACCCTTGATGTGACAGTGTGTATATATATATATATATATATATATATATATATACACACACACACACACACACACACATATATATATATATATATACACACACATATACATATATATACACGTACAACTCCATGCCTCTCCTGGCTACCCAACAAGGAGTGTGTGAAAACAGAAGCTAACACACGTCCCGATCCATCTGCTGCTTCAGCCCAGCTCGGGGGGATCTCCAGATCTGCCGCCACTTGGCAGCTCTCCACAGGGATGCTCCCAAATCTCCTGCACTTAAACACCTCCTTCCCATTTAGGTGAAGCAATGGAATGGGTTTCCTAAAAACGCTGAGCTGTGGCTAACATCCCCCTGAAGCCATACCTGAACCTTGCCAACTACCAAATGCCTCCGCACAAAGCCTTTAATCCAGAGGAAACTCCTGAAGGACAACGAGGTTTTGTTGGCTCTGAGTTCCCAGGTGAGTGGCAGAAGAGGACTCGGTCCAGGAGCACTGACGCAGATCCTTTAGAAGTATATAAATAAAGAACAGCCCATATTTGAGTCAGCTCGCTCTCCCCCATCCCCTGCTATGTAGGTCACTGCCTGCTATGGAAATCAGCTCGCCTTCAAAGCAGGTTTGCTCCTCTCTTCCTTTATCTCCTTAATATTAGAAATGTGCAAACCATTGTAAGAGCAAAAGTTAATTTCAGACTAATTTGATTTATTCCTGGCATGGGTATAAATATGGAACTGTATTTACTTGTCAAAAAAACCCTGAGACATTAAAAATGAATGAAAGCTTGCAAGGTATCTCCCACACAGTTCTGAATTTGGTACATAGTGCAGTCCAAGTCCCTGACATAACACAATGCACATGAAATACAAAGGGTCCTACTGACCTAGCAAGGGGAAAAAAATCTCTTGAATTTAGCTGTGAAAGCTTAGGGGACTGATGGGAGAGAAGCCCAGCTCATACCAATCCGAGGCTGAAAACAGGACACTACTGCTATGATGTTCCTTTAAGCTCAGCATGCAGCCTTTAACTCTTACTGCCAGTTAATAAAGCACCCAACACGAGCCCGATCCTCACACTGCTGAAGGAACACAACGGAGCGTGCACCTGCAACGACCAGAGTGGGTTCCTTGGGGCTTTTCCAGCTCACCCATATGGGAGCATCTGGGCAGATCTACCACTCACTGGACAGATTCACGGCACAGAGCTGTCCCCATCCAGACACACCAAACACGCTGCTGGGGTCTGACCCAGGCAGCATCCTCTGGGTTCAGCCCCAGCCGTCACACATCCAAGCAACCACTGCGGGCAGCTGAGCTGAGCTGGACCTCCAAACCTGCGGGCCACCTCTCAGCTCCTTTCTGCAAGCTCCGAGCACACAACTGGCAGAAAATGCAACTCAAAGGCATGAAAAGAAATTCCAGTGCCCACAGAAGGCAAATATTAAAAGGATTTATTTAATAACACCCAAAAGAAGAAAGAAGTTAAAGTAAGCGAACCACGAGAATTTCGTTATCACTTCAATGTCCATATCAGTGATTTTTTCTATTTTTTTTTTTTTTTAAAGTATTTTAAAAGTCGAGAATAAAGGAACTTCCTAAGGCTGGGAAAGCATTTGCCTTCGTGCACCTCTGAACGTAATCGCATCGCACAAGGTCCTGACGCAGCACGTTCAGCAAAGTTCTGACTCACAATTGTGCAACTTCAGCCTCTTCCTTTGCTCCACTGATCCAGGCAGAAGACTCCTAGATCAGCTTTTTTTCCTTCTTTCCAACTTCTCGAGTTTCGGCTCTTAAGGTTTTAAGCCAAGGCTCAGCATGGAGGCTTGAGAAAGGGAAATGAAGGAGCAAGCAGAAAAGGAAAAAAATCTATCTATTTTTAAAAATTTTTGGAGGAAAGGGAGGGAAACGAGGTTGTAGGTCAGATGCAACCTCAAACAGAGCAGCATTTTGCTTCCACACAGCAAACAGGGAGCCTACGGCTTGGAAACGAGGAGTAAGCTGGGAAATACAGAGCTGCACTGGAACTGCCAGTGTGTGCAGAAGGAGCACGGCAGCTCATCGTACACCTGGCACTGGTCTACTCTCTTAACTCAGAGGGAATTATTTCACTGGGTGTAAAGGGAAAAAGCAGGAGAGCTGACGGATGTGTGTCTAGGTAGAAATATGTATTCGTACTTCTTTTCCAGCTTGATAATAAGGAAAAGGATGACTCCCATCAGGGAAATAAAGCAGGTCCCTGTATAAGCCCGAAGTCCGCACACAGGTCATCCATCTCCCTGTCACACTCCCACTGAGAGCTTCCTGGAAGATCATGACAGGGCAGCACCAGCTGGGCTCAAGTCCACTCACTGAACTTTAACCCCATGAGATGAGCATGCAGGAGCCCAAAGTCTTCTTGTGATAACAGTGCCCAGATGACTAAGAGAAGGAAATCAGTTGGACTCAGAGATGCATCACAGCATGCAATGACACCAGAGTTCTAACGATTTGGTTAGGCTTACATTTAAGAAGAGCTCAAGCAGAACATCAGTTACAGAAGCCTCTGCAAACTAGCTCACATTCAAGATCTAGTCCTATATTTTTTTTAAAAATTGCATATAATAATACAAATATAACATAAAGGTGCATACCAACAAGGGAAGCAAAGCTGCCTTCATGTTACTGCATTACTGTCACCCCCAGGCTGGAGGCCCTGAGCAACCTGACCTCATGGGTGGCAACCAGCCCATGGCAGGGGTTGGAACTGGGATGGCCTGAAGGTGCCTTCCAACCCAACCATCCCATGATCTAAGACCTTCCACTGAAAGACTTGTATGTCAAGTCAGGTGGGACCCGTACAGCTCAGGCACGCATACATCCCCAAGGACTTCCATGCTTAGGGTTTAGATTCACTTTATCACCAGAATTTAGATGATATTCAAAGTTTTTGTCTACATTCAAGCTGCCTTAAGAGTTCACAGCTTCGTTCCAGCCTTGAGTCCTGTTGGCAGCACCCAGCCCTGCAGCATCACCCATACTCCAGGCCATGCTTCTGGAGCAGCGTTTGCTTCCAGGATGCATCTCCCAAAGACTGACATTCACAAAAAAAACATAATTGCAACATGCCTGGAGGTTTTTAAATTTAGAAAGGGCATTATTAATATTAATATATAGCATTTCATAGTAGAAAGAAATAGAGAAAATAGACAGCATTGTGCCTTAAGGCTTAGAATCAGCTGGGATTTTTGGCAGCACATGCTGCAGAAGACAGTAGCAGCTGTCACATCACAGCTGGAGCTGCTTCTGGTGGAGGTGATTGAGAAATGGGATGAAGGAAAAACACAGGTAAAATTCAGGTAAAATGAAATGCAGGGAGGACAGACATCTGAGCTAATGGGCTTTCCATGCCTGCAGAACATCTAAATCAGTATGAATTGCCTATTTCCTCCATTTTCCTTCCAGTATTTCTAACTTATGTTCCACACTTTCTTTTTCACTCCCACTTTTCTCCATTTTCCTTGCATCCTCTGCTCCTTGTTTTGCAGGGAGGTCCATCAGGGTTTAAGGCCATTGGTTCAGTAATGCTGGCAGCACCCTATCTAGTCGGTCTCCTCCCTTCAGCCCCTCACACCGACCCTGGATGAAGCAAAACAAAGCACCAAGAAAACCTTATTTCTTCCCCAGAGGCAGCCTGGGGAGCTCGCAAAGCTGCTGCTCGGGCTGCTGCCTCCCATGTTACCAACTCTCCCCTGGTATAAATTTCATATAAATGTCAGAAAATCCTAACTATTAAAAAAGAAAGGAAAAAAAAAGGAATATACATACATTACATATATATATATATAAAAATAGAGCAGGAAATCCCAAATAAAAAACTGCTTCACACCAACCACCCCCGGGTTTGCCCCACTCAGCACCAGCGTAAGGCACAAAGCAATGCTCATTGAGAACGTATGCACTCCCCAGCACTGCTGTTGCTCTGCCAAGCCCAACCGTGGCTGCTTCCACCAGGGACCTTTACATCAAAAACTTCCTAATGAAGAACAGTGTGAGGTGAACGCTTAATGCCAACCTGCAAAAAATCAATGGTGCTCCTCGCTGTTCTGAGACATTAAAGAAAAAAATCACCAGCAGTTAGCTGGGAACTGGGACAGCTGCAGTATTTAAAATACGTACTACAAATGAGAAACGCTTAGGCACATCATAATTAGTAAATGGCAAATATTAGGAGTTATGGGAAAAGAGATCGTTAAAGCAGATTTTAATAGGGCAGCATTTCATGTGTTTGGATGTGAAAACCCAGCCTGCACGCAGTCTGAGCCTTCAACCTACTTTAAGAAACAAACTGCTTCATTTCTGGAGCTGTAAGAACAAAGGTTACAAATGTGCCCCAGCACAAACCCCGTGATTTCGCCACGGTGACGGCGTGGTCGTGCTTCACCAGCTAATGATACCTGCCAGCCTTTGTACCCACACACCTTCTGTATGCTCTGCCACGCCAACGCTAACCTTGAAACCAGCAGCAATACATCTGGCATTAAGGTCTCTGGAAGTTCCCTATCCTTTCAGTTACACTTCCTTTATGGAAAATACCTAATTGCAAATAACACATTTTTTGCAGATGGACGCTTTTCCACAGCTTACAGCAAAACCTCAAGCAAGGGCTGCATACCCAAACATCCGTACAGCAAAACAGAGGGTCCCCACTCAGGCAGGCACCATTCCCTGCCCCAGCACTTGTCCCATGCCTGATTCCCACCTCACCCACCCATGCCAGCCTCCTCATCTCCCATCTCCTTCCGTGCTCCTCTGGCTTTTCAGCCCCTCCGCTCCTCTTCTGCCCCTCCATGGGCACAACAACACTTGCTTTCTTCATGCATCGCTTCCAGAAACACCTGGAATCATTTGCTGGGATGAAAGATAAAGAGATATCCGACCACTTCAGCCTAACTGGAAAAACTATAAATAAATGAAAGCAGTTTCTCATGACGGGAAAATTTGGGCAGCCTCATAAGAAGATGCTAACAGAGATGTCTACACTTGGGTCTGCAGCTTTGGAGTGAATTTCTTCCTTTAGCCATTCAGTTCCCGTAATTATAATCAGAGCCGGGTATTTCTGGATATGCAGTTGCACTAATCATCACTGGAGATGGACATCCAGGGGAATGACACATCCATGCAGCTGCACAAAGGACATAAATCACACCAGGTGCCTCCTCCACGCATTGCCTCTTCCTCTCATAGCAGCCTGGCAGCCAGTTCTAACCTGCAAGGGCTGATGTTGTTGTACAGGATCAAAGAGGCAGCATCAGGAGGGAGGAAATGGGGAACGCAGCATTAATTAGGATTGGAAAGTTACGCAACATCCTGAGAAAGGACTGGTGGAAGTGTAAAATCCCACACTGCTGTCTGTCCTCTAACAGCTGTGCAGGGCTGCTACAATGCTCCCCCAGAAGGTCACTTATTGATTCACTGCTTGATCCAAAGACAACTAGAACTCTCTGTGCGCCGACCCTGGGAGCACCTTCCACCCAAGGCACGGTGAGAGGCCGACAGCTGCCTGCCAGACACTCCTGGAGGGGCAGATTTCTAAATGAAAGCTTCTGCTTGCCCACAGATCCCCTGCACGATGCTGCTGGCTTCGTCCTGCTGGGCCCACCTGCCCCCAACAGCCTCATGGGGACATGGAAAGCATCCGGAGGCTGAAATTCATGGAAACAGGCGGATGGATTCCCCCCACATGGGGGGACTACAGGTTCAGAAATGCATATAGGTTATTACTATTATTGTCTTGCCAGCACAAAAAGGAAAAACTGCAATAAAATCTAGCAGAAAATGGTTTTTATGCTCCAACCTATTTAAAGCATTCAGTGCTCCAACATCCTTCACTGAAGAGGGTGCAGTGTAAAAAACACATAAAGGTCAACCAAAGTTATTTTAAACCCAGTAAGAGAATAAAAGCAAGCGTTAAAATATCATTAAATGGATTTTCACTTTTTTTCTCCTCTGTTTTGTGTTAGAGTGTGATCAAGCCATTGTTTCACCAAAAACAACTGTAGTAATTTGGCATAAATATGAGTGCTTTCATGATTTAATTTAAAGTGTTAACGTGGGCAAAGACCCAGAAAGAAGTTAATCGTATTAACCTTCTCCCTTTGGTTTTATGCTCTGAGAACACAACCACGGAAATACTGCACAGCAAATGAAAAACACAACAAAGTTAAAAGACTTCACCCAGTCAGGTCACTTGCTCAGCCCCCACGGCTGCTCGTGCTCTCTGCAGGTCGAGGAAACACCCCAAATAACTCAGCCAGGGCCCTGCTGCTACCTTAACCCAATGTTGATTATTCTCTTCTGATGTTTTTCTGCTTTCTGTATCCCAGCAGCACTTGGACACGCTGAGGAAGAACAATTGGGAGCCCCTCTGCCTGCACACACAGCAAGATCCCTACTGCTGCCACGTAGAGGAGGTGGGAGAAGAGATTGTGACTTGCACGTAAGCTGAGGGTACCAATGGGAAGTGGGACCAAGGATCCCCTTTCATCCCCAGTGCCAAATGCTGGCACAGCACAGCTGGTTTTAACACAGTGAAACCAATCAGGCAGAACAAGGCACACCAACTGCACACTGAGCAGTGATTTACCACGTAGGGAAGCCCCAGCTTTCAAGAATCACTCATTTTCACTATCAGCAGAGAGTGGTGCTCTTACAGCACAGCCTGGGCCACGTAGCCTAGCGAGATCCCTATTTTAAAGCATCCACTTATGAAGAGTTATCGTATTACTTCTCTATTACAGATACTGGGAAGATGCAAGTATTTCCTACACTGAACAAGTGCTGTAATCCAGCAGATACCCTTTAGCATCGCTGTCTGTGAATACTGAGCATCAGAGGGAATCCCAGGGAGGGCCCCACTGCACAGTACACAGTGCCCATCACACAGTAACCAGGAGTCAAGCTCTGATCAAAAAAGATGAAAGCAAAGAACAGCCTTATCCAACTCACTCCTGATTTAGGGACTTGTCACTCTTATTCAGATAACTTCGCATCTCTGCACCAGTGCAAGCAACAAAGCCACGAGGCTGCAGCAGAGACAGCCTGGACTGGCTCAGTGTCAGCAGCGCGAGGCTCCACGTAGTGCTCTCCTTGAATTACGTAGGGAGGCATTACGTAGGGCTCTCATTGCATCACGACTGCATTACTTGTAGGTAACTGTCAGCCAGTGTCAGGATGCAGGTCGATAAGCTGTTAGATTGATAGGCAGAACTAGCCGTGCTTGCAGCAGTAAAATGTAAAAGCATTCAAAAATTTCCGAAAGAAATTTGACCACAGGGATTGGGGGCCAGAAAATACAGTTGCTCGTATTCCCAAAACTGCTTAGGGAAAATAATATTGTACCACTAGGATACGTTAGTGGAGCTGAATCACTGCTGTTGACTCACAGTAGGGTCGATACGGCACGCGTTGGGTCTGAAGGGCCGTTTGCAGACGTCGATAAGGACATCTTGCTGAAAACATCTCCTGTTTAAAACATTTCGGCACACAAACGTCCTCACCTAGCCCGGGAGCGGGCAGCCTGCCAGCCTGCTGTGACATCTGGACCGGACTGTTGGGTTTTATGTAAAGATCAGCAGCGTAAATCGCAAAGCGAGAACAACCTTTTTAATTACCTGAGCGCGCCCGTCTCTGTTTTCTTTTGTCCTAAGCCAGAGCTGCTCGCATGCCACGCACAGCATTTCCATATGGGAAACACATGCAGCCTTTGCCAGGGCAGAAGCAATGAGGGAAAGCGATGGCCAACAGCAGGGTTGACTCCCCCAAACCCAAGCACACAGTCAGCATACGCCCAAAGCCGGCTTCGTCTGCCTGTCCCCTCTGATCAAAGCAGAAGATCTCCAGCATGCAGGGCACTCTGCTGTCCAAGCAATGCCTGCTGCCACTCCAACAGCCCTCGGGCATCCGAGATGCGGCGCGAGCCCAGCAGATGTGACACTGCTCCGACAGCAGAGTCGTGTCCTTCTGGAGTGGCAGCTGGGAGCCAGGCAGGATGCCAGCAGGCTCTGCGATGTCACTAGATGCCCGTGCTGTGCCAAATGCATCCACTTCCAACTGTCTCTTACTGGAGTCACTGAGGTTGGGAAATAGCATGGTAATACACACAATAATTTTAACAGCTTAAGTTATATCCCTGAAAGCTCACACAGCTGATGTGGTCGCCTAAATCTAACAGAGTTTTGGAAACTTTACCATCGACCCAAGGTTCTGTTCCTCCAGTCAGACAGGCACGAATTGATATGCAAGAATAAAATGCCAACGTTGTCACTATTTGCGAGTACTGCTGCTGCATCTCATGACTCCGTGTTGTCTCTGCATGACAAACGTGTTAGTGGCTCATTACTCATTCACTGCCAACGACTGTGAATGCTCGGATGATGATGCCAAACAATGATCGAAAACAAAAATTATCTATCAGTCCCCAGCCAGGTTGTAAACTAAATGTCACATTAACGTCTGAGCTTCCAGACGCTTCCTAACCGACTGTGTGAAGCCTCACCTCGCAACTCTACTATTTCTCTTAAGAGTACTTACTCTGCTCATCCTTTGATCAGTATCAGGCTTAATTTCCATGCATAACTTACAGGCAGCAGCTCTCAGGTGTCCACAGACCATGAAGACCGCCCACCTCGCAGCTAGGAGTTCAGGTTGAGAACTTTTAAAAGCATGTTCTGAATCTGGACAGTTTCCATTATTTGCAGCAGGGAGTATGGCAGCCCAATCTGTCTGGTACGCAGCAAACACGAAAGCTGTGGGTTTTATCAGGTTGCTATATAAGGCCACCTAAAGTAATATAGTTTGTTTCTACTACAGAAACATCAAGGTATCAGGACAGGGAAGAAAGTATATCCGATGCTGGGCGATAACCATCAGTTAACACAGCAGTCACATCCATCGCAGCGTGCCACTGTTCTGTTTTATCTCCACGTCACCATCTCTGATATCAAAGGGTTTCACGCAGCAAGGCTATGCTCCTATGAAGATCTATTTTGATTTGATTTCATTAATGTGATTAAAGTTTGGCCCGTTCTGCCTATAAGCAGCGTTATTCTACTCTCAGTTCTGTATATTTAGCTGTCTATCTTAATCAGAGAACTTCTTTGTGCCTCAGGTATACATTACCTACCTGTTAGGAAGCCCTCATATTGCTAATCTGTGGGTGTAACACTACTACATGCCACTATAGGGCTGATGGAACGGCTTCTAATCTGCCTTATTTACATATATAATTTCATACTCGGTAGTTAGCTAAGTTTGTAATGTACTTTGAGGATGATAAGTGTTATAGAAGATAAGCGTTATCTTATTCTTATGGGAAGTAAATCCACATATCTCTAAAGTGTTTTAAGTTAATTAAGTGCCACTTTACAAGGGGGATAGGAAGACCACGCAAAAGGCTGTGTTACCGTATCTGCCTCCATGTCCACACAGTTAACTTCTTAATTGGATAAGCAGACGAGAGCAAAATCTGTATGCACGGAGGCTGCTGCCACGCACTTGTTCATATCTCAGCATGTGCAAATACTTGCATGTGCAAAAGCACAGACACGAGCTTGTTAAAAAAAAGAATGAGCATAGCTTATCCAACTGCCAAGGAATTTAAAGCTCCTCTTCAACTTAACCACAACAGCAGTTTGCTCCGTGCATTTCTTCAGCAATAGGGGAAACCTGCCTCTGCTCACCCATTTTCTGGCCTGCAGTTCCTTCATTGCTCAGAGGCTTTAACCCAGAGCTCTGCTGAACGTGCGCAGGTAGCACGGCCCGGAGCTCTGCTAGCAAGCAGCCATGGCCATGCAGATGTTTACCCCAGCACAACTGGGAGGTGGCTGAATACCTGCCTCAGATAACCAGGGGGCAGCTGAACCGATTCCCTTCTGTTTGCTCAAGGTGCTCAGCGGGAGCTGATAGGGGAGCCGGCTTTCCCCACGTGCAAACCTGGGGTTTCCTCAGACACCTCCTCCCTGCACTTCTTACTCTCAATGCGGCAGCGCTACTTCAGGAGCACACTGTTCATACACTGACCTCAAGAGCATCTGGCAAACAGGGCTTAGAACACTCATCACCAGTGCCCCGATGCTCTGCACACTTAAGAGCAGCTGACAGGCCCCATGCATCCCACCCGCATCCTGGCAGCTCGGTGCACCTTGGGCTTGCCTTCTCCTCTCTGCCTTTGGGGAGAGGGGTGAATGCATGCTGCATCACTGTGAATGTTTCCCTTTTGCACACCCAGGCTGGGATCAGCCTCCAGAGAATGAAGGGAGATGGAGCAGAGAAACGCGAAAGCTCAAGGAAGAGGAACACAGCTTTCCTCAGGTCACACTGCTTGTCACACACACCACTCAGCACACGGCAGTCTGGTGCTAAAAATCTTTGGGCCAGCCTTGTGGTATCCCTGCCCTACAAACACACACAGTGCTCATATTCCTGTGGTCATTGCTTTCAGCAACGGCCCCAAAGGCAGCGTACGGCTGCAGCAGAGGCAGACTGTGCTCCTCTGAGCACTCACACACCGCAGCTCCTCCCCTGCACCTTGGCTTTGCCTTTACACAAGCACGCAGATCCTCTCTTTGTAAACACGAGCTCAAACTGAAAAGTTCATTTGTGTGAATCTCCATACAATTAGAGGTAATCCAGACTGCTTATGTAAATGTCAGCATTAAAAAAAAACACAAAAAAAACCCCTTGGATCACCAAGACAAGTCGTGGTTGACATCCCAAACACGCGTGCTCCTTTCAGCCTCCCATTAGCTTTCGCCTAACGTCTGCTCAACAAGAAAATTCCATCTGTAAAAATGACAACAGGAATTAGCAGCTCCTGAATTCTCAGATAAGCACCTGTCCACAGAACAGCCTCCGAATGATCGCTCAAAGGTCACCTGCAGTGCACACTGTGTACGAGGGCAGCACCTGGGTAGGGACCCGCAGGGAATGGCACAGAGGGAAAGGCAGCACCATGGGACTGCTGCAGCGAGCTAAGGAGCGAGAATAACGTTTTAGAAGGAGCAAGGCACGCGTACAGCGCTCCAGGAGTTTTAGACCAAAGAAAAAAGACCAGATAGACTAATTTGGACAGGGCTAAGTCTTCTCACGGATTCTTCGTGAGTGACTAAAAGGAGAAAACCAAGCACAGAATCATAGAATCACAGAATCACTAAGGTTGGAAAAGACCCACAGGATCATCCAGTCCAACCATTCACCCATCACCAATGGTTCTCGCTAAACCATGTCCCTCAACACAACACCCAAACGTTCCTTGGACACCTCCAGGGTCGGTGACTCCACCACCTCTCTGGGCAGCCCATTGCAGTGCCTGACCACACTTTCAGAGCAGTAGTATTTCCTAACGTCCAGCCTGAACCTTCCCTGGCGCAGCTTGAAGCCATTCCCTCTAGTCCTATCACTGTCACACAAGAGAAGAGGCTGAACCCCAGCTCACTACAACCTCCCTTCAGGAAGTTATAGAGAGCAATAAGGTCTCCCCTGAGCCTCCTCTTCTCAAGACTGAACAATCCCAGCTCCATCAGCCGCTCCTCATAAGGCCTGTGCTCCAGACCCCTCACCAGCTTTGTTGCCCTTCTTTGAACACGCTGCAGGGCCTCGATGTCTTTCTTACAGCGAGGGGCCCAGAACTGGACACAGCACTCGAGGTGCGGCCTCACCAGAGCTGAGTACAGGGGGACAATGACTGCCCTGTTCCTGCTGGTCACACTATTTCTGATACAAGCCAGGATGCCACTGGCCTTCTTGGCCACCCAGGCACACTGCTGGCTCATGTTCAGTCTAGCATCAATCAACACCCCCAGGTCCGTTTCCTCTACACAGTCTTCCAGCCACTCTGCCCCAAGCCTGCAGCGTTGCCTGGGGTTATTGTAGCCAAAGTGCAGGACCCACTCATCCCACAGGCAATGCTTCATGTGATTACTGCCCAACCCCCAGCTCGGGTCAGTGTTGTCATGTTCCAGGTGAGGGTCAGTGCGGGCAGCGGGTCAGGATGTGTTTGGGACAGCTCTGTGTGCACAGAGCATCACAGTGCAGAGCAGGGCCTGGCACTGCCTCCAGAACAACGCACAGATACATAATTCAGAGGGAACAGTGGTGTAAAACCACTCCTTTACCTGACCTGAGGCACACAGCGTTGCTTAGCTTGCTTTTATGACCGACCTTCAAGGAAATAAACAGGCATACATATAAAATGAGGGCTGCCACACCACGGAGAGCTGTTCTTTCTGTTCTTCTGCTCCAAAGAACCGAAACCGCAGCAGCTGTGGGCTGGGATCGCTCGTTTCATCTGTACGGAATCGGTGCTTTTTAAGAGATTCGCTTTCTTAAAAATAGCTCCAACTCCCACTGAAAGCCAGCCAAGTGCTGTAACGCAGACAGAATCCGTAGCCGCTTCCACCCAAACTGTGCTTAGGTTTCTCTCCGTGCCCAGACGCTTCCCGATGCTCCCTAAGCTGCAGGCTTACCCTGTGCTGCGCCACAGGATGCTCTGACACCTCATGCATGCTGAAGCTCAGGTCAGACTGAAAGCAAAATACAACTTCAAGCACCAGAACAGATTCTCTTGGTGGATGTGTTGCACCGGGGTGCGTGCACACAGCGGGCTGTGCTCGGTGCCAGCCAGCAGTACGCACCTTTCCTGTCCTAAAACCAGCAGAAACCAAGTGAGCACGTAGCTGCACACTGCAAGCAGGCGCAAGGATTTCTGCCATAGCCGCTCTGTGGGTGCCCAGAGGAGGGCTGAGCACCGGTGTGGGGAAGCTGCTCCAGTGGCTGCACAGCCCCGGTCCCACCTGCTGGCGTCCTTTGAGAGTGATGGGTGTGGGGGGACCACTGCCCTTAGCGAAGCCTTGCTGAAGCACAACGCAGACATCGCCCAGCGCCCGGAGCACTCAGTGCATTTCTAAAACACGCATATCAAATACACACTCGACCCAAAGTTACATAAAACTAGCTCTACGTGAGCCATAAAGCACCCCAGAATGCAGAGGGCAGGTAAGATGTCACATGCATGCGCTCAGCTTTCTGCCTGCACTAAGAAAACGTCTGCGATGTGGGCAGCACGTGATACCTCTGCCTCCGCTGCAGCCAGGTGCACAGCTGCTGCTGAGCTCACAGCAGGCTCCTGACCCGGCAGGAGCAGCCCCCAGATGATACATTATAGCACTGCTCACCCCTGCGGCTCCAGGGCCAGCCCCAGTGCACAGCAGGGCAGGGCATCCCATGCTCCCCTCCACTGGAGTAGAGCAATCACTTTAACTTCAGCTCTCTGTACTTGTGCGATGTAGACAGCATCATGATTACGGGCCTGATACCACAGTCCTGGCATGAGGTTCCTATCCTGAACTGCATCTGCTGCCCCTTTGTAAGCAAAGTGCTCAAACTCCTACTCAAGCAGCATCCACCTGCAGCAAGCTTCACAGTTTCAGTGTCTGTAACAGTTACGACCCACTTTTCCACCTTATTCCCTTTCCTTTTTCCATTCCACCTTGCTTGCCACCCCACACCGCTGCTTCAGCCTCCGGAGGTGAATGAACAGAACAGGAACTGCACACAAGTGTGCAAAGCAGCAGCACAAACAACACCTTCCCACTCGGCCGAGTGCTTCTCGCTTTGTGCAGCCCCTTCCCCAAGGCACGGACGCTCACCCCCCCAGGAAGGGCGCGCTGCTCTCCTGCTGCACAGCACAGCGCACACCGGCTGTCAGCACAGCGCAGCACCGCGCCGAACAACGCTTTCCTCTTCAGAAGTCGGCGAGGGAATCGCGCTGACGCTGCCAGGAGCACCAACTCCGCTAATTCTGCAGCGCTGGAGCTGGGAGTCGTTAACGCTACAGAGATGGGAAGGAATAAATGGGAGCTGGGCTGGGACCACGCTGCCACTCGGGAGTCTATGGGGAGCAATTGAAAGAAGATGAGCTTCCACATCAGTGTTTTAATTAGACGCCTCACCTACATTTCTTACATCCTTACGTTTCTCTATCCCGCACGGCATCTTTAAAACTCCCTTTCTGCATCTTGGAACTACTGAACCTGGTGAGACTTTAATAGAAATCCCTTTGCTGTGCTATAAAGAGAAGCATTACTGAGGTTTCAATTAGCAGCTGTTAGGGCTGAGCCGTAGGAAATAGGAATTGTTTGCTCAACTTCTCACAGTCACCACGTTTTGCTTTCTGACCTTCGGCACCCAAACGACACTACGGCCATTTAAAAACTCCTTTCCAAAAAAAGCACTTCTGTGGCAATTAAGCCATTCCCTGATCAATAATGCGTGCTGCTCTGCTCGGCCACCCAATGTCCTTCTCTCTGGATGCAGAAACCGTGATGCTGTGATCTCCCTGCCGGCACCCCAGACCTGAAGGCAGCCTTACACTGCTGTGCCTTCCTCGCACCCTGTGCCAGGTGCTCCGAGCTATCAACACGAGCACAACTTGGAAATCAGATGCTACACCGGTGAGCTGAGAGCCCGTGTACGAGATAAAGGCACGCAGCGTGGCTCTACCACCAAAACTTCACAAAATCTCCGCGCTCGCTCGGTGCCCCCCGGCCGTACCCCAGCGTTATGCCCACCACAGCGGTTCCTACCATTGAGCTGTCTGTAGACGATGTCCTCCAGGAGGGAGAGCCTCTTCAGCACCGCGTCCTGGATGGAGCTGATGCCGCGGGCCGTCAAGTTGACCACTTCTGCCCTGGGATGGATGTCATGAAAGGAGTCGCCGCTCTTGGCCGAGATGGGTCTGCACTTGGCCAGGAAGAGGACGAAGCCAGCCACCGCGATCAAGTTTAACACCAGCAGCACTTTGACTCTCCTCAAAGAAGCCATCAAACTTCCCGAGGGGCACCTCCCGCCGCCGCGCCGCGCTAAGGGATCGGCCGGGCAGGTGCGTGCCGCTGCGCGCACATCGCACGGCTGCGCGGGAGCTGCGCCCGGCCCCGGGCTGCGCGCGGCGGGGTGCGGAGCCGCTCGCTCAGCCTATGGCCCCGCGAGGGAGAGGCAGCCGGGGCCGCCC